>VZSC01019230.1:0-24504 GCA_013398225.1 Steatornis caripensis | reverse complement strand
CAGAGAAGGCATTCAGTAACTCCACCTTCTCTGTAGCCCTCCCTCACCAGGGCACCCACCTCATTCAGCAGTGGGCCCACATTTTCCCTAGTCTTCCTTTCGCTGCTGGTGTGCTTGAAGAAGGCCTTCCTGTTGCCCTTGGCATCCCTTGCCAGATTCAGTTCCAAGTGTGCCTTCCTCATTGCATCATCTCTGCATACTCTGGCAACATTCCTATATTTCTCCCAAGTGGCCAGTCCCTTTTTCCACGTTCTGTAAACTTCCTTCTTCCCTTTGAGTTTTTCCAGAAACTCCTTGCTCATCCATGCAGGTCTCCTGCCTCCTTTTCTTGATTTCTTACTCAGAGATGCACCTATACAGATCAATCTTCTAGAATAACATACGAATATTGTGAAAGATTAAGTCCAACGTTAGAAAAGCGTCAGACTAATCCTGAAAACTGTATAAAAAAAGTGATTTCTCTAAGATCGCGTATTTCACTGTCTCTTCTCAGCAGAACAGTCATCACTATGATGATCCTGTAAGCGAGACATTTTCAGTGACTTGAAAGACCGTTGTGGCACAGCTCTGGTGGTGATACAGGTCCCCACTCAAGGCCTCTCGGTAGTGCTTCTGTACCTGTTTAATTCAGCAGCAGTCTCGGTTCATCTTGGATACACAAAAAGTGGCGAGGATCAGTCCGTGACCTCACGTGGCACTTCAGATTTTAATCTGGTTTTTTAAAGTCTAAATGCTTGCAAAAAGGTTGTGTCAGTTTGTTCCATCAAATGATGAATAATGTAGAAATTGAACATAAAAGACAGAGCAGCAACAGAGCATTGTCAGTTCTTCAGAACACTTGTACGCAAACAAGTCGGCATCACTTGAACGTGCTTATCACATTCAGATGGGTTTCATTCAATCTTTATAATAGACTAGCTGCTGAAAAAAAAGACTATAAATTGGTAAAAACACGGCAGACTGCAAGATTGTAACTACAGTTCCATTTTTCTTTATACTGTTTCACTCAAGGCTCACCTTGATGTGCCAGCTGCTTAAATGTGGCATTACTCGCTGTCGTGGTTTGAGCCCAGCCGGCAGCAAAGCACCACACGGCCGCTCGCTCACTCTTTCGCCCTGCACCGGGATGGGGAGCAAATGTAAGGAAACCTGGTGGGTCGAGACAAGGACAGGGAGGGTTCACTCACCAGTTATGGTCACAGGCAAAAACCAGACTCAACTTGGGGAAAAATTAAATTTAATTTATTTAATTAAATAGTAGGATAGTGAGATGCGAAAAACAGATCTCAAAAATAAACACCTCCCCCCACCCCTCCCTCCGTCCTGGGCTCGAGTCCCCTCGCTCCCGATGTCTCTCCCTCCTCCCCCCTCAGCGGCGCAGGGGGACAGGGAATGGGGGTGCAGTCAGTTCCCCAGAGATTGCCTTTGCCGCTCCTTCCTCCTCAGGCAGGGAGGGCTCCTCACACACTTCCCCTGCTCCAGCGCAGGGTCTCTCCCAGGGCAGACAGTCCCTCATGAACTCCACAGAGCCTTGCAGATGGATGATACTGTTCTGTACTCAAGCTGCAGTGTTGATTCAGTCTGTTGCCTGGACTTACCCACTTTGAACAGAGTTTGTTGGGAATATCTAAGGCTGATGACTGTATTTTCTTCGTTTTTAATGCCATAACGACTAGTCCAGTTTATCGGTGTTAGCGTTTGACATCATGTGTCTTTTGCATGTTAGCATCTTCTTTACTTCTGGGCATTTCCAAGCCATCATCACTGGCCTCCTAAGGCTAACTGATAGTTGCACAAATGCTTTATAGAGAAAAATCGTTGATACCCTTCAGCGCTATGTTCTTGTTCCTAGTAATTGGCCTGCGGGGTAAATACATATTCATGATATAGAAAATAGTGAAAGTACGAGACTTTGACATGCTAATACACTTTTTATTCAGGAGACAGTGTGGACAGGGAGGTGATAACAAGCTTGGGGCTTGAGACTAGGGAGTGCAGAGGATGTAGGCATTATGAGGAGTGAAGGCATAAGGACATAGGCACAACGGAGCGAGAAACATTGCCTTTCTTTTGGGGGAACACAAGAACAAAAAATAGGAAACCAGAGCTGTAGACATTGTTAGTATTGTGTAAATGCTCTGACATTTAATGTAGAAAAGACTGTATATTTTTTTGCTTGGCTGCTTATGTTATGTAAAATCTGTATGCCGCATTTCCCTTTACTTTAAATTTTTTTAGTGTGAGATTTTATGCTGGAAAAACCCTGTTAAAGTACTTGGGGGAAAACAATGAACAGTTTAATGTAGATCCTGCAACAGTTTCCATAATGCTAGTGCTTAGGGAAGTTACAGGATTTTCACTTGGTAGGTGTTTGTGGTGTCTTTGCCTTTTTATTTCCAAATCAGTGAATTCCTTGGGATCTTATGTTCAGAAACATTGTAAGGTAACGTTTTATCTAAGGTGATGCTAAATATTTGGCAGTTTGTACAAAGGGTAGTTGAAAGCAAGAAAGGAATACTAATTTTTGATCTCTTGTTGTTCTAACCTGTCAGGAAAATTTGGAGGATTTGCACAAGAAAACAACACTATAGATTCTGGAGAACTGGATATAGGCCGAAGAGCGATACAAGAAGTTCCCCCTGGGATTTTTTGGAGATCACAACTCTTCATTGACCAGCCACAGTTTCTAAAATTCAATATATCCCTTCAGAAAGATGCATTGATTGGAGTATACGGCCGAAAAGGCTTACCACCTTCACACACTCAGGTGAGCACTGCTTGCATTATTGAAAATGGAGCTTGTATCTTTTGTATCTTTTTTCTTTCTCAGGATTATATCCTTTTCCATTTTGCTGATTTTTGTTTTTACTTTTTATACTTTATTGATCTCATGTGATGTCCAGAATACTGTGAGTGATGGCTTCTAAAATGGGGGGAAGGAGATATTCTTATTTATGAGCTGGTCTGAATGCCATGAGTAGTGATGATGCTTTAGATATTGAGTTGTTTCATGCAGAGTTTATGGGTACTTTTTTCCTTCTGTGGTATATAGACATACCTCTAAAAAGCTAAGCAAACTGGTACAGCTTCTTATGGCCACGCATGTGGTCGAGAATGCCTGGCAAAGAGCATGTTAGCCAAATTCCCAAACAAGAAGACCACAGTGTTTTAAGGAGGTTTCAGTTTGCTCTACAAGCAAGTGCTACGGTATTTACAACTTGGTGCCTCACTAAATAAATACATAAAAGAAAAAATACGTCATATATGTCTACGAAGATACAGTGAACTGGAGTTGTGTGTCAATCTTCACTAGACATCTAGTGTCTTGAAACTTTGTTCTTAAGTGTCTCAGCGGATTTATTCTGCTCCACACCTCAGAAGGTTTCTAATGACCCTTTTTATTGCATATGGTCATGTCTTTGCCTAGTAACAAAGAAACACATTTTATCCATAGTTACAGAAAAGTTAAAGTATAAAAGAATGGTCTTCTGGATTGACAGGACAAAGGAAGAATCATTGTCTGAGATGGTATTTTAGAATCAATTGTATTCAGATTCTATTTTTAAGATTTAAGACCCTCCAAGTTTAGATTTCTTCCAGCTCAATAGTTGTCCAAGTGCTGGCTTTGAAACGTTTTTCTACCTGAAAAGGAAGTTGAGCTCCTGTTCTTCTACCCCATTTTGAGAATTATGCAATGTCGTACTGATTTTTGGGTTAAGTGTATGGATTTGCTCTGGACGCAACTCACGTATAGCATCCTAATGGTGTACTTGGAATGAAGCTTGACTGATTACACCTGATACACAGTTGCAATGGCAAATCTGTAACTGCAAAATTCAAATATTTTATTTTGATCTCACTTTTTAAAATTTTTTATTTGCATGCTACTGCACTATTAAAATTTATTTTGTTTTTTCTTCAGGCATAGCTTTTAAAAGACCTAGAACACAGAAATATTGCTAGCTGTATCACCTATTTAGCAGTCGCAAGAATTATTGCTAATTGTATCACCTGTTCAGCAGTCACAAACCACAGGGGAAGAGTTAGGGTCAGCAAAGGAGTTTCATGCAGCTAAAATCACAGAATATTACATTAGCTTTACTTTTTACTTTAGTTTCCATTAAACTACAAATAATTTACTGAACGCAGAAAATACAGCATCACAGAATGGCAGGGGTTGGAAATGCCCTCTGGAGATCATCCAGTCCAACCCCCCTGCTAAAGCAGGTGCCCCTAGAGCAGGGTGCACAGGAACGCGTCCAGGCAGGTTTTGAATATCTCCAGAGAAGGAGACTCCACAGTCTCCCTGGGCAGCCTGTTCCAGTGCTCCGTCACCCTCACAGTAAAGAAGCTCTTCCTCGTGTTCAGGTGGAACTGCCTGTGCTCCAGTTTGTGCCCATTGCCCCTTGTCCTTTCACTGGGCACCACTGCAAAGAGCCTGGCCCCATCCTCTTGACACCCCATCCTCTTGATCCTCATAAAAATGATTACTTGAATTTTATTCAATTGAAGAATGAAGAATATTCTTATGAATGTTCTTCATATGAACACCCACCCTCAGGCTGACAACAAGCATGAGAAATTCTAGCTCAAAGAAAATTGATTCAGAAAGTTATCAGCTATTGGAAATAGGGATTTGGAATACAAATGCCATCTCAATTATAACAATAATAACAGGAGCTAGCGGAATACATGTGTGGCAAGAATGAATAAAACTGAAGAAACTGCTCTGGACTGTGCATTTATATGAGAAGTTATGCAAGTAGATATGTCTATGAAAAATGATCCGAACTTGATTCCTTATCCTGGCAAAGGATTTAAATAGGAGTGCTCTTTGTCCAAAGACTCAGGAACAGGAGATAACTAAATCTGTTTCCCATCACCTGTGTTACACAGCCTCCTTTCCCTTTGGATTCCCATTGCCCAAGTGCTTATTCATGTTTAAGTAAGATAGAACAGAAGGAATCATATGTGAATCTTGCTACTATATCTGCTGTAGTTTGTGACATTTTGGATGTATTGTTCCCAGGATATAGGTCAAGCTCTCTCGTCCTATTTTTGCCTGGTATATAATGAGAGTATTTTTTACAAACCATTTGAGTGACACCTGATACCTTGAAAAATTGGCATGCTTACTTATCAGTGTCCTAGTGAACTTCTAGGGATGCTGAACATTCCCAAGGGTGCGGGCTTATGAGAAAGTTTATATGGCCTTGGACCGCATGATGTCTGCTTCATAAAGGGTGTATGTAATCTTCTGAAAGCGCAGTTCCAGTGAGCGATTGAGAGGGTTTTTGTGACCGTGCTCCTGCTCATGGGGCAAAAAAGTAGAGTAAAATATTTCTCAACAGTTTAGGCCTTTCTGCAACTGAGTCTTCATTACATGACTTTGATGAAGACACAGCTTGTACTGGTAAAATGTATTTTACGAAAGTAGCTTATTTAAACAAAAAAAAAGGTATTTAGGCAAAAAGACATCTAATGAAATAGAACATTGAGTGGTTTGCAAGCATAAATCTGTTTATTGTTTTCTTATTTCCCCTAACCTTTGTACCTTGTACTGACCAAAGTTCTTAACTGCAAGCCAGGCATAGCTGGCAGGGGCAGACTAACAGCTGATTCTGGGCTTCACTGCATCCTTCCATCAGACAAGGCAGCTTGCTCGTATAGCTCCAACTGTTATAGGAGCATATTAGAAAAACACATGAATGTCTGCGCTGGGTCTGATCAAAGGCCCATCTATCCCAGCATTCTGTCTGTGGTGGTGGCCGTTAGCAGATACATAGCAATTAATACAGCAGCATGACAGATTTGTAGTTATTCTTCCTACTTGTAGTACACTCCTGGCCTTCCTGTGAATTTGCATAGTCAGCTTCAAACCTATGGAAGCTTTTAGCATCCGTGACATTCGTAGCAAGGAGTTTCATGACATCGCTGTACTCCTCATTGTGTTTTGAGGCAGCCTCCTGGTAGTTTTAGTTTGACACTCTGTTGGTAGTGTTTTGGAAGAGGCAGTGGAGAGTTCCTGACCGATTTCTTTTCCATGCCACCCTTGATTTATAGATCTCTAGTGTCCTAAATTAGTTGTATTTTTTCCAGTCTCTTTCATCATTCTTTGTATAAAAGCTGCTTTAATCCGTTAATTGTCCTTGTCCTTTTCTGAATGTTCTCCAGTTTTACTGCAGCCTTTTCGAGATGGGGAGTGCAGAACAGCACAGAATGTAGCAGATGTTTAACTACAGTGGTTTCATACAATGCCTTAATGATGTCTCCTTTTTGTTTTTTTTTGAATCAGAGAACTGATATTTCTGTAGATCTATCTACCATAGCTTCAAGGTCTCATCCCAGAATGATAAAAGTTGGCTCAGAGCCTATCTCTGGATGTGTAAAGCTAGGATTGTTTCATGAGGACTTTGAAAAGTAGAATCTCACCCATATATATCACTTCATGTCTGCATCTCTTGAATATTATCTGCCCTTATCTTCCAGTCACAGAGTGACAAGTGCTAATAACAAAGTTTATGCAAATGAGCAACTGCTGCCTGTTTCTCAAACATTAGTATTTGAATTTTCAGATCTTATGTTAAATAATAGAGAACTGATTACTACCTGTACTCTGCCAGCATTTGTAAAGCTTCCTTACCAGCTGTCCCCGTCCAGTGACTTTGCTGGTATGCCTATGATACCCCGGATGTGTAAGCACACACCACCATCTTTAGTTCTCCACCTTACAGCTTCGGTGTTTCTATGAATGTCTGCCTTCTCTCTCTGTCACCTTTGCCTATAATGAAAACTTGCATATTATATTTGCCACCTTGTTCTCCACCTCTCTCCCGGACCTTTTACCTGTTTAGCCACCTCTTTTTTGTGTCCAGTGAAAACCAGACAGAGAGTAAGAGGAACCTGGAGTCTTACCATTCCATAGCTGTACAACCTCAGATGCCGGTTATCCTACCACTGCGAGGGACATAATGAGCTTGGGAGAGATCTCCTGAAGGCTTTTAGCTTACACCCTTGCCTTGGAACAGGATCGACTGTATCTAAACCATTCCTATCAGTTGCTTAGCATTTCATCATAAAATAATAACAGAATGCAGCAAATTTAACTCTCCTTCTGTCCCATAATCCAAAATAATGGGGATACAACATGTAGGAAATGATTTAACGTATTGTAATCGGGACAGAATTTTTGGTTGTGTTTCTGTATTCTCTTTTGGTACTGAAATCTCAAGCAAAGCCGTTGTGTGAGTGTCACAGACTGATCTGAGATGCATCGTTCTCTCTTTCTGGGGAATCATAAATAAATCAACCAGAAATAATTGACGGTGGCTGTCTATTCAAAACCCAATCAATGCAAGCCTGAAAGTCTTTGTGACACTTTCTAAAAATGTCAGTTCCATTGCAGCCAGAGAATCAATATGTTTATTTAAAGAGACTTTCAAAAGAAAGACTTTGTCTTAAAGAAAAACTGAATGGAAAGGTAGGGCAAATCAGTGCATTTAGACTCAATAGAAAGATAATTAATTTATCCTCATAGGAGGAAAATGAAATTGGTATGTTTTCTGCTTATGAAGATAATTGTTTTTCCAGCCTGTTTCTGTTATCATGTTCTAAATATAAAAAAACAGCCTTTAAAAGGGTTAAGATCACTTACTGTTTTTTGCTGGGCGACAGAATGGACAGTAAATTCCCCTCTGTATGGCTTTTAAAATGTAGTCTAAAATGGTGTACTGATAACATCATTAATTGTACCATGCTTGTCAGCCGTTAGCGGTCAATCAAGTAGTGTAATCACTTGTTCTTGTATCAAAAATATCGTTTTAATCTCAAATTGTCCTCCTACAAAAAATTATCCTCTGCAGTATGCAAATTATGAGGTCGCTCCTAATGTCCATAAATCACCTGTTAAAACTCAGAACTCCCTGAGCTTTCTCATTTTTAAAATATTAGTGAAAAACACAACCGGAAAGAAGTGTTGTGTTCTTGAGTCAGATGGGAGGGGAAAAAAAAAAACAAACTAAAATTCTTTTTCTCTCTCTCTCACAAAGTAAGATGAATATTTAATTCTCTGACAAATGAGAATGTTGAANCTTGAGTCAGATGGGAGGGGAAAAAAAAAAACAAACTAAAATTCTTTTTCTCTCTCTCTCACAAAGTAAGATGAATATTTAATTCTCTGACAAATGAGAACGTTGAATGGTTTTGAATAATTGGTGCTCTCCCAAAACAGTCGCATTCGTTTTCACATGGTGCAGACGTACAAAGTGACAGTGTAGCGAGGTACGGGCGTTGCACATCCTAATGACGTTATGTTCTATTCTGCTCGTTCAGACATAGCTGGACAAGTGTCTCAGGTGTTGGTAGAGGCACATTAACTATGCACTTCGTTCACATCCTGACTGGTAGGAAGAAAATTCTGATTACTGGGGAGGAACATGCTTACAATAGCAGTGAATTTTGGCCTGCAATTTGAGGAAAAGAACATAAGTACTTAGACTGTTGTTCTGGCACAAAGGCTGTTGTGTTTGCTTTTGTCCTGGGAGCAGTTTCATAAGGTCACAAGTCAGGGTGTAAAACCCCTGATTGTCTGGTCCTGGTAACCAACGTTGTCCTACTTCAGGTGAATCGGTGGTTTCACGTACTAGCCTTTACTTTCGTACTAGCCTTTACTTTACTAGGCCCTGGATGTAATTCCATCTGAGAGATTTCCAACATGTGGGAAGCTTGAAGTTTTACGTGTTACGGTTCACTTCATGGGATAAACATGTGTCAAAGTGAAACTGTGAGCAGACTCAGCAGGAAAAGCAGACACTGTCTACCACAAGCAAGAATGCTCTTTGATTTTTTTACCTCTTTAATTTTGCTATATACACCTTGATGTTTACATGATAAATGTGCAGAAGACATCTTTCTAGGCTATGAGAGCAGACTCCCAGATAGTGTAATTCAGTGCAGGGCCCAGAGCAGATTTAGCCCTCCAGGTGCTATTAGCCCTGCTTAAGATTAACATGCATAAAACCTTGTGTTATGAGTTTGTTGGATCAGCTGAGATCCTGCTGCATCTTTCCAAGCCCCATTGATGGTTGTTAACAAAACAATATGTGCTGTCCATTGACCTGAGGTACCATATTTTTTGTCAGTTTGTCATTTCCAACAGTTGCAATGCTTTATGCTTTCCATCTGCTCTTTTGGGCTTCTGTGATAGGAGGTAAAGCTCTTGCCCTCCTTCCTGCAGAACTCCACACTGTCTGAAAGGGAGATTGAGCTGTTTAATCCTTCATCTGAAACTGAATGAGAAGCCAAGTAGATTATTGGTGTTGGATATTATTAACCCATATGCATATAACACACTTTGAAAGTTAGCTCTCGCCTGTAATTCAGGTGGCAGTCATGACTGCAGACTCATTTCAACTGATGTTTTCTTGCCCCCAATATAGGTAATAGGTTCTTTGGCCACTTGTCACGGAAAAAACCACACCAATAAGCGTAAGACTAGTTAGTATTTTTGTTTGAAGTCTCAGCAAGGGGCAAAGAAGTAAGCAGGGGCTGGATTCAGCATCTGCTTCCCTGCTCTAAAAGGCAACTCTTGGTAGAAATACAAGCACATAGTCAGGATGTTGTGGGGAAGCTGGCGGTGGCCATGGGTCATACCGTGACTTGTCAAGCTCCTGTCTGTTCCTCCCCGCAGTATGACTTTGTGGAGCTCCTGGATGGCAGCCGGCTGATTGCGAGGGAGCAACGCAACCTGCTGGAGTCGGAGCGAGCGGGGCGGCAGGCGAGGTCTGTCAGTCTCCACGAGGCAGGTTTTATCCAGTATTTGGATTCTGGCATCTGGCACCTGGCCTTTTATAATGATGGGAAAAATGTGGAGCAGGTGTCTTTTAATACCATAATTATAGGTAAGCATAATCTTCAGTTATAGCGAATTATAGAAATAGGAATCGAGATAGGTTTTCGTAGTTAAATGATGTGACTTCTTCTCCACAGGTTTTCCATTCATAGTGTTTGTTGCTTTTGCTGCTCAGGATAAAATGAAGAATATGGATTTTAATTACTCGTTCTAAGGCATAAGGAGAGTACCTTGTAAAACAGTGCTTGAAAGGAGAATGCTGTTTTGAAGTATTTGTTAAATGGCACGGGGTTGGATTTTAAGTATGGACCTCATATGGTTTTACCATTATAATTTTAGCCTTTTTGTTGGAATGTAATGTCCTAAGATGCTAGAAGCATCAGCAATAGAAAATCACAGCTATTCGTGCTCTTCAAACAAACCGAACGTAAACAGTTCTCTCGGAGCGAGAGCACGCTGTCAGTTAGTAGTGGTTCAAATGATAGGTACTTCATGCGGTGGGCGTCTGAGAATTATCCTCCTTTTTTTCTTTAGAGTCTGTGGTGGAATGCCCCCGAAATTGCCATGGTAACGGCGAATGCGTTTCTGGATCCTGCCATTGTTTTCCTGGGTTTCTGGGCCCTGATTGTGCGAGAGGTAAATCAACCCAATGCTTTTCTTGAGTCATTTTAAGTGAGCATAAAGACAAATACATCGGGAAAGCAACTGGCACGTGACTTGCTTCTTAGATAAAGCTTTATAAAGCTTTGGTGAAGAACTTGGTTCTGATTCTTCTGCCGTGTTTTATTTCGCAGCAGCCTGCCCGGTGCTGTGTAGTGGCAATGGGCAGTACTCCAAAGGACGTTGCCTGTGTTACAGCGGTTGGAAGGGCACCGAGTGTGACGTGCCTGCAACTCAGTGCATCGATCCACAGTGTGGGGGCCGGGGCATTTGCATCATGGGCTCTTGTGCCTGCAACTCCGGGTACAAAGGAGAAAACTGTGAAGAAGGTAAATGAGTTAATACTTACCAAGGCACCTGCTGTTGTTGGTCAGGTTTCCAGCTGGCGCATCCAGCTCTATCGATTTTGCTAGATCTGGATCATACACACTACCGGTGTTTCTTCAAAAATCATTTTAGAATACTAAAAATCGAGTTTGGGGATCACTAGTATCACTGAATTCTACAGAATTATTACAGTTTATTTATTCTCAAGTAATCAGTGGGGAAATTCTTAATGATGTGTGATACCTTTTTGCTTACTGTTATATTTTTATTTATTTTTTCTGGCTGAGGTCAGCAAAGAAGAAAGCCCGCAAAAAATAGATGCTGGAATACAGGGAGACAGGAAGTGCTGATTCCAATGCATCAGAGTGAAAAATGATGCGTCATTTTTGTATTCCAGAGACGTGCATAATAATATTCATTCTGGTGTGCTGCAAAATGCAGTTCATTTTCCATTCTATTTTTTTTTTAGGGAGTAAAAAGCGCCATTTTCTTCCTCAATCAAATTGATTTTATTGATCTCCACATACAAAGTAATGCAATTAAGTCTCTGGAATTAAATTTTCAGACCATTGACCCTACAAGTGTAACATTTTATTGAGTCAAATTGCTAGATTAAATCTCGTCATCTAAAGCACATTAAAGTGAATTAAGACAGGTAGACAGTATGCAACTCATTTATTTCTGAAACAAGTTGACGGTCCTATACAGCTGTCAAAACTCGGTAGCGGGGGATCAGGTCAGTTGATACAGAGTACAGCAGCGAATCCGAGACCTGTTACACCGCGGTTAGGCAGAACACAGATCAGTTGCCCAAGACCCAAAGCCAATCTTGGTGTAATTCAGAAAAATTAGCAAAACTTGAAAGGTTCTCCATTAACTCGGGGTAGCCTGTAAATGTCTTTGTGTCAGTTATGTGCACACACAAATTTCACAGTACCGGAAAGTGATGTGGAAGGGAGGTGCTTTTACAAAGAAAATTGCTGTCATGCAGTTAGTGACGGTAAGAGTGATTTACCTCGTAGCCAGAGAAGGGAGGCTGGCACCAAGACACCTTGGTTGGCTCTGTCTTTTCCTCACTCATTGCAATGAAACAAAGCTGAACTTCTTGGTTTCGACCTACTATTGTTCACTTTCAAGATGAGCGCAATGCTGCCAATTTCACAAGGTCTTAAAAAGTCAGTTAAGCCCAAAAGCGCCGAGAGGATCTAGGTGTTGATTACTGCTGTTTAGGAATGACAAGTTCCAGCTGATCTTTCTCGTCTTCCCGCAGCGGATTGCTTGGACCCAGCCTGCTCCAGCCACGGCGTGTGCATCCACGGCGCGTGCCACTGCAACCCGGGCTGGGGTGGCAACAACTGCGAAATCCTGAAGACAATGTGCCCTGACCAGTGCTCTGGCCACGGCACCTACCTTCAGGAGAGCGGTACCTGCACCTGCGACCCCAACTGGACAGGTCCAGATTGCTCCAATGGTAAGGGTTAAAAGCACTCACATTTTGTAAAATGATGGCATCTTCAAAAGCAGCATTTTAATAACATTGTTCTGTTAGGACCTGACCTGCTGAGCTGATGGGGGTCTTTGAGTGGACTTCAGCAAGAACTGTGAATTGATTCAAAGGTTCAAAATAATTGATAAACTTGAAGTATTTGAAAATCAATGTATTTGTTGGTATCTTTTGCCTGGTAACTTCAGGTACTTCACATGCAAGCACAGAATGTTCGATGTACAATATATGGATCCAAGTATCATCTTACCTAATACATCTATTTAGAAACTTAAAACTGCAATAGTGAAACTAGAGACAGTCACATTTTAAAAATGTCTCCAGCTAATTGGAGGTGTTTTTTCTTGAGAAACAGATAGTTCCAGTTTGAAGGCAAAGGGAGTGCAGGAATGAATCCTAAACAGCTTTTGAGGAGGGGAGCAGGCTGCCAGAGTGGAAGGAGTTGGTAGGAGTGAATAAGCAGAGGGATTTCTTGAAGTCTGAAACTGAGCTTATTAAAACCATAGTCTGAGCTTAGAAACAAAAGGAGAAAATGACTGGAGGTGCTATCACAGAGAGCAGAATCTAAATATTTATGAAGTATGACAGCTGCCTTTTGACAAATACGAGTTTTTAGAATATTGTTTGGTAGCCACATACCAAAAGAGAAATCATGTCTAACTGTGAGACACATATTTGTCTAAAACAATTCATCTAGCAACTCAGATGATTTTGTTAATGAAAACTGAACACATGGGCTAGCTGGGTTTATGCCAGCTTATGAATAAATATAACTTTTTCATGAGGAACCATCTTTTTAAAACAAATGTACTTCCTGACCAGGATCTGTGATACTCCATAATGGTTTATGCATATGAGAGTGATAGGACAGGGTTCCAGACATTCGAGAAAAAGTGACACAGAGAAGAAAATGTTGTCTTCTGTTAAATTTGTTTAGAAGAAAAAATTCTTCTCTGAACATTTCTAGCACTAAAAATGGCTGTTTGTGAGAGACTCCTTCTAGTTCTCAAGTGAAACATGGATCCTCTATTTCTTGACACAGTGTCCTCTATTTTTTACGATTCTCTTATGCTCTATCTTTTACTTACGTTTCAAGGAATGATTGGTCATCAAAATATTTGTGATCTTCTCAAATATTTCAAAAGCATCAAACTCGCAAAATAACTTTGTAAAAATACACACAGACTATTTGCTGAAGTCGTGCAAAATGACCTTCAGAGTGGTACAGTAAAAAAGTAAATCTTACCCTTAAACGTTTTGTTAAGCTGCTAGAAGAAAAAAAGAATGAGTTATTTCCATCAGAGGGTTTTATAGGTTTGAAATCAGCCGAGCTTTCCTCTATCTTCATCAGCAGTTTGTCCGTTAATTAGCCCTTCAATTCCACTTCAATTAAATTAACTCTAATTAATAAGTTCATTACAAAGATTGACGCACCTTGCTCAAAGCTAGTGTGCTAAAAGCTGATAAACACCTTCATCCTAATGAAAAATTGATTAGATTGAAGAGAAATAAACCGTTCTTTCTTGGAGCTGAGTTGACATTTTGTGACTCGAAAGTTAATCAAACCATCTTGCATCTCTTAATCAAAAATTTAATTCGAAGTAGATGTAAAATGCTGTATAGGAAAAAAGAAAAAAGGGGGCCGGAAATCACAGCTGTCTTTCTCCAGGAAGGTTTTGGGCTTCTGGGAAATGTCGCAACCCCTTGATACCGTGTTTAATGTTCCACAGCACTTTGAGACAGAGGGTTATACTCTGTGGGGGAAGAAAAACACTTGTTGCGTGGGAAACTTGCACTGAATGCTTCTTTCTTTTGCTGTTGAAAATAATTTCAGTCTTTTATTACTAAACTGTTTGTTGTCTTTCACAAGAAAGCAAAAACTAAATACAGTACTTCTATGAACCAGTACGTGGTTACAGACAGCTGCGTGCCAAGGAGCTAAAGAAGTCCCGCAGGCTATATTATATCTCCTCATGTTTTTCTGTTGTCTGCTGAGCAGAAGTAAAGTTTGCTGGAGTCTGACTCAGTGAACCAAAACTGTAAATGCAAAATCTGGCAGTCTAAATTATCATCTTGTATTAGCTGAGACTTAACATGCGTTGTTTGGCCTCTGACTACCTTTGGCTGTTAACGTGTTTTTCAATTATTCTATCAGTTACAAGATCCTGTTACTATGTGTAAATGACAAGTTAAATTGCTGTATGTTGATTTATTTTTTTAACAATCTATTCTTTAAACGAAACTGTTCATAGCTGTCACTGATACAAATTTACTGAAAGTAAAAGAGAATCATCTTTTATATTTAACAGATGTGTCAGTATGTCAGCATAGTACTAATTTGTCTCGCTGAGGCTGATTCTTTATAATGAAAAAATGTGTCAGAAATGGCACATTTTTACTTTGAAAGAAAACAGGGAGCAGGGTAGGGAGGGGAAACCTTGTTAAAGTGAACTTTCATTAATATTAGATTTTCACTCACAACGCACAGTGACCTAGGTATATGGTGCATTTAGTCACTGGGAGTACACTGCAAGCTCTAGTAGGTCTAAGTGCCATATAATCTAAGTTACAAAAGGTTGCTCTTAAGACATGTGTGACCACAAAAAATATGACTGAAAATTCCTCAGAGCTAACAAAAGAGCTGTGGACGTTCAGGCACCGCTAAGTCTGCTGGACAACTAAGTGAGCATTAGCATAGAGATAAAACTCTGTACTCCGTATTCTGTTGGGTCCTACCTGAAAATACCTTTCACAGTAAATTCCTTTGATTTAATTTTCAAAGATTTTGCCTTTTTTGTTCTTCACATGTTGAATTAAAATGTAGCGCTGCTAATTAATGCATACCGTCTCTCTCTCTCTCTCGTGTGCATTCTCCGCCTCCTTTTCTTCTCCTCTCCCCTCTTGAATCCAGAAATCTGTTCGGTGGACTGCGGCACACATGGTGTGTGCATGGGTGGCACGTGTCGCTGTGAGGAAGGCTGGACGGGCACAGCCTGCAACCAGAGAGCCTGCCATCCCCGCTGCGCGGAGCATGGCACCTGTAAAGACGGGAAGTGTGAATGTAGCCAGGGATGGAACGGAGAGCACTGTACCATTGGTAGGCTGGCTATGCTTTACCCTGTCTTCGCTGAAAAATTCAAACAGCCGGCGCTGCTGGCCGCGGCTGAATAAGATGTGTATAACTTTGAAGCTTTTTTCTTCAAACAGAATATTTGCACATGTCAGTCTGTGTAAAGAAGTTGATATTTTGAGAAAGGAAATGGTCATATAATGGCTCATCAGTTCTTCATACCTAGTTTGCCATGAAAAGGAGGTGGAAGAATTTCCTTTTCGGTCTTTTCCCTTTAACTGTCTTTTGCTGAGGGGGAGGTTACTTTTATTTTAAACTGTAAATATGTTATTTGATTTATGCTTTTCTGTGGTAGCTATGCTTTTTATGGTATTCTGTGCTTTTCTGTGGTAGCTTTATGTCTTTCGGAAATGAAGCTTTCTATTGTTTTTTGTTTGTTTGTTTTTCTTTTATGGAGAAGAAGCTCTAAGAAGTGACTCGCCCACACAAAAATGTCACTTCCACCTTGTAATAAGTGTGATCTAGCCGCCCAAAGTTATCTTCTCATCGACATAACGCTCTATTTTAGAATTGTACGAAATTTCTTACATGAAAATAATTTAACAGTAGTTTAATACAGCTGATTGAGAAGAAGCCATCCTTGTTACAGCTTCTGTGTTTCTGTAATCAAGTTAGTTCTAGCACCTGGAAACCTTTGGAAACTACTGTATCTTTATCAGTGGAGCTTTTCTTCCTCGGTTATTTACAATCCGTATGTCCCATATACAGCAGGGTATCCCTCTCCAGTGGCAAGGCTTGACCATGAGCTGGCATGAGAAATTACGGATGTAAATAAGAGGACTAAGAAAAAGTGGGGGATGAATTGCCAGAAGGTTTATAATTTTTATATTGATTTTGTATAGCTGTAGTGCTAAGAAATTCCCTTCCACGCTAATCCGGCTTTGTGCAAGACACTGCAGGTCTGTAACAGAGGAGGAGAGTCCTGTCCAAACATTTTTTGTCTCAGCATAACCACACAGAGAAACTATTGCGTGACAACAGGTCAGAAGCACAGACAAAGGAACTGGCAACAGTCTAACCGTAAGAGATGGCTAGCTTGTACTTAGGTGTGTGGGGAGCGTTGCTCAAAGCTCAGCAAAGGCTGTGACAGGGGTAAGAACGTGGTTCTGCAAGTATTTCAGTGTGAGAAGCATCATGGCTAAGCACTTAGAGGTGGATTGAATAGACAACGAAAGAGGTAGCTACAGGTCAGACAAAGGCAAGAGTACCATTGAGTGATGGGGAGATCACAGATCATCTGAACAGTCCTGAAAATTACAGTAAGTAAAGAAACCTCACAGTTCTGTGGAGGAGAGTCAGTTAAAGAGGTGATGTAACCAAAGCAACAGCATAGTGTGTGTTAGCACAGCTAGGCTGTCACTGGGGCTGAGTATCTAGNGTAACAGAGGAGGAGAGTCCTGTCCAAACATTTTTTGTCTCAGCATAACCACACAGAGAAACTATTGCGTGACAACAGGTCAGAAGCACAGACAAAGGAACTGGCAACAGTCTAACCGTAAGAGATGGCTAGCTTGTACTTAGGTGTGTGGGGAGCGTTGCTCAAAGCTCAGCAAAGGCTGTGACAGGGGTAAGAACGTGGTTCTGCAAGTATTTCAGTGTGAGAAGCATCATGGCTAAGCACTTAGAGGTGGATTGAATAGACAACGAAAGAGGTAGCTACAGGTCAGACAAAGGCAAGAGTACCATTGAGTGATGGGGAGATCACAGATCATCTGAACAGTCCTGAAAATTACAGTAAGTAAAGAAACCTCACAGTTCTGTGGAGGAGAGTCAGTTAAAGAGGTGATGTAGCCAAAGCAACAGCATAGTGTGTGTTAGCACAGCTAGGCTGTCACTGGGGCGTGAGTATCTAGAAAATAGTAAAACCCAAGCTGTGTTCTCAGGTAGCTTACAGCCCTGAGCGAGAGACGGGGTGCTGGTGCTGTGCTTGGTGGTCGTGGGAAACAGTGGTGTGAGTGTGGAGGGCAGGGAAAATGAGGGCCTGTTTCAGCTGTGTTAACTGGTACCCACAGCGTTGCACCAGGAAGATGAGGAAAGGTTTTATTTTGTAGAAGGGAGTCAGGTGTGAATTCGTAAGATTATTTTTTACAGAAATCACAAACGATTTTTTTTTTGTTGTTTACTAATGAGGTTGCTCAGGCATATGAGGGAGGGGGAACCAAGGTGCATCTGCAGAGTGAGTCCCAGGGAGAATCGGTAGGGTTAATGTTTTTGAGGAGCTTCCAGAAAACATGCTGACAAAGAGAGTAGAGAGGTGGGGAGAGAACTGCTTTCTGAACAATAAAATAAAGTAAATCTTTAGAAGTAGGATAAAGCCTTTCCCTTGACCGCTTTAACTTGCCAACAAGCAATTACTCAGCAGATCGCTCTGCTGTTGGTCTCACTGACCTTGGCAGCATTTCAAGGGTTGTAGTTATACACGGATGAACTGCTCTTGAACAATTTTTCCAACATATTAAGCACAAACAAGTTTTTCTTCGGCACTGGGCATGCAGGTCTGTCTTCCCACCTGTTTATTCTTTAAATGGGTGTTTACTTTGGGGCTGCTACTGTAAAGATAGTTTGATTTGTTTATATTGCCCTTACAGCCTCCAAGACAAGTAATGAGATACAGGCTCTAGCCTGCTGTTGTGTTTATTTTTCTTAGAGCTGTTTTCTTCAGGAGCCCAGTGTTGTGGAGAAACCAGGTCATTTTATTGCTCATTTCCAAGACTATTTCCACTTAGTGGAGTAAAAATTGCTGCCTCCTCAGCTTGGCAAATGAAGAGTCAAATTGCCTTTCTCTCACCTGCCCTAGAGTAGATAGTAGCTTGCTCTGAGCAGTAAACTTCAAAACGCAAGGGACATCAGAATGTCATGCAAACCAGTTTTTTATTGTCACCCTCCATTTGTAACCCAGTCATTTCTATGCTACTTACAACTCTCAACTTGCTAGAATTTTTATGTAATTTGTGTCATGTGTACGAAAGACTCCCACTCTCCCCTTATATGTCTAAAAATAAACAATTGCATGTTCTTATTTCTAAAAGTCATTAACCAATTAGTTGCAGTAGCGTGAAGTAGATACATTTGTTTGATGCAGCTGTTGGCTGGAAGTCACATGAAGTGCATGGGCCCAAATTTACAACTTCTTTGGGAAAGGAGTATTCCAAAGAAGTTGTAAATTGTAAGGGCAATGCACTTTATTCACTTTTTTGGGAAAGGAATAGCCCACCAGATCTCTAGCTGGATGCACAAAATGAGGTAGATATGTATGCATTAATCACAGAGGCGCTAACTGGAATGCGTAGTGAATCATCTAAATCCATAGATCATTTGGGCAAAGTATTCTTGTAAAGCATGAATGCCATTTAAAATGGTACAAATGTTTTGCACCTCAACTAACGATTTTCACGGAGTTCTAAATGCTGACTAGCTGTTCGCTCACCTTTTGAGTTAGCCCACTGTTTGTACTGTTAGTTGGCATGTGTTAAAGGGTAGAAAGAAGGAAAAAACAAACCTGTATCCTTAATTAAAACAAGATAGTCCTTGCTTTTATTCCTCTTTAATATCTTTTAAACCCTAGACTGCTTCTTGAGTTAAGCTGATTTTTACGTATACTTCAAGATATTCATAAGGGGTTTTGGCCAAAGGAAATTTTAATTGCTCTAAACTTCCAGAGACTGTGTTTTTTTTGTTTTTATTTCAATACTTCAGGACATTGGGAAGCAAAATCATAGACAATTGCAAGAGTTTGCTTTTTTTGTTTAGAAAAAATCTAGACATCTGCTTACCTGGGTTAAGCATCAGCATTTCCCTAAGGCTGAGAATCGTGAGACTACAATTGGAAAATAATACACATACGTATTTTATATACTTTTGATTTGTGAGAGAGAAACAGAATAGACTAAATAAACCAGTGTTTTTTTCTTTTTTGAAGCAATGTGTATAGTAATGTGGGCAAGATTTTTTTGCCTACTGCAGTAAGCGTGATGTGTGTTGCTGATAATGGCTGCTCCATTGGGCATCTCTCGCACAGGGTGGCTCCAGCTTCAATACCACAGCTGATGTGGGCTGCCACACTTGTGAGTCATTGCCTTTGCTCTGAACACGCATTTTCAAAGATTTATGTCAAAAGATCTTCAGCAGATAACTACATGCTCAGTGTTGTGATGAAATGAATCTAATAAGGATTAACAAAACACTAGATTTATTACTATTCTTTAGCATCTTACGGGTCTGAACTAAACATTGGCTGTGTATGTTTCAAATACTGAAAAATTTAAGGCATCTAAATTGCTTACTATCTCTTCCCTCCTGAGAACTGTAATATTTTACCATTTCCTGTATCCACGTGAGAACAGGTTAAATCAACAGTTTACTGCAAAGCTCTGGAAAATGACCTGTTGATGGTTTATTTGGTCTGGGAGTGACAATCATGGGTCTGAGGTGAGCATCCATGTATTATTTTGTGAAGCTCAACCTGCATCTCAATGTGATACAAGACCGCACATGCACAGCTGGTGCCCAGGTGATAGCCTGGATGAAAATTTGCCCTGTAATTAAGTTTTCATAACACAGTTGTGCTAAAATGTGGTTTTGTTTCCTTTCTGTCCTGGCTTGCAATGAGTTCAGTGACCCTCTCCTGTCTGAGGAGTTGTTTTGCGAGATTGGAACAGATATTATTTCAGAAAGTCTATTATTTTTTTGTGATATAACTGGCATGTACCGTAAGTAAATTAAGTAACCATCATAGGAAGCCCATAAATATGAATACTTTTCCAGCTGCTTTTCCATTAAACTCTGTTAGCTGAATGAAATTAGTAAATAATTATGTTGGTGGGGAATCTGCTGTATCCATGTGCTGTGTAGCATCTCAGCTTTACAAAGCAGCTTAATTTTTTCTATAGACCAAATTAGTTTTAGAGTAATCTAAATTGCAAATTGGCCAATTTGCATTAAAACTATGCCTTCTTGTTCAGATTTGTCAACACCTCTTTTTTAAAAAGTCTTTAACATTAAGCATGGATGGGTAAGACCATCTGTTTATGGAGCTTGCCTGCAGCTCCATTACTTAACACGAGACAGGTTACAGCTGTTTAATTGTTATCGTGTTGAACGATTATCTTTCAGTCCAAAATTAATATTTATATATGTGTGCATAGAAAGCATGTTGTTAAACATAAGTGATCTAAATGTGGATTAATGTCATTAAACATTCATATTAATCCCTCAGGAGGGCTAAAGTTGGCATTGTGGTACCTTCATGCTGCTTTTGAGTGCTGCGTGAGGCTACTTTACCTGGTACACGGAACTGAAATTCAAATCCAATGGTGGTCCGCTGGGGGAGTGTACAACCTGTAATATGTTTATATTCCAGTGAGAATTGGGATCTAATTGGTTTATCTTCTAAGATTTTCCCCGAAAGTTTAGTTGAGAAAAAATAACAAGAGATAGTAAAGTACTTATTTTAACCTTTTTCTTTGCATGAAAACACACCAACATGACATTCAAACTAATCAAACCAAAAGTAGATTTTCTTCAGCAAGAAGTTTCTCCTTTCAGCTATTTTAGCTGGACAGAGAGAAAAGTCATCTGGTTTAGATATTCACTATTATGAAAAACAACCCAAAACCATCTCCCATAAGTGTGTTTCTGTTAGTACAGACTCTGTCCAGGTGACTGATTAGAACGGTTTTCTGACTAGGGACAAACAGACGGTGTTTGTTGCTCTGGTCTTCTGTGTGACCATGAGCAGTGTAAGCTCAAAAGCACTGCTAGTATTGAGGAATGCTAAGAAGTGATCTCCACCACTACGTTATATGGTCTGCACCTGCTCACTTCAACGCGTGTTTAGCTTAGAGCTCCTTATATTACAGATTTCAAATATGACTACAGGGAAATGACACTTTCTCTCTTCATAAGATCAGACAGAAAGTCAAGACAAATACGTTCCTCGTGCTAATTAAAGGAAGTGCTTATAGAAAACTATATATCATTCCACTCTATGTTTTTGAAGTACGGGCTTGACAAAGTCATAGACCAGTTTGAGGGCTTGAATGATCTTCTCCACATTTGCAGGTTAGAGGGAGAGCAGCATGGATAAGTGGTATTGTGAGGACCACCGTCAGTTTAGTACTGATGCTAAGTTGCCACACATGGTTTACTTTTCTCCAAAGTTGAAATTATTGAGAATATTCACATTTCATAGTGGTTTAATGTGTCAGGTATTTAATGTACCTTAACGCATTCATGCCAAAAGTTACTCATATGTTTTAAAATTCTTTTCAGATTTTAGAATTTTGATCAGAAGGAAATTTTTGTCTTTCAAGTTGGAATAATTACTGATGCATTAATATAGTCTGTAATTATCATAATTCCTGAATGTATGTTTTTCCTTAGTTTTGAGTTCATGGAATTATACCTCAGTACAGATTTTGTCTTGAAAGTAAGATTGTATCTGAATGAAGGTATGACCTTTGACATTCAAACAGTTGATTCTCAGATAAAATTAACCAAAGATTGAAAACAAATTGCATCAAGTATCAGTTAGTTCACCACAGTATTGTGAGTGAAATCCTCCTTTGAAAACACCTGACTACACTGGAGTCAGGATTTCACCACAATACGTACATCTGTACCCTCAGTGCAAAGTCTTCATGGAAAAGAGAAGATGACTTTCTTGATGCCCAGAGGACTTTGATAACCACAGTTTAACAAGATTTCATGAAATTTAGTACAATTATGTTTTTTCATCTTTCCTGTGCCTGAAGAGCATGTTATTAATTTGCGAGGCTAAGCCTTGAATATGCAAAACGTTTGTATGTTAGGTAACTATAAAAATATTCAATTATCAGGTAAATTTAAGATCGTACATGCATATCCAAAGCTGCAAAAAGAAGTGAGTTATTGGTCAGGCCTTAACACATTTCACGACCAAGTATCTCAAATACACATTATCTGTTAGCATACTTTAAATTGCTAATTAGTTGATTTGCATTTAAATGAGGACCACATGTGAAGTTCAAGTTAGGCACATTTTCAGGAAACAGCAGAATCCTCTGAGATGTGAAGAATTTTAAACCGTGTTGCAAAGCTCACTTGAGCTGAAGTGGCCAGGAAGTCAGTGGGTTTGTGCGTTGCATAGTTGCATGCTGCTCAGACACATTCTGAAAGTACTTCCAGTCAGGAAGAAAGATGGAAACCGTAATGCTTCCTGTCCCATTCCTTCCCCTAATACATCTTCAAGCCAAATTTATCTTTCACGCAGCTCTTACTGTAAGCGTCAGGTTATACCTGCGTCTGTCTGAGGCAGGTCTTTGCCACTCTGTCAGAGGTCTCAAACAGGTATTTGAACTTTCTCAGCCTGTACATGTGAGACAAGTTTTAAATCCTTAATGTCATATATCATTTCTTCTAAATCCTTTTCCAGCTAAATAGATGTTAAATGGGAAACAGCACTGCTCGTGAACATATCGGCAGTCCCAAACTTCCTATGTCTGTTATATCCTTAAAACCAACCGAACCTTTTATTCTTAGATACATGTGGGTTTCCAGTAATCATGATGAGAAATCTTACTTCATAGTAAAATTGGGATGGACTCCAGAACAAAAGAATCTAAAGAGTAGCGGGCTTGTGTGCCCTTGTACATAAAAACCCGTAGGTGGTTGCTGCACAGAGTGGTTGTGGTTTTGGCAAGGGATAAATTGCAATGAATTCAGGTCTCTCTGGAGAAACGTGTGCAGCGGGTATCTCTGCTGCAGGTCTACATAGACATTGGAGAAGAGTGCAGAAATGATGAAGAAAGTATGATTTCAGGGTCAGGATTATGTTTTGGCCTGCATAGGGAGGAAAGCAAAGAAAATTGCCTGAAACTATTATTCCATCCATATGTTCTCCTTTACAAGAAAGGCAAGATGGGAATTCAGAAGTAAAAAAGTATCAAAAGGAAAGAGTGTTTGTAATCCTCCTCTATTGGCAGCAATGCTCTGAACATATGGTATGTCTAAGACAAGGTTCTTAAAAACTCAAGAGAAAGGATGACGACCATGAGCTGCTTACAGTGGAAGAACATGTGCTTTCAGTACTGTTCAGTGATGAATAGAGAGAATTACATTTGCAAATGATACCAAAGCCTGCTGCCCCCAAGCACTTTGGAAGACAGGACAAGAATTTAAAATTACTTTAACAAATAGCACAGGCTATGCAGAGAAATAAGGTGCAATTCAACTAATGCTGGGTTCTGTGCTTAAGTGAGAATAATCAACTGCACAAATTCCAGTTAGGAGGCAGCCCGCCGGGCAGAAGAGACTCAGAAAAGGCTGCAGTGGGTGATGAATTTGACATGAGTGAACCGCTCTGAAGACAGGCTAGAACAGTGGCTTTAAAATTTTATGAATTCTGGACTCCTGTAAGTTTTCTGGTAGAGGTATGGAGCTCCTCAGAAATTGCGTTACGGATACATGACTTTGTTTTTGTCACTCTCTGAGAGTAAAAGCAGTTGTTTAAAGGAATCGATACACTGTTCTCTAAGTCGGCTGTGGGTGGGATTAGAAATACTGTGTTTAAATATCACAAGGGATATTTGGTTTGTTCTGTTCAAAAGATGTTTTAACTGTCAGATGGTTAAACTTTGGCTGGGTGGAAATGAGAGGAACTTAAGGATGATCTGTTAGCCAGGTCAAGCGAGTTAAACCACCGCGGACTGAGTCTTGAATAGGTTAGAGGAGTCAGGCCAGGGCCGTCAACTCTGGGTTTTGTACCAGTTCCCCTCAAACAAGCGCAAAGTCCTGTTTACGCAAACTACATTCTCCCTAAAGCTTGCAATGAAACTCTCAGAGTTTCTCTTCTCTTGGCAAGTGTCTACTGGTAAAGTGTGTGCCTCATCCCCTGCTACTGCTTGGCTGTGCAGGGAGTAAGAAGTAATGTTTGCAACACTTTGTTAGCACAACTGGCAGAAGCGTAGGTGGTTCATCTAAGCTCCCCTGTTGCTCACCATGACAAAAATGTAATGTCACAGAATGGAGTCTCTTTTTTTCCTTCCTTTTTTTTTT
>VZSC01019229.1:115888-130096 GCA_013398225.1 Steatornis caripensis | reverse complement strand
GCTCGCATGGTAAAGTGGATGAGGTCGGGGATCTCTTTCTGGCTCCAACCAGCAGTGAGCAGGTGCAGCGGCACAGTCTTCCTCATGGAGGCTGCCTCTCCCGAGCCTTCCTCCCAGCANAGAGACATCCATTTTGATGGAAATCTTAATTCTCGTGTCTCCGGAGGGCCTGACCTCGCAGCTTCAGCTGTCCGGCTGCCTGCACAGGTCTGGCAGATTCATTTTCAGCGCTCGCATGGTAAAGTGGATGAGGTCGGGGATCTCTTTCTGGCTCCAACCAGCAGTGAGCAGGTGCAGCGGCACAGTCTTCCTCATGGAGGCTGCCTCTCCCGAGCCTTCCTCCCAGCACGGCTTCGCTCGGTAAAAAGCTCCGCGAAGTTTAAGTCAGTAACCACAGAGGGTCCGTGCTTACTTGGTTCGTTGTCTCAGTTCCTCTCTTCTAGAGTAACGGGCATTTCTGCAAGCTAGAAACAGGGAACCAAGTCTAAATCTCAAGTCTGCCTTACCAATTTTCAGCGAATCTTTAAAGAAACAAAATGATCCTGAAACGGTTCCTGGGCCAAGCAGGACTGGTGGGAGGGCAGAGCGAGCCAGCAGAGCCCTGCGCAGAGCTGGCCGAAGCGGCCACGCGGTGAACTCCCACCAGGGTGGCTTTCTCGCTCGGCGGCGTGACGGGACGGGCGGCCTTTGCTGTGACGGTGGACACAGGCGCGCTCCTGCCATGGGAGCAGGGCGCTGGGCCACTGCCGTGCCAGCCTGGTGCTCGGGGTAGAAGTTCAAAAAGAGCTGAAAGCCGTTTAAGAGCTGACACCGTCTCTTCTGGCAGGGGATGTGTTCTATGCCGCGGTGCCCACAGGCCCAGTGGAGCCACGAGAACAAGGCTGGCCACGGAGAGGGAGGTGATGGCCTTCGGTCACCATACCCCACGGCGAGATTCCGTGGGGCCGGAGCCCACCGTGCCGGGCGACCGTGGCACGGGGAAGCTGCAAAGCCCTCCTTCCCCGGCTGGCTCTAGGCTGCGGGGAGGTCACACCCGCCCTGCTCATCCCTCCCGTGTTCCGCCATTGACAGGATGAGCGGGGTTGCCTCTGCTCGCGGCGGCCGTGCAGCCCAGCCCCGCATACGTTGCGGTGGCCTCTGGGGGAGACCGGATATTGTGCTACAGGAGAAGCCCCTGTAATCGCCCACAGGATGATTGGGATTTGCAGGCAGCTCAGGGGAGGCAGTTTGCTGCGATGTCTCTGGTTGTCTGGCAGTATGATGAGGGGATTAGGAGATTTAGAGCAAGCCCAGCCCCCTCTCCGGGGGGCTCTTGAACTGAAGCCCCAGCAGAATACGTGGCTGTTTATTCCCATAGGCAGATCGGTAGAGAGAAGGCTGGGGTGCTGCTAACAGCAGCTAATCTAAGAGCAGGCGCTTTTCTTCCTCTGCTAGCAGGGAACCGGGATCATCCAAGACAAGGAGAATCTATCAGTTCCCTCCGCGGCCGGATGATCAGCCCTCAGCAGCCTTCACCCCACATTGCCCTCCGAATCCCTTTCTCGAGCTGGCCCCAGCCCCGCTGCAGTGCTGCAAGCACCCGTTAGCCTGCGGTGAACCTCCGAGCTCCCGCGCCAGGACGGCCCGGCACCGTGTTTTAATCACACAAGGAGGCACAGTTGGTCGGATCGTGCTCTGCCCTCCCCGTCTGCTCATGGCGGTCGTGGAGCTGAGCCTGGCCCACACAAAGGCAGACACTCTCTCGACAAGGGAGCGCTCACGGGGGCTTAGTGCAAACAGACCTAATGGGATTAGCGCAAATGGGAGCCACGCTCTGCTCCAGCGGAGAGGGAAGCGTGCCTGCCCCCCCTCCCCGAGCTCGCCTGTCCCTCCCTGCCTGTCCGTCAGCCCCGAGCGGGGTGCCAGTCACCGGGTATCTCAGTACCCATACTCGTCGGAGAAGGCAGCTTCCTAAGACTCGCTGTCCTGCGCCCCTCCAAATGAACGGGCGCGATGTATCAGATATCTTACCTCCCTGAGCCTGCCTTTCCACCCTGATCTCATGGACAGCCAGCTTCTGTTGCAGAACCCGGTTGAGGCCCACCTTCACTTGCGAAACAGCCCCAAACTGCGAAGTTACCAGATTTGAGTCTGGAGAGAGAAGTTTTATCAAAAGGCATTTAAAACAGCGGTATGCAAGGTCAGCGTGGACACTGAACCCTTCCTCAGTTCGCTCTTTGCAGCAGCCTTGTCGCAGCTCCGGTGCTGCAGGGAGCCGGGATGCTCTGGAGCCCCGCGATGCCCTGCTCGTCTTTCTGGGCAGCGTGGGGAGCGCCCGGAGGACCACCAGCACCTACCGCTGAGCGGTGAGCACTGCAGTAACACCAGGGCTTGCACCACACACGACTGCTTGGCACCACGCGAGCACGGACCGGAGATGTTTGCTCCTCTGGCGTTGCCACACTGCTGTGATTTGTAACATGCGTGTGCTGGGCTGTGGGCAGACTACCAACCCACGCAACCCCAGCCCCAAGCAGGCGCCCTGCCCTGCCTGGGAAGCTCGGCTGCCTGCGAGCGGGCGGCTGCACGTGTGGACTGAACCTGGGCATCAGGGCTTCTAACTCTGCGGCTGAGACGAGCCCTCGGAGATGGCTGGAGGGGGGCTGTGATTAGGCAAAGTTGGCGGCGGCTGTCACGCACGGCCGTCGTGCGCAGGGTGGTGTCCCGGCGGTGCGGTGCCAGCCTCCCTCTCCTTGCCTGCTGCAGCTTGGGAGGGACGGAGGGACGCTGCTGCAGAAACTGCTCCTGGGTCTCGCACCACGCAGGAGAAGGCGCCTGTGGGCAGCTGCGTGGCCAGGTCATGGAGCTGAGCTGCAGCGGCACCTCCGCACGCACGAGATGAGCTTTGAGTGTCTTTGCAGGGGAAACTCACAGCTGTCCGTCATTCGGAAATGGATAATAAAGACCGTCTCGCCGTGCCCACGCACTGAACACATCACCCTGACGGCGCATCCCGTGCGCTCCGCTCCGAGCAACCACTTCCACCTGCCCCTGCACGCATACTGCCTCGCTGCAACAAAAATCGAAGCCGGCAGGAAAGCCTTGAAGGAAGCAAAGGGCTGTGTGCCAGCAGCGCTCGGCTGAAACCGCACCGAGCCTGGGCGGGACGGCGGGGAAGGTGCTGGGCGCAGCTGGACATGCTGGGGCTGGGCTTGTGTGCAGGGCAGGGATGGGCAGGGGAGGCAACGAGGCAGGAGGGACACGGGGAGCGATGAGGAGCGTGGGAAGGTGTCAGGAGGCATGGAGCCTTCTTCCCCTACCTCATCTTACCTCGGGCCAGAGCCTTCCCCCGCGCTCTCCACCCCATCCCACTCTGCACTGCTCTGCCCCTGGTCCCGGCCGGTGTTTCTGCTGTCTCCGCTTTCACAGCGGACCTTCTCCTCCAGCCCCGGCAGGTCAGGCTCCTCCGTGCGCGCGCGCGCGCGCTAGGCACCCAAGATCGAGCAGCTCCCATGCGCCGTGCTTGCTCACCGCGAGCAGACCCGCCGCCGCTCACGTGTGGGAGGCCCGGCAGCACCGCACCCCTGCGTTATTTATATCACAGCAGCCGCCTCCGAGCACGGCTGCGAGGGCACGGCGTTCCTTTCCCAGGATAAGCTGTGCTCGTCCCAGCCCTTTCCAAGCTCGCCGGAAAGGATGGCAGCTTTCCCAGGGCCACTCTGGCTGCCAAAGTAGGTCTGCCGTGGCGCAGCTCCCTCACCATGTGGACAAGCTCGTCTGAAACGCTGACGGCACCACCTGCACTCCAAAATGCTTTGCTGGGGGTAAAGCAGGTGGGGAAGGAGCGGGCATTTCCAAAGAGCAAAAAGCAGAGGAGAGGCTGTTTTCCCCTGCCTTGCGTAGCTCTCCGTAGCCTGAAACCTGCTCAGTTATGCTCATGACTCAAATTTGCAGGAGATGAAGGGATGATAAAATCCTGCTTGCTGTTCCAGGGCTCCGCCTCCAGCCCGGTGCGGTGCTGGCATATGCTCCAACAGCACAGCCACCAGCAACGGCTGAGCGCCGCAGCACACCCGAGGCGACGCTGGAACCCGTCGCAGATGTTGCCCGTCAGACAGCCTTTGGGACACAGCGAGACCCCGAACGGGTCACACGCACGAAATAATAAAATCAGCCACGGCTGAGCCTCCTGGGAGCTGGTTTTCCCCGCTCCCTGGCAAAGCTGAGCACTTGCTCCGCGAGATCCTCGCCCTGCCTGGGAGCTACGAGGAAACGCCAAGCACCACAGTTCTCACACTGAAACTGTGCGCTGCCTCGTCTGACTTTCTCCCTCCTCTCTTTCATCATCCCTCGCGTTCGTCCTCCTGTCCTCTTCCTCCAGGGCAGTGCAGTAGCGGCCCCTGAGGACGCCCAGAGCCTGCCTTGTGCCTGGAGAGGGGTCCCGGTCGCCTCGACGGCGTGTCCCTAGTCCTGGTGGCCTGGAATGAGTCTCCAGCCAGCCCGAGGTCTGCCCTTCCTCATTCCTGTCCTGTGGCACCAGGCTTTTCTCAGCCAGTCTAAAACCAGCATCCCACCTCCCCAAGGCAAAACGGGAGACAACAGAGCTCCTGCGCGTCCCGGAGCCGGGCTCCGTTAATCAACCCCTGCCTTGCCTGCAGCTGGACGCTTTCTAGGAGTTTTGTGGGGCCAGAGGTCAGTGCTGCAAGGGGATAGTGATGCAGGAGAGACATTGCTCCGGGAGCAATCCTCCGCTTACGCTGTCAGCTCTCGCTTAACCTAGCAGCCTGCGAGGCTCAGTGGAGGCAGCAAAGGAGTGGGAGGGTGAGCCTGCCCCGCCAGCAAACACGTCACGCAGCCCTTTTCGGGACGGCCCTCTGTAGCCGGGCACTGTGCGTGTGGAGGGGCAGNGCAGCCTGCGAGGCTCAGTGGAGGCAGCAAAGGAGTGGGAGGGTGAGCCTGCCCCGCCAGCAAACACGTCACGCAGCCCTTTTCGGGACGGCCCTCTGTAGCCGGGCACTGTGCGTGCGGAGGGGCAGCCAGAGCAGCTCTCCCTCTGCCCCTGGCCCAGAGCCTCCCCAGGCAAGGAAGGCGTCAAAGCAAGGGCTGGGGTGGAGGGAAGGGCAGGGAGGCTGGCTGTGAGGGTGGGGGAGCAGAAAGGGCATGCCCATGCTTCATCAGCCTCTCAAGTTGTAGAAGCAGCAGAGAAGCGATGCCAGGACGAGGCAGTGCACGTGCCTGCTGCAGAGAGGGCTGGGGGCCAGCTGGTAGGTGCAGATCCGCTGAAGGAAACAGTATTGAACGTGGCAGGAGAGGCTGTGTGGGGTCCTGCATCCCGGGCTGCGCAGCTGGGTCTTGCCCACTAACCCAGGCAGGACGAGCGCCTTGCGGGCAAACCTTCCTCCAAGCGCCCATCCTTCCCCCTTCCTGGGATGAAGGGGTGCCCACAGCAGCCTGGGTACTGGGGGGGTGCGCGGCGCGTGGGGGACAGTGACCGGCATCAACAAACATGTGGGCAGCACCTCCCAGGCGTGCACGTCCGACACCGGTGTGCACCAGGCGCGGCGGCTGCCAGCGGTGCCTGGCTTTGCACACGCGTGCCATCCTCCTCCCGGCACGGCCCAGAGCTCTCCCTGGGGAATGGCAATAGGGCTTTGTGTGCGTGCAAGCCTGCGCCGGCAAGGGTGCTCTGCGTGTGCCCGTGTGCCCAAGGGGGTGCTGTGCATGTGGCCAGCCACAGGGCATGTCCCTGTGCGTCCTCCCTGGGCACGGGGCGGGGGGGCACGCGCTGCCGGTGCTCGAGCACACGGCCACAGGCAGGTGCGTGTGCTGCACTTGGCCAGGGGCGGTTATTATTCTTTATTAGTTTTCCTGTCCATCTGACATATTCTTTATCACTCTGTCTCAATCTTTCACTCATCCTCCTTCTCTCCCTCAATCATCCTCGATTAGTTTTTCTGTCTGCCTCCCATTCCCGTGTTCTTCCTCAGGCACTCCCTCTCCCGCCCTCCCCGACTCTCCCTCTCCTCCTCCCTCCATCTCCACTCCACGCAGCTTTCCTCCCACTCCTGTCTTGTCTGCCCCTCTGCTGCGGGAGCCCCCGAGCGTGGCGCGGCCGGGCAGCTTGGGGCCGTCGTCGTTCTTTTCCAGGCTCTGGTGGCTGCTCAGCCACCGGCCCCCCAAGCCCTCCTGCTCCGTCTCCATCGCTGTCCCGGCTGCCAGGCACTGGGGAATTTCCTATCCGCCAGGAGCAGCCTGGGGATGCTGAGCGCCTCCGGCCCTCCCACTGGCATGGATGCTGCTGTGCTGCTAAACCCGTCGCAAATTAAGCCCCTGGCTCGAAGCGGCTCGGGCGCTGACGTCTCCTTCGAGAGGAAGCACATCCTCTTGGATGTTTACCCCAGAAGGGGAGGGGAAAGGGTTAACAGAGAGCATCTGCCGTCTCTTTAATAGCCAGCCCAGCCTTAAACCTTTGACCCTCCTTCCTTCCCCATCCCTCTCCTCCTCCTCCAAGCTCTCCTCATCCCGTTCCCCCTCCAAGCTCTCCTCATCCCGTTCCCCCTCCAGCCCAGCACGAGGCCCTGCACCGGCGGGTGCTGCAGGACTCATCTGTGAGACCGAAGGCAACCTGCCAGCTGCCGGGAGGGGCCCTGGCTGGCAGCCCCACGCCGATTCACAGCCTTTATTGCCTCTTATCCCGGCATCTGTGCTGCTCCTGCCCGCCTGCCTCTGCCTGCACAGACCTGCGGCCACCAGCCCCGCGTGGGGGAGCTCGGAGCAGGGGTACGAACGTGGGGCGGGATGGGGTCCGTGGCCAGAGACTGTGGAGACCAGAGACCGGAGCTGGGGCTGGCTCTTGGGCTTTGAGGCGTGATGAAAAGGCACAGCATGGAGAGATGCTCTGGAAGGCGCCTTTGGCTAGAGACAGGGGATGGATGAAGATGTACGCTGCATCCGCCAGCGGGGAAGGCACAGATACTTTGCCTCATCTCCCTCCCTTTGGGGGCCACAGGGTGAAAGTCTGGAGTGCTGGAGGACTCAGGTGGGTGATGTGGGCTGCGGCGGCTGCCGTGCTCCGGGCAGATCGGCCCAGACGGACGGCAGCTTGGCACGGAGATGGTACCTGCTCAGTTGCTGCCCTCCCCTGACCCCGGAGGAAGACGTTGCCCGCAGGACCCAGTGCTGGCTGCAGCTGGCAGCTCCCTGCATCCTCGTCCCTGCCTCCCAGCACGGAACAAATCAGAGCTGGTGTTATGGGGAAGACCCTCAGTGCCACAGCAGACCCCTCTCTGCTGCGTGTGGACGGCGAGGGTGGGTGTCTTGACCCGTCATTTGGGGCAAGGGTAGCGTTTCTGCAGCTGGGCTCAGCACGGTGCTCAATTTTGGGAGTGAGCCGTCCCGTCTAGAGTCTGATTCCCTGACACTACACTTGCTCCTGTTGCTGGCTGAGAAGCCTTGTCACTGCCCAGCCCCAGAGCTGCCTTCACTCTTGCCCACGGTGCCAGAAAAGCCCATTTCAAAGGGTGGCGCAGAGCTGAGTCGCAGCCGGGAAGCCACAACGGATGGGAGACCTCATTAGCGCCCAGCAGAGCCCCAGAACCCTCGCCGGATGGCGACGAGCTCCCCTCTTGGCAGAGGGGTGCTGCAAGAGGCGATCGGCCCCGCATTGCATCCGCTGCTGATGCTGATGTATGTGACAGGCGCGCGGGTTGCCAAGAGACAGCATCCTCCTCCTCAGGCGCTGCGCAGCCAACGCGGCTCTGCACCGGTGACGTAATGCTCCTCCGGCACCGCTCATTGCCGGCCTGCCCTGTCTCTCCCTGCCAGCGATGGAGGGGAAAACGCGAAAGCCTTTGCAGACACCTCTGTGGCCTTCCCCAGCCTGCGTTGTGCTCCTTACCCTCCTACGGGTGCCGAAACCGGCTTCAGCGTCGGCACCGAAAGCGCTCTCGCGCCCTTCCTATCACGGGCTGCTGGCCCCGTCTCCCAGCGTGCGAGGTCCGTCACGGACCCCCCGCGCGTGTTTTGCCTGCGTGCAAGCAGTCCACGGCAAGATCTGGAAAGGTCTTCATGGTTTGCTCAGGTGTCGGGGGGGGAGGGGGAGGCAGACGGCCACTCACGCTGGCAGGGGCTCATTGAATAGGTATCTGGCTAGAAATTATCTGCTGATCTAATAAAAAAGATATTACCTACCTCTACAAACCTAGTTTCAAATTATTCCTTCTGCTCTGTTCAGTAGCCTACTGGGAGATCACTGGCAGGTTAATTTGCTATTGAACGGGTCCCAACTGGAATTAGCTCTTCAGCCTGCCTCTGGTTTCACTTGACAGTTAATGAAAGTCGCTGTTATTCACTCCCGGCTCTGAACTTTATGCACCGCGCCGTGTTTCACGGATGTGAAAGAGCTGACCAGGATATTTTTCTCTGGACTCGCAAGGTATTCAATGCTTGCAAGACCCAAAAGGTGCTGAGATAGAAAATAAACTGCCATTTGTATGCTTTTACATCAGAACTTGGTGTGTTCCTAACAGAACTGGCCTTTATCTGGGGACTGTCATTTTGATTATTTTATATCTGTACAGTGCCCCAGAGGTGTGCATAGAAAATGAAAACAGATAAAGAGCCTGAGCGAGGCAGAGCTCTGCCAGAGGCCCTAATAAACCACCGGGCTGGGCTGGTGGGGGGAGGCCAGCACGGCGGGGCGAGCTAAGACGATCCGCCCTGCAAGCCGGGGCTGGTGCCCGCTGTGCAGCCGGGGAAGGTGGCACGGAGGGCGGCAGTTCTGGTCCGCGGCGCTGGGAGATGTGCCTTGTGAATGCCACCGGGGAGGAGCGATGGCTCCCCTCTGCCGCCAGGGCACCCAAAACCATCCCTCCCCAGCACCGACTGGGCTGAGCTTTCTCCGTGGTGACGAGGGCTTGGGTGACCGGTCGTGTTTGAAGGGGGTACGGCCAGGGGCTGTGTATGGGCTGCAGTGCAGAGGACCACCTTCCCCTGTGCTGGGCTCTCCCACCACACCTTCTGCCCAGAGATGTCCAGGACAGACAGCTGACTCGGCCAAACTCCATGCAGGCGTGATGGCAGCATCCCACGGAGCCGCATTGCCAAAGACAAGGTCTGTAACGACAGAGATGCAACAGAAAATGCAACCTTTGTAGTTGCTTGACCCAGCTTCCTCACCCCGCGGCTCTCCTTGCACAGCCCCGTTATCCCACCACGTACGTTCTCCTTGCTCCATCACCGCCCCCTTATCCCATACACGATTTCCGCAGACCTCCCTGGCCTGCCGGCCATGAGCCGTAAGGTTCCCTTGCAGCCCAGGCACGGTTTGATCTGGGCTCAGTCCCATCCCCTGCCCCTGAAGACCCGTCACGAACGGCAGGAAGATCTGAGTCAGCGGCTCTGGCATTCGTCTTCCCCCTCTGGCACCCCGGAGTCCCCTAAGTAATTTCCTTCTCCCTCAGTGTTTGCACCCTTCAGGCACTCCGAGACAGTTATCCGGCTCCCGCCTGCGTGATTGATCAGCAAAGCTAGACAGATTTAGTTCATTTAATCTGCCTCCTAAATCCCATCCTTCAGCCCCTTCATCACTCTCCTTGTTCCTCTCTATTGTGTCTGTATCTCCCTGGGACAGCAGCGTCTCCAGCTGTGCCCAGGCACACAAGCGGCAGGCGGGGGCTGCCGGTGCCAGCGCAGCGCCTGGCAGCCCCGGTGCGCGTGGCACAAGGGCACCCCGCGTCCCTGGGCTGTCCTTGCAGAATGCCGTCCCGGGAACCCAGGATCCCTAAGGATGCTTGGGGGCACCTCACGTGCCAGGCGCCGCTGGTCTCCGGCTATCCCCTCCGCCTGTAGGAGCCTCCTTCGCGAGCGCTGCTCCAAGCCCAAGACCCTCCGACGTGCCGAGCACGCGGTGCCCCCGTCAGACCCCCCGTACCACCTGCTCCTTGACGAGACCTGCAGAAAAGAGCTGCCGAAGCAGGCAGCACCAGGGCAGGGAGCAGAGGCGTGGGGCATGGCTGCAACCACCCGGGGCTCCATGCCGGTGCCACAGCATCCCCTCTGACGCAGCCCTGTGTGCACCACGGCATCTGCCGCAGCCCCAGCCCAGCGCCGCGCTCTGAGGAGCTGCTTCTGGGCAAACCCAGGGCTCTGCTTTCGTAAGCGCTCACTGCCGTAGAGTGTTGTCTCTGCGGAATTTGGGCCAAAATCTCTGCTCCAGGCTAAGCTGCGCGATGTTTCTCGTACTTGTGATGATGGGGATGTGTGACTGATCCGACGAGGCTCGCCTGATCCTGCAGAGACCAAGGCTGCAGGTTGCGGAGCGGGGACCTCTCCGGCCCCTCTGGGTCAGGGCTTTGGGGGGTTTCTCCCATTCCTGTGCAATAAGGCATTTTGTCCAGTTGACCTAGAATCCAGCGTTTCCATCCCAGATTCATCCAGCAGACGTACCTGGAACTGCTGTTTCTACCTCTCCGTGTGGTTAGCACCTTCCTCTGGCTGCCTCTGTCCAGGTACCCTGTGAGAGCTGTTGCACCTCCAGCACCACGAGCCCGGTAGGGCTCCACCCAAAGCAGCAGGACTGTAGCTGCTGCCGAGATCCCCAGAGCTGGCCGCTGCACAAGGAAGGAGCCTGAAAGCGGAAACCACAGCTCCCCGATCACCGGGGACGCGTTGCGCACCAGCGCTCTGATTGCTGGCACAAAAGACTGCGCGGGGAGAGGGCAGGAGAGCCGGGGGTAAGTCACGGGGGGCAAAAACGCGTGCACAGCCTGCAGACACCGAGGGTCGTGTGCCCGGCCCCCCTCCGCCCTCACGGTCCCGCTGGATGCTGCCGCAATTTCGTTATTTTCCAGAAGTCTCCCTGGCTATCGGCTCTATTGTTGGGTTGAAGATGGAGCCGTAAAGTTATCGCGGCTGGGATCGCTGTCTTTTCATGAAGGCTGGTGTACTTCCTTTTTCCAAATCCTCTGGTAATTTCCTGCTTCTCTGTAACTTAAACAACTCTATTGTCGGCCTCTGCTTTATTTCATGAGCTCGGTCCCACCCCGTTCCCTGCTGCATGCCCCCAGCCCCGCTCAGCCGTACAGGTTCACCCTGTCTTTGCTCAAGAATTATATTTGACGATTTGACAAGGTTTTCTTTGTTTTCTTATTGTCTGTAGACGCTCTTTAGCTTTTCTTTTCTTTTTTTCTTGGTCAGAGGCAGATTTCAGAAGACTGTGCAGCGGTTCAGCCATTTGAGAGTCATCATTAATTTAATCTTCTTCCTAATTTATTAATGGCTCCTACTTCCTCTCCAGTATTTGAGACTCCCTTGGTATATTTGTAAAGACTGTCTTATTCCCCTTAACCTCTTTGGCAGCGTTAGTTCGCTCTGCCGTTCCTCCCCGTCTCCGGCAGCTGAAGGCAGCCACCGTCCTGCCTGTCTCCAAGACCGTCGCGTCCCATGCCGTCAGATCTCCCAGCAGTTTCGCTGCCTGCTCCTTGCGTGCCTCTTGTTAGGCGACTTGCTGGGAGCTGCCCCCTCGTTGGGGGAGTAAAAGTCAGGCTCTGCCCACGCCGCGCCAAGAAACGACACCCTTTCCTCCTCGCGTCTCTCGGCAGCGGGCAGGGGAGCCGGGGGCACGACGGAGGGTCCGCAGCTGGCTGGTTTATTAATTACAGTCCAGCAAGGGTGCATCGCTCCCTGAGCCGGTAAGGCAGCCCTAGACTTTGAGAAGAAATCCCTCCTAATCAACCGTGCTCTGCAGGCGAGGCCTGGAGCGGCTAGCACACGCTGGCTAACACATGATGGATGGAGTAAACCGATAAGCAAACATCACGTAAAGGGTGGGAGAAAAGTGCCAAGACTGACCTGCAACTGTAAATATGTTAGGCTTAATCCATCACGGGTTGAAGTCCCCTGCACAGCACAAGACCCCGGTGGCCGCAAACCCCTCTGAAGTGCTCCAGGGGCTAGCAGAGGCCCCCCAGAGCTCCCCGTCACTTGAATCATGGCAATACCCGGTCCGCTGCTGAACAAGCTTGTAGGAAGCAGGTCTTGCCAAGAAGAGAAGCATGGGTGGCATCTGCCAGGGGCGGCTTCTGCTGAAAAGCACCTTGGATCCGGCCGGGAGGTCCCGCTGCCGGGGATCGGGCCAGCCCAGGTCCCGGGAGTACCCCAGCCCTGCCCAGGTGTCACCTGTGCCCGCATCCCCGCCACCGTCCGCACTGCTCACGGGGCTCTGCGGCTGCAACCCCAGGCGCAAACGCGCCCACAGCCGCCAAGCAGCTGGTTACGCCACGGAGGCAGCATCCCACCGCCGCCCCACGCGGCCTCGGAGACCGTGGCGGGAAGGAAAGGAGCCGTGTTTTTACAGGAAATGCTGAGGATGTGACTTTTTCTTTTTTTCTTCATTTACAGATGAAACGGGCCCATCAAAGTCTGGTTTTTTGTTTTTTTTTCTAGAAATGAAGTTCTGGAAGGATTCCTTTTGGATCAGTCCGAATGTTCACTGTCAACAAAGCCAGAACACGTCATTGCAATTTGGATTTTTTCAAACAGAAGCAGAAAGAACACTGAAATTAGATTTCTTCCTAAATGTCATTTTGAACAAAGAGAGAAATTCCTCAGCCTGGAAACGTTGCAACAGACATTTTGATAGCACCAGAATAGTTAATCCTATTAAAATAAAATAAGATGGGACTAGTCACATTTTATTCCGGTTTTCGATTTGGGCAAAACCACCGTGAAAGATGAAACCCCAAACTTTTTGAGAGAGCCATTTAGCATCGTGTGTTCCAAGCAAGGTGACGGGACCCCTGCTCTGGGCCGGAGGCATTTGGGGCTGTAGCGGTGACTGAGTCAGGAGAGGGGAAGCAGCTCCCCCACCCCACGTCCCGCGGGATGCTGCGTCGGGACGTGCCGGCTCTGCCCACGGTGCCTTGGGCGCAGCCGCGGTATCATCCCGTGGGCGCAGCGGCTCTGTGTCACTGCACACGCATTGCATGCTGTGCTGCTAAAGCGTCTCCGAAATAACCCAGCCGGAACAGCGTCCCTTTTCGGGACACATCACGAAATGCTGGTTTGTTGAGCAAGAAATGTTTTGTTCAGAGCACACGGAGCCTGCCAGGCTTTCAGAAGCGCTGCAGCTAAACTCCTTCCCATGCCCACAGCCTGCCCCAAGGCAGTACTCTCGCCCCAGTGCTGCCGCTCTAGGACGACTCCAGCCTTGTACGGCCGATGAACCTCGGTGTCGGTTCATTTTAGAGCAAAATCAAGTTAGGAGAAAAAAAATATTATCATGAACTGGAACTGTCAAAGCACAAATTGTGTTCCCAGGTTGCTAGAAACGAGCGAAATGGGGTCTGGTCGGCAGCAGCTGGGGCTCCTCCGCCCTGTTGCTTGCTCAGGATGGTTTGAGGTGTCTGCCTGCGACGCAGCTGCCCTTCCCCACACTGCAGATTTGGACGTGCAGCACCCATTCCCCCGGCAAGGTGGGTGCTATGTGCCTTCCCCTTCGGGACCCTCAGACCCCTGGGTCTGAGCTGCCTTGCCACCTGCCACGTTCTCTTCAGTGCTCCGGGGGCTCAGCCACCCTCACAGGCACCCCTGGCTCCGAAGCACCAAAAATCTCCGTCTCTCCACGTACCATGCCTCTCAGTCTCCAGGCTCCCCAGGTTTTCTACCTGTTGACCGAAGCGTTACCTAAAATATGGGGCTTTTCTTTTCACTCAGAGTTGCACGGTATCTAGCCAACGTGTTTTGACTGCAGTGACGAGATTTTTCATCTAAATTGCTAGCAGCTGTAAAATGCAGACCCTGCCTAAAAGGGATCCAGGCCTGCGTACCCACCACCCCCGCGGACGGCAGGCCAGGAGCGCCGTGCCTCCCTGCCCGCCGATGGCAGCCGGTGGCTGCCTGCGTTGCCCTACGGCGTGCCGGTGACGGCGCCGTTCACCCCGCAGCAGCCAGGATCCTGGCCAGAAGCCAGGCAGGAGCCTGTCTGCCACATGAGCTGTTGCAATTTCATTACTGGCCATCAATGCGCTTGCAAATCTCCTGCCATGCTCGTGATGCTGAAGAGACACCGGTTCCCACTCGCTGAGTATCTGTCCCCTGGAAAGGAAAACAGGGGAGGGATGAGCATGGGCACCAAGAGGTTGAGGGCAAAGACCTTATCTCGTGCACAGCTGCACGCAGCACGCAGAATCCCAGCATGGCAGGGGCTGGAGATCCTCTGGAGATCCCCCA
>VZSC01019229.1:100695-115695 GCA_013398225.1 Steatornis caripensis | reverse complement strand
GGTGACCCTGCTGTCCCCAGCACCCCCAGGCCCTTCCCCACAGAGCTGCTCCCCAGCAGCTCAGCGCCAACCTGTGCTGGTGCGTGGGGCTGTTCCTCCCCAGGGGCAGGACCCTACCCTTGCCCTCGTTGAACTCCCTCAGGTTCCTCTCTGCTCAGCTCTCCAGCCTGCCCGGGTCCTGCTGAAAGGCAGCACGGCCTCTGGGGAGTCAGCCGCTCCCCCCAGCTCTGTATCATCAATCACAAACTGCTGCGGAAGTGTCTTGGGCAGCGTGAGGGCAGCTTGGATGCCTCCCCTCCCAGTGCTCCTCCCGAGCAGGGCTGAGCGACAGGCGTCTGGCTGTGGCATGAACTGGGGCCAGGGCTGGCATGTCAGCGTATTAATTTTTTTTTTTTTTCAGATGGATAAAAGCAAAAATCAACAGCACTTGGGCTGGAATGCCCTGTGGTTGCCTGACAGCAGACGCCAACCTCAGATACGGTTGCACAAACACCGAGCAGACAATGGGAAGATCTAATTATAGAGAGGAGAAAAGGAGGCACCTAACCAGGCAAAGACTCGTATTCCTACTGGCAGACTCAGAGTGGAAGGTAGGAGGACAAAAGAAAGAGGAAAACGCTGTTCTGGGCTGACTCACGGTTCACTTGACCCCAAGGAACAAACATCCTCGTCTGCGGGAGTGAGCACACACAGCGATGACAAGCGGGTGTCACATCAGGCCACCTGGGCGCTGGCAGGTACCTGCGTCACCGGCCGCGCCTCGCGGCCCTTCCCTGCCCTGCCATCGTTTTGGTGCCTCCTAACTCACGAACCGACGTTTAACACTGTGGGAAAACATTCATCTCTGCAGGATAAAGGCTTTAAAGGACTCGCTGCCATATCTTGCAAGGTCTCAGGGCGCATCCTTTCGCCCGAGCTGCAAACCCGCTTCTCTAGCCCTTGTGGGCACATCAAGGTGGCAGAGATCGCTTAGCTGCTGTAATGACTGCCCCACCAGGCTTCAAGGACCTCAAACCAGGTTTCTGGGTACTATCATAACAGCAATCATACGGAGAAATCGCTGACGTGTCAGGAGGGAGCGCTGCACCTGCAGCAGCAGCTGGGGTCGTCCTGCGGAGGCTGCGGGGCGGCGGGGGCCGGAGCAGGGCTGTGGGAGCGAGCAAGGATGCTGCGTGTCCTCGGCTCCAGGGGCCAGAAGCACCCCTCAACCCGCGCCAGTGCCCAAACTCTCCCTGGTGCAAACAGGCATTTTGGGGGGCAGGTTGTGTGTGGGCGCTGCGTCCCACAGCGTGTGCGCTGGCTAAGACAGCCCTGCGCTGCGAGGTGGTGGGCGCTGTTACTGAGCCAGGATCTGGGAGCTCACGGGGACCCCAGTGCAGACTGGATGAGTCTCAGAGCTCCACCTCCAGCTGATGTGCATCTCCCAGGACCAAACCGAGCCCCCAGGCCATTTTGAAAGCACTTCCCTCTGCCCGGTGCCTGCTCTGGCTGCTCCCGTGAGCAGAGCCCAGGCAGTCCATGGTGCCGCCGTTGACCAAGGATGACAGTAGTTTGAATTCCCGCTCTCCTCACGAGTACAGGAGTGTGGCTGCGTTTTCAGCCCTAAAACACGAAGTAAATATGGTTCAGAGGAGGGGCGAAAGGCCATTCTGGGAGGAGGTGAATGAGGGTTGCCTGGTGGCTTTTCTCCAGGAGTTCAGCTGGAGGCAGCAGCACCAGCAGCTATCTTCTGCCCTGGGAAAGTGGTCGTTCCTCCGACCTGCCACGGGGGCACCCATCGCCTCTGGGCTGGGCTTTGCAGACCCAGGCATCCCGAGAACTGTGAGTACCTGTGACCCTCTCCCGGCAGCGTTACCTCTCCAGGCATCGCGCATCCAGGCTTACCTCCTGCCCCGGCAGCCGCTGTGCTGTGCTGCACGAGTGCCGTGTCACCACAGGATGCCTGGCAGTCCCTCTCACGGGCCTGACGCAGATGCACAGGCTTTCTCCAAGAGCTGACATCCACGAGGCCTCTAGTCAAGGAGCTGCTGCTGCTGCTGCCAGTGCTGAAGGACTTGTCCAAGAAGACTGATGAAGTGGAAGCAGAAGCAGCTGGTGCCAGCGCCGGGACCCGCTGAGCTCGGCAAGTGGCTTGTGCGTCCTGCCAGCCCGACTGAGTTTCCCGAGCCGTCAGGTTGGATGGAGAAGTGCCACGTCAGCCTCGTCAGGTCACGTTGTGAGGGGAACGCAACGTGTCAGCAGCGGCATGTGCAGCGAAAAGAAATGACGTCCTGAAGGGAGGCATCACCGCAGCTCGGCACAGGGCGGTGGCTTTCGCAGCAGGGATGGGTGACGGCTGAGCTTCACACCTGCGCGGGTCCACTGGTGTTTTATCACTCATCAGTAAAAGCCAAGACACGCGTGCTCTCAATGACTGTCCATGGAGATTTGGCCACCGCCGACAGTGAGACCAGGCCACCACATCACGCAGTGGCTTGTCTTGTCAGGTTTGGTGAAGAAGCCAAGCGCGTGGCAGGTCACATATTTCCATAGTTGTCCTTTTCACCTGGTTCAGTGCCAATCCTCTGGGCAGCAGGCAGGGAAAAGAGCAGTGATACGTGAGGGCAAGAGCATTGCGCCAGCTGGCTCATTCTTGCAAACCTGGAGCACGGGGTGCGGCAGCTCTGCATGGTCACAGGGCTGGAGATCTTGGAGGGGTCAGCAGAGCCGTGGGGTCCCGGGCCCCTTCCAGCCTTTACATCTAGCAGGGCGTGTAGCCCATCACACAAACAGTTCAATACACTTTGCTGTGGCTTTTCGTCCCCGTGCCGCTAGCAGGTTACTCCAGAGCTGTCCCAGCAGACTCATGGCTTGTTCGATTACGTTTCCCTTCGTGCCAATGTCGTCCATTAGCTCGAAAGATTCTCCTCCACGACCCTTCCTGGAGCATTTCTGCGGAGCGGGGTGCCCTCTGAGCCATCCTGGTGGGCAGGGAGGCCACACTCTTCCAAAGATGGGGAGGAGGTCACGCTGGGAATCTCAGAGTGAACAGGACTGGCAAGGTTGCTGCTGACGAGGCCTCGCTAACGCACGGTCCGCAGGGCTGATGGGTTTCTCTCTCCGGGAAATACCGCAGCTCGGCTCACACATGCCTTTTTCAGTGCTGAACCAAATTGGCAGCTTATGGCCCTTCGGTGACTGACTCCCCCGGCAAGCTCCTTGTGCTTTTCATTTACTTCCAGCTACAGCTGAAGTTCCTGCATCAGTTCCTAAGTACCTGACCTCACATTCGTACTATTGAATTTCCTTCCAGGTCCCTTACTGCAGTCTTTAAGGTCACCCAATCGCTTCTGTTTGATATTCCACCGCTGCCTTGCATTGGCTTCCTCCTTTGAGTCATCACTAGGTTTTATCAGCAGTCTCCTACCTTTTGTGCAAAGATCGTTAGTGGAAATATTAAGCAAAATCAGACCCCAAATGGATCTTTGAGAAACTCCGTTAGCAGCCCGCCTGCAGCTTAGTGCTTGCTGTTTTAACACTATGCATTGCTGCCTCCCCTCCAGCCATTTCCCATCTTACCCCTGTTCCTTATCATTTCTCCGTGAATCCCCATCTTCACCAGTTTAATTAATAATTTCTCATGTGCATTACATCAAATGCTTGACTAAGGTTCAGGGAGATGAGATCTACCTCGATTCTTTTGTCTGGGAAACCAGATAGCTTCTCAAAGAAAGCTATCAAGCCAACCTGCCACAGTGTGCCTTTGGTAAATCCATGCGGTATTTAATCCCGTTCCCTATTTACTTCAAAGCTTTTAATTACAATTTCCTTTAAAATCTATTCTAAAGCGCGGCCTATTGCTCAAGCCAGATCTCAAGTCACCTTTTCTCCAGATCCTGTTTTTCCCTCTTTCTGGTCAGCCAACTCTTCAGTCCAGTGAAAGACTCCTGTGGGCACGAGCACCGGTGGGCTAGAAGCAGCGAGCTGTTGGAAATGCAGTCTGGGCAAGGGATCCATGATGCCCACACGCCCGCTGCAAGCAAACTTCTAAACTTTCCCAGGATGGAGCCTCTTGTCCGGGGGTATCTCCCCACCAAGCGCTGCGCAGGAGCTGGAGCCTCCGTTCGGGGGAGCCCGCGTCAGCGCGTGTCCCCAGGAGGTGACGGTGCCAGTTAGCGCTGCTGTGTGCAAAGACCACGTATCAGCAGACTTGTTCCTGTGCTAGAGGTTTCGGAGGGCGCCAGAAGAGCTTGGGCTTCATGAGATCAAGCTTGGCGTGTTGGACAGCATCAGTCATTAGGTGACACCAGGGTAAGGCTGGAAGGACCCTCGTAGTCTCTACATCTGATTTCAATGCCGAGGGAGAAGAAACGTTTTTAAATAAGGGTGGATGGACATCCAGGAGAGACGGAGTGTGGGCGGTTGTAAGGACGACACCCAGAGGGATCCGTGCCGAGAAAAGCCGTGTGTCTAACCCAGCCTGGAGACCTGCAGAGCTTGGAGAGGGGAGACTGTTAGCAGCGTACTGAGAGAAGGAACGCAAGGGAGGAGGAACCCGGGCAACTTGTGCAGCGCAAGAGACAGCACACCACAAAAGAACCCTCATTTCCTTCCGAGGCTCCTGGCCGAGCCCCGCTCCAAGCCTCCCACCTGCTGCAAACCGGTGCAGGGACGCAGTGTGCCCACAGGGTTCTTCTCTTCACAAGCGGGCAATGCCGTTCTGCCCCTTTGCGTTGGTGTTTCATGAGGATGTTTAGCTACTTCCTTTGCGGGATGCTTTCGTCCTTGCGCACCTGAGGCTGCTCGGTGCACGTGTTCACCGGAGCGACTGGCCCTGCAGTAGACTTCTCCCGGCTCAGCTCATGTATAAATCATGGGGCTGCCCCATAACGTTTAACCCAGAAAACTGATGGCTGAAAGATATGTGATAGCTCTCTATAAATATTTTGGGGAGAAAGAGAGGGAGGGAAGGGTAAACATCAGCAAGGCAGCTTGTTATTTAAACTATAGGCCGGTGTTGGCACAAGAGCAAACGGGATAAACTATTCATGAATGTATTTCGAGTAGAAATTGGAAAAACTGCTGAAGCTGTCAGAAGATCAGGGTGGCTGTGGAAAAGCCTCCTGAGAGGAGCAGGGAGGGGTTGGCTCGGAGCCTTTTTGCCGTTTACGGAAGGCAGCCTCAGAGCATCTCGGGTTGTGCAGGTCACCCTACTCCCAGGGGCAAGGAGCGACGGTACCGCACCCCGGGGATCCGCACGGGAGGAGCTACATCATGTCCTGTCGTCTCCGCATCCCTCTGCCCTGCTCAGACGCCACCACTGCCCCAGGAGGCTCGTGCCGTGCCTTGCTGCGGGGCTCACAGCTTTCCTTTGGAGGTGTGGGAAAACACTTGTGGGGACCAGCACCCCTGGAGTTACCACTTATTTACCCAGCTCTTCGTTTTCTTTGCTTGAGAAAAGGCAAGTTTTTCTTTCCTATTAGCAACAACTGGAAACCACTCTCCTTGAAGCTGAGCCCTCTGTTCAATCAGGGCAAGAAAAATTATTTTGAATTCCAAAACTTTTCGCTGGGAAAGGATCCCCTGAAATGCAAGTGGGTGCGGCAGTGAGGGACAGAGGTGGTGCTCACCTGCGGGAGAGGAGCGGGGCTGGAGCTACCAGCACCGTGACCCGGGAGGGGACAGAAATTGCTCCCAAGGAGCTGTTTGGGTTTGGCATGAGGCACGGTGGTGGTGGCGATGGGTGGTGGGTGAGCAGAGAACAAGGGTGCCCCGCGTGGCATGGCGTGACCTCGGCTCTGAAGGACCCCACGTGACCGGAGGAGGCTCTCACACCACCGCTGTGCGCAGACACAAGGATGGGAATGCGACGGCGGGCCTGGGTCTCTTCCCAAACACCAGTTACCTGACAGCACGAGGCACCGTGCTGTAGACCCTGAGGGTGCAAAATCGTGTCCCTGTATGCTCCTGCCCGAGCTTTGCATGGAAGACGTGTTCTCCTCTCTTGGAGGTCCCGGAGATGAACAAGGGCATCAAACATTTGCAGCAGCAGCTACAACAANTGGGAATGCGACGGCGGGCCTGGGTCTCTTCCCAAACACCAGTTACCTGACAGCACGAGGCACCGTGCTGTAGACCCTGAGGGTGCAAAATCGTGTCCCTGTATGCTCCTGCCCGAGCTTTGCATGGAAGACGTGTTCTCCTCTCTTGGAGGTCCCGGAGATGAACAAGGGCATCAAACATCTGCAGCAGCAGCTACAACAAGCCCTTTGCCTAGAAGATGCACTCCAGACTGGAGACCCTCAGAGACCCCCCTGTTCTCCCCGACCGCTGCACCGTGCCTGCCCCTACTCCTCTGTCTCCCTCACCCTTCTCGCTGCGTTGGCTTGCTGTGTTTTCCTGGGAACCTGGTGCAGCTGGGATAGATGCCAGCCCTGCTACGGCTGGTCTGAGCTTGCTCCTGACCTTCAGCTGATGGATCCGTGGAGAGGTTCCACTGACCCTGCGCCCAGCTCCCGGCAGGCTTGGCTCTGAGATTGCCAGGCAGGGTACAACCCACAGGCCATCTCCCAGCTTCAGAGAACCCTATCCTGAACTGACAGAAGTGCCTGTGAACCAGAAACAAACTAAAAGACTGTGTTTGTATTTACGGGGGGTTTTTTTCAGCAGCATATGTTTAGTAGCAGATGCTTCCTTTGGGAATGTGACCAAAGCATGGACGCCTTTGCCTGACCCTCTTTCCACGCGGTGCAGACCCAAGGGGAAAATGGAGAGCAAACATTTGTTTTCAGGGGTTCGGGAAGCTGCGTTTCCACCCTGACGGCCCCTTCGCCCCGCACAGACAGTCTCTCTGTGTTTGCGAGGATCTGTGCTCACCAGCCCCAGTGTATAAACAACCGTGTCCTCTTGCCAGCCTGCATTTATCTTGAAACAAAACTCAGATGCAGATTATATACAAATGAGGTGTAGCCTGGGAATTCTTGATGAGTTCCCAAAGCAGCCTGAAGTGCTGAAAACATTGCACATCTTTGAACTAGGGAATGGAAGAGTCAGAGGAGTTCCTGGAGCTTCCCCAGAGCCTGAATTTTGGACGCATACGTGCCCTTTGGACACCAAGAATTTACCAGCTCTTCCTAATAAAAGCCTGAAAATACCTTTTAACTGGATCAGGCCTTGGCCCGTGAAGCCCGGGATCACAGGGAGCTCCAGAGCCGAGACTGCTCATGGGGAGCAGCTCCTCCCTGGTCCAGGAGCACACTTCCATCCCTGGGCCGGTGTCCCGCTCCCCACGCAGGTCCTCTTCCATGTCTCCTCCTCCTTGCTGCTATCACGTTTAGGCGCAGGAGGTGGAGGCATGGTACGTACCAGTAGGTAGCAGAATGGGTGACTGGACAGGCAGAACAGGAGCAGAAAATTCAGCCTCTGTGTCCAGATCCCAGGCAGGCTTTTGGTCATCTCTGGAGTTTGTCCAGATGACTTGGTTGTCTCTAGAGTTTGCAGCCACGTGCTGGCGCTAAACCATCCGCTCCAGGCTAAAGACACGTAACTCCTCTGCAACCTGGTCGGTAAAACATGTTGGCGCAACGCGTAACCTGCTACAGTCAGCAGTCCAGGTCTGCCTTTCCCTGTGAGCAATGCCTGGGTCTCCTACCACACGCGCATGCTTTTGCCCACCGGCTGCACAAGGAAACCTGCTGGAAGGTAAGAAAGGATTCTCTGATTCTGCCTGTGCCGCAGCGGCATCAGCTCCAGGGCAGCGCCTCCAGCAGTGAGCCGCAGCCCTGAGAAATGCCGAGCGGACCGTTAGCGCCAGGAACATCTGCTCCCTCGGCAAAAGGCGCCCGGCTTTGGTCACTTCCCATTTCTCAACTCTCAAAAACCAGCCGTTCAACTTTGTGGTCTCCAGCCTTCTCCTGCTGACTCCCTCGTGCTCCCCATTGCCACCTCCAAGTAGGAACCAGCTCTTTCAGGCAGCTAAACTAGCAGCCGGCGTCGGCAGGTCTTGTCCCCCGACCCGAGCGTGCCTCTGCACGGCCCTGACTCTCGCAGATCTTTGCGGCTGCAATTCCCAGTGCACAAGCAAGCGCCAGGAGCAGCGTTTGTCAAACTAAAAGTGCTCTTCTGCAGAGCTCCCGAGTGTCAGATAACAATCCTGGAGCTCGTCAGCTGAGCTGTGACATTGCTCTTCACGCAGGTAAACCCTGCAGGCATCTGGAGCGGGAGTGCTGTGCGAGAGGGGATGGCGTGGGGTCACACGGAGCCCCTCCTGCAGAAGCTGGACATGGACAAAGCTGTGCTCTCTGTGGTCTGCATGGCTTTGCTTTCTTGGTTTGGTTTTCCTGTGGCAGCTATAAAAGGCTGCTTCCCCGGGATAGCTTCGTCGGTGCAAGGAGTGCAGCTGGTGTAATGTGCCAGCATTTGTGTGCCAGCATTTGTGTACCAGCAAGGCGCTCCTCTTCTTGAAAATCCTTGGTGAGATTATTACAAGACTTGTAGATTAACCATGATGCTAACCTCAGCCAAGAGGCACCAGGCAGCTGCTGCTCATACAGTCTTACTTGTGTGCCTTTATCTCTCTGGCTTTCGTTAATGAATTATGATCAATTGAAACACATAAGCTTACAGCTTGATATTGCAGCTATCTGCTGTCTGTCCAAAGGGCGCAGTTCCACTAAAGTCTCAGGGACAGCAGGGGAAAATGGCTGGGTGTGTGGGCCTGGGGAGGAAAGGGGCGTCCTTCTCGACAGGAGCAACCTCCTCGAACCGCAGACCCGTTAGACCCAGCCCGCTGATCACAGGAAGGATCCCACGGCAGCAACCAGCTCCCGGGAGAGAGGACGCATTTCTCAGTTCAGGTCCTGAAGGCAGGTTTTGGAAAGAAAACTCCTCCGGGATGACTGTCAGAGCCTATCTGTGAGATCGATGTCCCTTGGCTCTTGAGCAGCGTCCGAGGAGCTTTGCAGGCCAATGGCTGGAAATAGCAATCCTTCCAGGAGGCAATGGCCATGCCTCAGAGACGTACAGTACTTCTGGCTCCGTGCCACTACCTGGTCCTTCGTCCCAGGAGGCTGCCAGCACGCTCTCGCAAGCTCCAGAGGTGTTTTGCTCACTCTCCTTTGGCAGATACCGCGAAAACCCACAGTCCACTAAAAGAATTGCAAAGGCAAGAGCCTTTCACTGGCAAGAGCAGAGAGGAGGGCCTACAATCCTTGCTTCGGGTCTTGTGCTTGTAATTAGCACCAACGTACTTCCAGGAGCTATTTTAGATAGAACCTCCTCACGACAATCTGTCAAACTCCGAGCACAAGGTCCTTCAAATCACTTAAGCTGATGCCAGACCAGAAACCCTGTATCTGTAGAGTTGCCTGCGAGTTAGATCTGAGATTTTAAGGTGCTCCAGTCTCACTCTTCTTTGCTCCTTCCCATCAGCCCAAAAGTTCAGTCTCACAGACAGCTTTGCCTGTTGTGCGCCATACAGCTCCCGTATATCTTGGCTTTGCTGGGGTGGTCCCAGCTCTGAGAAATGGCACAAATGTCTTTGGAGTTCCTTGCTTGGAAATGCCTTGGGTGTTTTCATCTCATCACTTTAAACACTTGATTCTTTAAAATATTATCTGTCAGCAGCTGCGGAAATGCTTGTGTTGGAGGCATAGCCCGCTCACAGGGGAGCCCACTCTGAGATGATGGGAGTGAGACGTTCGGGGTAACAAGCACTCTGGGTCACGGGCAGTGAAGGACGGTGCGTGGAGCTGCGATGTGTCAAATCCAGGTTGGCGTGCTTTTGCAAACTGACCTCATACTCTTGTTCCGCTTCCCAGAGCCTCCAGAGCCACCAGAAACTCCCCAGGCCAAGCAATTTGCCCATCTTCCCGCAGAAGCTGCCAATCTCAAGTCCAAAAGGCATTCAAAAAGACACGTGCATTTAGAGGGACGCCAAAAGGTGCCTTTCTGCCTCAACTCCTCCGTAATTTGGAGGCCAGAGTGTTGCTTTTCCCTTCAAACCTGTTCTCAGCTTTACGTCACAGGCTGCAGACCCGACGTGTCCAACAGACCCACGCAGTCACTTCCCTCGGGCAGGACACCACAGGCAGTGCCCTCGCTGGGGGACGAAGCTGTCCCCAGGTGCGCCCCAGACACCACACCGTGCAGCTCGAGGCTCGCTGGGTCCTGCGCTGGTTCTTGCGGAGGACGTGCCGGCAAGGGGGCATCGGCTGAGGAGCTCGCTTGGCTTGTAATGAGCCACACGTGGATGGAAATCAGCTCAGTGCCGGTCTGCAGCGGGGTCTGCGCTGTGAAGAGTTTGGACAACTCGATGGGCAGGGCTGAAAGCTGATTAGCTGCCACAGAGGATTTTAATACCTGGGGAGTCCAGCAGGGACCACCGCACCCCACTCAGGAGCTCCCCACGCTCCCTCAGGCCCGCTGCTCTTGCAAACCTCAGCGAAGGAGTCCATCAGGCACCCTGGGAAACGTCTGTCGCCGTTTCCTTTTCATTTTCGGAATGCTGACAACTACTGTTTATCCTTGGATGGTTTTTTTGCTCTGGGCTTTTCCTTCAGTTCTCGTGAAACAATCATTTTGCGACCAGACAGGAACCCGGCTCTGCTCTGAGCCTACGAACACAGCAGCAGCAATACCACTGCTGCAGCTCTCGGCTCACAGCCTGTCCCCGCTGGGCATCACCAGTGCCGGGGCGCCGGGAGGTGGGACAGCCTGCTCACGGCAAGGGTGGTCACCTGCCAACCACACGCTCCCGTCGTCCGCAGGTCGAATTAACCCTGATGAAATTTGGCGCAGTTCCCACCTCTCCCCCGTCCCACCGCCCCTTCCCTGCGGCATCGACGGTGCTGTTTTACCACATGCTCTGCCTCATCGCTGTCCTGCCCGAGCACCCCGGCCCTCGGCGCTTCTCACGCACCTGCTCTCATCACCGTCACCTGCGAGCTGCTGGCTGCGGCTCCTCGGTGCTGCCCAGGCACCCCGATGCACGCTGCGGCCAAGTTCCCATCCCTGTTGTTCAGCTGCCCCGATCTATGGGGAGAGCACGGGGCCGCTGCGCACATTACCGGTCTTTGCTCTCTCCACTCGGCTCCTGCCCGTTTCCTGAGCAGGGCAGTTCCTGGCCTTGGTGTTTGTGACACTCTGGCCTGGCTCACTTTGAATTAATAACATTCGTTTCACGGTGCCAGGATTTCACGGAACCCTTTTCCTTCTTTTTCACATGATTGCCAATCTCTTTTGTTTCACTAGCCGAGTCTAGCAATTTCTCTAACTGTCCAAAAGGGCCATTAATCAAATGAGCAATCCCCGCTCCGTGCGGTATGTGAGACACGTTCATGTGCACGTCCTGCAGCCTCGCCACGGGCGCGCTCTTCTCCACTGACTCTGGTTGCCGTCCTGGCTGTGGTTCGCAGCACGTGAGCGTGGGCTCCTTGCTGGGACCTCTCTGTGCTCCTGCGCCATGCTCCTCAGCATCCCAGGTAACGCAGGTGGAGGTCCTGCTGAACCTCCTCACCCGGACCTCTGAGGAGTCCTGACCAACGCACACCGCCGTCTGGTCCCAGGCAGCATGCAAGGATCAGTGCCAGCTCGGGGTACGCCGGTCCAGGGGAGCTTCTGCAGCACCATCAGGGCTTGGCTGCTCAGCCTAGAACCCCCTGCCGGGCTCATCTCCCTGCCTGTCCATTTGGACTCCAACAAGGATCTGAGCCACCGTTGCATGGAGGGCAGTAGCAGCAGTGGGAAGAGAAGGGGGTGCCCTGCTCTCGAGCGAGGACAGCCTGAGTGTGCTCCCGCGGGATGCAGGGCGGGTAGAAGGAGCAGGGGTTGTCCTGCCTTAACCGGGTTCTGCACGTGGGCCGTGCTGGGTGGTTGCCTGCGCTTTGACAGCCCTCCAGCTTATGCTCGAGGCAGCTCTCTGGGCCCCTCATCTCGTAGCTGGTGCCAGGGAGGCCAGGGCATGCTGGCTTCTTTCTGTTTTCATGGAGCCTTGTGGTTCCAGCGAGACGTGTTGGGGGTCAGCTCCTCAACCGCCTTTGCCAGCCACGGTTAGGCAGTTTGAGGCTGCACTTGAAACTATGCCTGAACATCTGAGCCATCAGCAGAGCTTCTACTTCCAGGCAATTGGCTTTGACCTCTTTGTAGCTGTAGGGCATCTCTCTGTGCCTCTACAAAGCCTCTAGACAGAGCTTGAAACCCTTCCAGCCCCGCTAGATTTTTTTACATATGCTTCAGCTATTTTCTTCCTCTCCGTTTAGGAATAAGTGCTCCCAGCTTCCTAGGACGCAGAGTTCGTGCAGCCCCTCTTTTCGTCACCGGGCGCCCTTGCAGAATGCTTCCTGGAAAGCTCAAACTTGGCACAGGGTCGATCTAATCTGACCAGGGGTAGGCATCTTCACCTAAGTGCATCACCCTGGGCTCCTCTTACAGCAGGTTTGGGGTGGGTGCCAGAGTAGGTCGGACGTATCTTGCCTGGAAGCTTATTTTTCTCTGCAGGGAGTGCAAATGAAACAGAAACGAGTGGCCCGGTCGGTGAGATGTATAATACAGACATCTAAAGCCAGGTGAGATGAACTCTGCCCAGGCGTCTGAGCACACTCCTTCCTCTGCACGGACACCCCCAGGAACACAGACACGCTGCACCACGCGGGGCGATATCTTTTTCCAGGAAGCCCAGCACACGATCAGCACCTGCAGAAGGAAACTCAGCAGCGGCGAATTGATTTTCCTGCAGGGCTTTCAGCTAATAGATGTTCCGCTCTCACCCACTCCCATCCCACGTGTCCCGTACTCCAGAGGCGCTGCCTTGCCTTCCCAAGGCTAAATGTTTTCTCACTTGCTAGGGACGATGTGTAAGAGAGTGGCTAGCGGCACGATGTAGCAGCTGTGGCACAAAGCCTTAGCTAATAACATGGGAAAAACGGGCAACGGCGATCTTGCGTATGACACAAATAATTGAGGCAAGTCAGGCCTACAGAAGCACGAGGAGAAGGACCTGAGGGTGTAAATAAGAGTGCCAGCAAGAGAAAGAGCACGCACCTGAGAAAGGAGGCGAACACGATTGTGAATTCATGTGCCGTGGCCATGGTTCACCATGGACGTCCTCCTCCACTGGCGTCCTCGTTGATCAGGGACCCACCAGCCATGCCAGGATGCCGAAGAAATGGGATGGTAGATGCTATGGATCTGTCTTCACGTCGGAGGTTGGGCAAAAGCTGCCACAGCCACGGTCCTTGAGTTGCAGCCGATGACAGGCCCAGGCGAAGCTCGCAGGTTTGCTTTCTTCCAGGCAAACTGTAAGAAACAGCTGGTTGTTCCTTTTTGTCACGTCACGTGGAAGCAAGCGTGCTAGGAAGAATCCAACGTCAGGGTGACGGAAGAGGTGCACTTCAGGGACTCGGCATGCAGGGAACCGGGAAGGGCTGGGATCGCTCTGTCTGGGGAAGGGACGATCAGTGGGCAAGCGGTGAAGGGTACGTGTTCGCCGCGGGCGTCACGTGTCTGCCTGCTCGCCTTTTCTCAAGTGAAAAAGAAAGTGCCAGAGCATTAAATCAGAAGGTAACCTAATTAAAAGTGATAAAAGGAAGCAGTTTCACATGTACAGCAAAAGCTTAGCTGGAGGGACTCGTGGCCACAAGGCATGCCTAAGGATGTGGATTTAGCAGGGATCAGAAGAGGGTTAGAGCTGTAAATGGGTTAGATGAGGTCCCTGGTGGCCACCCTTGGACAGGATCACACATCTGGCTTAGCCAGGAGATAATCCCGCACGCTTTGAGCTATGAACCAACCGCTTGCTCATGCTCTCAGGCACCTGCAAGGAGAGGGATCCCTGCCCGGGGACGTCGCAGAACTTTGTCTGGAGGCTGGAGAAGAGGCCAGACAACAGCTTGAAGAGGAGATGCAGGCTGCAGTGGCAGCAGTCGAGAGTGGGAAAGGAACCAAGGGGGTCACGGATAAGAGCAGCGAAGCTGGACTGTCCCGCTGGAGACAGGACCTGACCACCGCTTCCCTGGATCCACCCTCTGCCTCATGCCTGCCGCGGGACCCCGAGGGCTGCCTGCTCCCTCTTTCTGGGGAAAACCGGTCGTTGGCTGAGGCGTGGAGAGAGGAAAACGGGAACCTGGCTGCGGAAACGAAGGGGGAGCAAAGAGCAGGAGCTGGTTTCTGAGCGGGCTGTGGCTGTCACAAGCAGGGGGACTCTGGGCAGGGTGGGAAAAGCCCTGGCGGTGTGGGGGTACTCAGCCCTTTGGGGGACGGGCTCATGTGGACGGGAGAAGGCGGCTGTGCTTACCGATCCCAGAGATAGGAAACCCCGCTAGTTAAACGGGGATGGAAACACCTGCGGCGCAGAAGCCAGGCTGCAGAGCCCGCGCCTTGTCGCTGCCGGTATTAGTGCCCATTTGGCCTGATAGCTCTGGGAGGAGCCCTGACACGTCCTCACGGACATCTGGGACCGTGACAAATCAGTGCCGCTCACGGCTCCGCTAGCAGAGCGCAGTCACCAGATGAGCACCGGTGAAAGTCCTGGTCCCATCGCCCCTCGGGGGGATGCCCGCAGCATCCCTCCAGCCAGGGGGACAAGCAAAGGGCACGGGCAGCCCCGGCCCAGAGAAAGCTCCACACGGGAAGAGCCACACCAGTGGCGGATCTATACAAAATCCTTTCTAAACACAAACAGGCAGAACATTATACGAGAGAGCTCTAAAGAATGGAGAAAGGCACGCTAATAGCTCTTGGTAGGAGCCGTGACCCCAGCGATGAAAGCGTCAGTCTGGCTATTCGAATCGCAGGGATTCTCAAAGAGACTCCGAGTGTGGCGGCGACCCACAGGCGTTTCAGAAAGGGGGAGATGTGAATGGTGAATTTTGGGCTGCTTTGACACGCCAGCCTCTCCGGAGCAGATAAAAGATCTCTTTCTAATCAGCAGTGCTGGGACCCAGCGGAGCACACGCAGAGCGGGGATTCCCAGGGTACATTATGAACATTGAATTCACACGCCAAATAGCAACCAAAAGGAGGGGG
>VZSC01019229.1:81730-100523 GCA_013398225.1 Steatornis caripensis | reverse complement strand
AAAAGGGGGGGGGGGGGGGAAGGAAAAGAAAGCAGTTCATATAATTAAACCGCGACTGACGAGAGAAACAGCCTCAATGCTGGGTGAGCTGGGGAGTGCTGGAGTCAGGCAGCTGGAAAGACAGTGAGGGGGCGGGGGGAGCGATTGTGGTGAAAACCTGGAAAATTCGTTTTGAACAAACTCATTAGAAAGATCGCAGCCCTGTCCTCAGAGGGGCAGAGGGAGAGCTATTGTGGGGAGCCGTCGTGCTGCTCAGGAAGGACTCGGCGCTGCAATGCACCAGACGATGGGAAGCGAGTGGCAGCGCTCCAGGGCTCTCCGTGCCGGCAGCGCTGAGCCCTCTCAGGCCAGCAGCTCCAAGGAGCAGGTGGATTAGGAATTTCCTTGGATGAAGAGCAACCACGCGTGGGGGATTTGTCCTGTTGAGCCGCTGTGCTGGCCAGTGCCGAGCGCTCCTGTTGGCAGGAACAGAGGCTCCCTCTGCCACCCTCAAGCTGCCCACCAGCGTGGGTTTGCAGTTCACCAGCACCCCAGGGGCACGGGGGCTGGCCGGGGCGGCAGAAGGAAAGGACAGAGCAGGACCCGAGAGAAGGCAGCTGTTCCGGTTTAAACTGCACGACCCACTGCTTTATCCCAAAATCAAGCTAGTGCTTGTTTTGCTCCTTGTGTACAGGTGTCATTCTCCTCACAGCAAAGCTTTCAGCCGAGAGCGTTGGCAGCTCTCCGCACTGCTCCAGGCTGCCTGGTGCACCATCCCCAGGGACACCGACAGCACACTGGGGGAAGGGGAGAGCCCATCACCCCGGACCTCTGCTATGCATCCTTGCGTGTGGTAAGAAGGACCCTAAGGACATTGCAAGACCAACTCTTTTTCCCACCTGGGGCTTCAGGATTTTTTTTTTTAGGAGGTGTCCATGTCCACGTCTGTTATAAATTTTGCAGTGTAAAGGTATTCAGAAAGGCTATTTGCACTGGGCCTGGTGCCATTATGGTCACCAGTGTCACGGGGGCTCCCCTTGTCACCTGAGGGGTGTTGAGCACCAGGGGTTGCACCTAAGGAGCAAAAGCTCCTTGCAGGTGGTGGTGGCAGGACGGGACATTTAACTCCCATCTCCAGCAACGGTCTGGGATGCTAGTGCGATGGGGACCTTCCACTTTATCTGTCAGCGGTGACCCGTACACAAGCAAACCGCCACACCAAGCACTCGCCATACCCCTTGTCAGCGGTGAAATGCAACTCAACGCTTAGACCTGACTCCAAGGAACTGATCCCACCACCTCTGACTTCCCACGGTTTCAAACAGCATGCAGGTGGGGAGCACGGCTGGCAGTAAAGTGTGATGTGCCCTGTGTTACTGTGGCGTGGTTTATAGGGGGAATTAACTGATGAATGGGGTTGGTTTTACTGGCCTGACGATCTCTGCCATGAGGTTCCTCACTGGGGGCGGTTCAAAACGTGCTTTATGCCACCACGTGTGCTGGCTCTTTCGCGCAGCAACAGGAGAAGGAGACGTTATAAAAGCATCTGGGCTGGGAGTACATGTAACTGTCGTTGGGGTTCAGCGCAAAACTTTACTGCCAGGAGAAACTGCAGAACAGCTGCTGTTGCTTTGACAACAGCCAAAGCAGCCCGGTCCCTAGGTGAGGAGGATGTGAGCTCGGTGTGAGCTGCACGAGTGTGTCTACCAGTGCCATCAGCTCTGGTGCACTCGCCGATGGGCCTGGCTTCGAAGACACAGGATGCGCTTTCCTTGCCCCAGCAGAGGGTAAAATCTCTGGCCTTACAAATACCTGCTTTTTGCAGCAAACCGTACCCCAGGGATATTAAAAATTTCCAGTCCCTGAAATAAAACCCTCGCTTTCCAGTGTGGTCTAGCTGTCAGCTCAGCCACACAGTGCCATGTCAGTCAGAAGGCAGCGTGTGGAGGTCCGCTCAAGCCCGGCGTAGATGTCTCTGTCTGGGGACGCCAGTCTCCCACCTGAGGCCCCTTGTTAGAGACGAGCAGGTGAAAAGAAACGCCCAAAATCTCAACATACGGGTCTGTCACTCCTTCACCACCGGATCAAACAGAAGAAGAGGTCTGGGTGCACCACCCGAGTACGTCATGTCTTGTAAGCGTTATACCCAGCAACACTACAGGGCTTGAAACCACGGCCTCTTGGCCGAGGCTGGGGAGTGCCCATTCGCAGGGACGCTCGTCCGCATTCACTGTGCAGAAAGCCTGCGTGTTCCACCCTGGGTCTGGCTTCCAAGTCACTTTGAGTGTGGCTGTGCCTAGGCCTCGGACACGGCTGTGCAGTCTTCAAAACTCCAGGCTCTGGGCACGGAAAAGCCACCATCGTTTTGGGACACTGAACTCATTGGTCTCCTGCGCTGGGGAAAAATTTTCTCCCAATTCATTTACTACACAGCAGTGCTTGATGAGCATTCATTGTGCACCAGCTTCTTGGAAGCTGGAGCCGCGTCTTTATGGCTTCCTTGTTTTTCCAGAGAACTACCATCAGATGAATGGTCCTATCAATTCCGGAGTGCACGGCAACTATGGGCTCGGTCAAGGACAGAGCCTGTCTGCTCCAGGACCCAGACTTCGGTGCCCTTTTTCCACACCAAACCTGGGCTGGCTTTCCTTCGGTTCTGAATTTTCGCCAGGACCGTTCCTAGCGTCACGGACATCCCCGTGACTCACTCCAGGGCAACGCATGATCAGAGAGAGTGCCCACGTAAAACGCTGCAGCATCAGCAACCTTTGATCAAAAGCTTGCCTAGAGGAAAAAGAAGAAGAGCAATCAGCCTACGCCCACAGGGTGCCGTGCTGGATGCGCACATCAAATGCTGAATCTCAAATGTCCCTCCAGCTGACCACAGTAAGCATCACAACTCGCGCCAACCTCAGCGGGACGACGGTAGCTATCTCCCAAGAAGCAAGTTTTAGATTTTAAAGGGTTTTCCAGGTCTGCACAAAATCTCCAGCCAGGTCAGACACCTCCAGCGGTCCAGGTAAAAATTGATGAGGAGCTTGGGATCACAGTAAGATCTTGGGATCATGAGTTGCCTGGGATCGTCTGGTGGCAATCAGGACAAATCCCCAAGAAGGGCAGGGGAGATCCTGCCTCGAAATTGAGAAAGAGAGGGCAGACGCAGGCGTGGAGGGACGCAGCTTCTGTGAGCTCGGTCGTGCTGCAGAGCAGCGGGGACAAGGTGTGACATGGAGAGGTTTTTTGCCGGCACTGGTCAGTCTGCACCACGAGGGCCCAAGGGACCCAAGGAGGGCTGCTCGCCTCGGGTATTTTCGTTCGGCTTTCCTTCCCTGCTGAGCTGGATGCTTCCTCCGCACGAGCAAGGCCTGACACTTAAAGATGGGGAAGCAAATCCCAGCCTGCTTGCTTTCAGCCGCATGATGAACGGCTACAGGGATTAGTCCTCTCTGGAGCGAGGATGCGCTGCCGGGAATGTCATTAAGAACATGCTCGTCTGCCTTCAGCGCTGAAGTGGTCATTGCACACGCGGGGGACGGGAGGCAGGAGGGCCTGATATTAACCGCCGGGGTTACGGTAACGTCACTTACTTTTCCCAGGGGACAGGAGGCGGCTCGGATGACAGATGTGTCAGCGCGTTGCTGGATAGGTTGCTTGCTAAGAGAGCGTGCAGCACGGTGCTGCGGGTTTTCTGGTACCTCACAGATCGTGGCCGCGGGACCCCTTCAGAAACCTCAGTTCTGGGCTCACTATGAACTGACAACGTCCAGATGTTTTTAAAAAGCCATTATGTTCACCTGGCAGGAGGTTCTGCCCAGGCCAGAGAGAAAGGGAGAGGTGATGGAGAAGATCAAGGAAGAGCATAACAAATCACACTAAATTTGATCACGAGGTTTGGGGAGAAAAAAAGCCATGATCCAGGGTCACGGGACTCATCTAATTGAATTTCAGCATGGACTTGGCTCCAATGGAGACCTATTCAGTCTTGCTGAGCGCGTAATTATCTTGTCCTCAGGTAGGTCGGACAAGCCATCGTCTACTCCTCTCTGATGACTCGGGAAGCCTAGCGTGACCAGCAGAGCTCTAGCCTGGCGCTGTGCACAGCAAAACCTGGATGAGATCCCGTCTTACCCTTGAGCTGGCAGGGACAAAAGGGGGAGTGGGAGCGGGGCGCGTGGGCTGCCTGCCCTCCCTGCCACCCGGGCTGCCTGCCAGCCAGGTGTCACAGCTCCTGCAAGCACCCCGGGGCCGCAGGCTGAGCACCGGGATCCTCCTGGCACCGCTCTGACACGCTGCTGGCCCAGGCACCGTTGTGGCCGGAGCTGAGCACCACCCTGCACATTGGCTCCAGGCCTGGCCGGTTTGCCTCATGCTACAGCTCCCAGAAGGTTTCTTGGTCATTTCAGCACCATCCACGCTGCTCAACATCCAAATAGCCACGCAGGCAAGACGTCGCCTTTGCCAAGCCTTTCCTGCATGGAAGACAGTGCCCTCTACACTCTGGCAACAGTGAGCTGCACATTTTTGACCTCCGGGCTCAATTACTGCAGCTCGTTATATCTGGGAATGGAGCCAAACAGGCTGAGAAAGCTTCCACTGGTGCACAACGTAGCAGCCTGCGTGCTCAGACGCCTGGGGGCTGTGATCCATCAGCCTGCAGCTCCTGCTCCTTTACCCGTACTCCCAATCAACCCAGCACCCCTGCCAGACTCCAGCCCAGGACCTGAAGCGTCTCACACTTGCTGAGACCAGCTTTGTCCCAGCACCAGGCTTCTCAGCTGTCCCTGTCTGGGGCTGAAAGGGGACACCACGGCAGAAGACAGCCCTTCCTGGGCTGGAGGCACCATGTCTACCTCTCCTGGCGGACATCTCTCTTGCTTGCTCTCTGTCAGTACGAAGGTCTTTTACCTGGAGATGTAGGGCTTTCTGGTCTCAGCTTGGGGTCGGGCACCCTGGAGAAGAAGGGGAAGGTGGCAGGGGCAGAGGACGGAGCGCTGCAGGCACAGAGGAGGAGGCAGAGAAGAGCAGGCGAAGCAGCCCTGGCTGACGTGCGTCCTTGCCGAGCCAGGAATCTTGGCAGCCAAAGCAGCCGGAGTCCCTGCTCCTGGGTCTCTGTTGACTCGGGAGAGCAGGAGCCCGCGCTAATACCCATCGCCAGCCCTCGGGGACGGGGATAGCTCAGATCTGCATTTGGACGTGCAGCTCCCGTGGAGATGGGCAGGAGGAGCTGGGTGCCTCCCTTGGAGCTTCGCAAATCTGGGTGCCGCTGCGTTCGGTCTTGTTTTCCTTTTGCCTCGCGCGTCGGTCTCTTCCAACAGGCCCTCCTGCTGTCCTCACGGGTAGATCGGCGAACACTGCAGTGATCCCCGAGCGACAGTGCAATAATGGCATCCCTTTCTCCCCTCTCCCACCCTCTCCTTTCATCCCCTCCCCTCCCCCAGACTCACTAGCTCACTCTCCTGCTAGTTTATGGCCAGAACATTTTGTTTGCAAAGTGCTGTCAGATGCGACATTAAGAGGCGCAGTAAATCAGAGCACAGGGGCCTCTCCAAGCCTCCGCAGATGAAAACCTTTTATCACAATTTGGATCTGTTTGCACTGGTATGAAAATTATGGCTCCAGTTTAGCATCAACTTCCCATTATTCATGTCCCTCTGAGCAGCGCCTGCTAAATTGGATTGTTTCAAGCCTCCCCAACCTGCTGGCCCTGAGAACCCGGCAGATCCCGCCCCGCTTCCCATCCTCACCTTGATGTCCTCTCCCGGCGGGATGCGAGCGCGAGGGAGGTTGCGGCGCGCTGTGACGCTCCTGGCCGGAGGAGGGCTTGGGAGTGAGGAGAAGAGGAACGCCAGAGCAGGCGGAGAGGCTGCCGCGCCGGCGTGCTGGCATCCCGAGCTGAAGCGGGCATGGTCCCCGCTCCGTGCGGCGGCCCGATCTCTGCCGCTGCCACCCCGCAAGGTGCGAAGCGCAGGTTGAGCTCCACGCACGTCCCTTCCTCTGCTCCTCTGTGCACACGCGCTTTCTGGCTACTGGTAGGTGTTCGGAAGAGAGGAGCGGAGTCGGTGGGTTCGGGAAGGAGGGGAGGAAGAGGGAGAAAGCTCTAGCAGGGATGCAGAAGGAGCTCGAAGGAAAACGAGTGATTTTCAGCCGCACTTCAATCATTGCTCTAGCACAAGAGATCAGGGTACGCCTCCTCCCCGCCCTGCCCAAGAGGCCAGCTGGGGCATTCCTCGGGGCAGAAAGGGACAATGGCCGGGCGTAGGGACAAAGAGTGGGGCAGGCTGGAAGGGACGGCCTTGCTCCTCACGTGCGCCGTCCCGGGAAAGAGCCGGGAGCAGTGCCGAGCCCCAGCCGGCAGCTGTCCCTTGCTTTGGCCAAGGGACGCTGTGGCTCTTCCCAGCGGCAGCAGAACAAATCTGCTCCATCTCAGGGGCTCTGCCTCTCTCCGCCCTGGTGCTGCAAGGGCTGCAGTTTCAGGGTGCGCAGTTTAAGACAGGGACTTACCGGGGGTCAGCGCATCGTGACAAGTCGTTAGGGGTACCAGGTGGACCAAGAGACAAGGTCTGAGGGGGCAGCTCAGCACAGGGCACCTGCTGATCGGGGCAGCGTTCCGCAAGCTGGCGAGGCACAGAGGGGTTAACCCATGGTGTCCCAAGGAGCCTAGACCAGCACAGCATTTGGGATGCGAGGAGGGAGTCCTCTGATCTCCCCCCAACATCTGGAAGTGCATCTCACGCTAGCACCACTGTCCTGGCGAACTGGAAAGCCCTGGAAAGCCCGTTACATGCTGGTTTCCGCATGGAACACTGAGGCTCATGTCAACGAGACACAAGATTTTCTCTGCAAAAACCTTAACTAGAAACCTCCATTGAAAGGTGGTAAGAGGCACCATTGAGCCCTGGCTGGAAGCAGTGGATGTTCCTGCCAAACTTAGCTCAGGCTCCAGGAAAAGAAGAATTAACTATTCCCCTGGCTAGCATGAGCTGGAACAGGATGAAATCAACGTCCAGGGGGATGATCCCCGAAAGGAGGCCCGGTAACAGTTATGTAAGTGGGGTTTATGGTGGTCAGAGAGCATGCAGGTCAGGGGACGGACCGGCCGCTTCCACCAGCGCGCGCTCGTGATGTGCCCGTGCACGTGAGAGACGGAGCAGGAGCAAAGCCAGTGCGATATCAAGAGCAAGCAGCCACAGAACAAGAGGAACCGCAACACGAGCGATATCAGGAGGAGAAGAGGAGGAAAAGCTTTTTCCAGCTGAGATTGGCTAGCCACACAGATCTGTTTCACGCGTCCCGCAGCTTCCTGTTGACGTTCGCGCTTGCCGAGCTGGGGGCCGCAGCCCTGCAGGTCTGCTCTCAATACCCAAGAGGGATCGCGTCTGCACATCGCCATGCCCTGTCGCCACGTGTGCCACACAACGGCACCAGCAGACTGCTCGGCCACTGCACAACAACGTCTGCCTGAACGAGAAGCTGGTCCTGCGAAGAGAGGCGAATCTTGTAACCACTGCTCAGCCGCCTGAGCTCCCCACCATGCGAAGAACTGTACCCAAGTCCTCACGGACCTCTTTTTTTATCCCCCCCCCCCATTGTGCAAGGGAGTTCAAGCAGAAGCTGCAAAGACCTGGTTCTGAAAAAATAGGGAGCTGGTGCAAGGGCTTTCGCATGAGCGGACTTTCTGACACAGCTGGGAACATTTATTTTCTTTTTCGCACCTCGCTGCAGAGATCTTGCCGCAATTGTAATTGCACATTTTTTTTTGAGATAACATGGCCAGATGCTCTCCAAACAAACTCTGAAGTCTGTTGTTGCAAGGCAGTAGGTATTTTAATTTTAAGTTAATACCAGCGTGACTGCTCAGAACGAGACAATGTCACCGTCCAGCAAATCCCTTGGGGTTTATCTACCACAGACAGATTTGGAGCGAGTTTTGCTGAGCGGGTGACCATTTCAATAAATCTGGGCATTTCTTGTGTTGGTTGTTTTTTTTTTTTTTTTTATTAACGCTCACCCTGTGCTTGGCCCCCAGGCTATCATCTCACTCCAGTCAAGCCCATGGTAAATATTCCCATCTTCTGTCAATCTCAGGAGAAGTGAGATGACACTAATAAATATGCTTGCAATGCCGTGAGTCTCTGGTGCTCTCTGTATCTTCCCTTGNTTTTTTTTTTTTTTTTTATTAACGCTCACCCTGTGCTTGGCCCCCAGGCTATCATCTCACTCCAGTCAAGCCCATGGTAAATATTCCCATCTTCTGTCAATCTCAGGAGAAGTGAGATGACACTAATAAATATGCTTGCAATGCCGTGAGTCTCTGGTGCTCTCTGTATCTTCCCTTGCATTGCAGGCTGTTCAGAGCAAGGCTGGCTTTATTTCTCTCTCGTACATCACTGATTTGCTACACTGCCAGAGTTCAACAATAGCAGTAATAATTAACCATTTAATCTAAATCAGAGACTGGGTCTTGTTTGCTCTTCCTGTATATAAGATGGAAAACGCTTGCAAAGATCAGGTTCTGATGTTCCTCAGCTTAGTGTTGAGTGTCTTGACGCTGCAAAATTGCTCGGAGTCTTTCATTTTGCTCTTTAAGCTCGTTAGTCCAAATTAAAAACAGCATTCATTCTAACTTCAGCTTCCTGAAATCCCTCCAAGATCACTGCTATTATTCTTTCCAATGCTTTGGGAGCAGAACTAACACCAAAAGACATTCACTTACGTTCCTGGTGTCCACATGGTTTAATAAAAGCCACTAGCTTCGGCTTACTGATCCCGTCATCCACCTTGCCAAAGTGCACCGCGTGCTCCTCCCAAAAGCTTCACTGCCGTTTCTGTCATGTTCTGTCATTTCGCTGCCTGCTGCTCCCTCGTAAGGTTTGCGGTGCATCACGTCGATGGACGCCCTTCTACTTTTGTTTGCGACCTCTGAATTAATCGGGTGCGCACGTGGCTTTGTCTTTCCCACAGTGCACGATTTCTGAGTTTTGTCGTGTTTGGGTTTAAGCTGAGCTTGTGGGGAGAATGGATTTCTCTTGGTCACTGGGCTGCTCGAGCCATCTGTCCTCGCGTGGATTGCGCCGTCAGGAGAGCACTGCAGAGAGCTCGGCCAAGCTGCTGCCGCGCTGCATCTCCGCCCAGACAGCAGAGCAAGGTCTTTAAATACCTTGTGTGTTGCAAGTCTGGGGCTGCAAACAGGGTCTCAGAGAAGCTTCAGCCTCACGCCAGGTGTGAATGCAGTCTCACATGCAGCTCTTCCTCCACCACAGCGAACAACTCTCCCTTGTCTTACCAGGCATTTCTCTCTTCAGTCTTGAAACGGTGCCTGAAGCCGCGCGCTCGCACGCTAGGTCCTGCAACCCCAGTGCACGGCGGAGGAAGTTAGTCAGGCAGGCAGGGTTTACAGTTTTTTCCTAAGGGATGCTCAGCTTCATTTCAAGAACTCATAAAGTTGGGCAATGAGAGAGGAGGAGGGGTAGCAGGAGAAAAGCTGCATTCACAAATCAGCCCTCAGCGGGCAGGCGAGAAGAAACCCCTGACAAAGGCTGAGGGGAAATCCAGAGAGCCTGTTCAGTGTCTGCTGGTGCTCTTCTGCATCAAAATCCCTCATGGGGGGAGCCAGGAGAGCCACACGGACGCCGTTCCAATCTAAACCCTCCTCTGCTCTCTCCCCAGAAGCTCAGCAGCCCGGCTAAGGGTGCTGACAGTGCCCAGCCCGGGGGGCGCTGCTGGAGACGTTGCGAGTCAGCAGCCCGTGCACCGCGGGCAGATTTTGCAAGAGTTTCCCGGGCGCCCACACACAGAGCCCGCAGACNAGAAGCTCAGCAGCCCGGCTAAGGGTGCTGACAGTGCCCAGCCCGGGGGGCGCTGCTGGAGACGTTGCGAGTCAGCAGCCCGTGCACCGCGGGCAGATTTTGCAAGAGTTTCCCGGACGCCCACACACACAGCCCGCAGACTGCACAGCGCGGAGCCGCTCTCTGAGAGTGATCCATTGCTCCGGGACGTTTCATACCAGCGCGGCAGGCAGCTGCTCTGGCTCCATCCGCACGCTGGCTCCTCAGCCCGTACTGCTCTTACGAAAGAGGCATCCCACCAGCTCGCCGGCCGGCTTCCCACCACACTCGCCTTGTCCTGGAGGAGGGCAGTGAGGGTTGCCCTGCGGAGAGGGGCAGACCTGGCCAGGGCTCTGCAGCCCTGCACAGCTCTGGAGGAGCTGGAGGAGGAGGCAAGCATCAAGGAAAGTGTTGGAAGGGCATCTGCGTTTATTTCCAACTCGGTACCGACATGCGAGAGGAGCAGGGGCGGGGAGCGGGGGGAATGGCTGGAAGGTCTTTTGTTCACCAAGACGCACCAAGGAAGGTAATTTAGAGAGCGCTGTCCAAAGTCACGTCTGCCTCCGAACCTTGTGTAGTCTTTGGAGAGCTCAACAGAAGATGGAAATTATGAGCCTAGGAAGATATAGATGCAGTTAATACCTATTTTACATGTACAGTCTATAATATGTTGCCATAGTCTTGAAAATGTTGTGACTTGGAAGCCATAAAAGCTGGAAGGAACATGCTAATTGAGAATACAGTCAGGCTATAAATCCGGAGAAGATATCAGGGCTGGCAGGAGAGAAACCCAGTCCCAGGGAGAAAGGGAGGGGGAGGAACTCAACTAGAGAGTCAGGAAGGAAATTAAAGAGAAAAGGGAAAGAGGGACGGAACGGGACTCCTCGGTCCCCCAAGGCTGGCTTAGCCTCGGGTAACACTCTGGGTTGATGCTAGAAAATCAATGGAATTGCTTCAAATGGAAGTGCCGTAAGAAAAGAGAATTCGGAACAAATTGGCAGCATGAAAAGGAACTAATTGCCAGAACCAGGGAGATTCACCCAAAAATCGTATGGAAAGAAAAGATGTCATTTCCCATCTACTAACTGCAGTGCATAGCCTACAGCTTGAAATGGTCTCCGCAGCAAAGTAAGGGAAGGTACAAAATGTGACGCTAGGGGTTTTGTGTTGGGTTTGTTTTTTTCAGGTATTAAACGGGATGGAGACTCTTACAGACCAGCAGGTCAGACTTCTGTGTCAAGCAAATAGGTAGAAATTGTAACAAAGGATAGAGCTATTGGGTAAATGAATAAATAGAGGATATTATATGTGATATAAGAGGAGAAAGGTGCTTCGGCTTCTGTGGAAGGAAATCATGCATCAGAAATCCATTAACGCTCACTGAAGAGATCAATATGTGCACGGGGTGATCTGCTCAATGGAAATTCCTCTCATGGGTAATCCTCTTGGTTGAAAAATAGGAAAGGAAGGGTACAAAAAAATTAGTGATTTTCACAGGTGGGAGGGAGCTGGCCCATGAAGTCGAGTGAGGAGCCGGGCTGCGGTGCTCGGTACGGGCAGAAACGTCCTGGGAAGGCAGGGAGCAGTGAGGCTGCAGAGCTCACCAACGGCCTAAAATGAGTTTGGGCAGACAAACAAAATCTGACTGTGAGGAGCTGCCAAATGTTGTTGTGGGACTGAGCGCCCGGGCCAGAAAATGAACGGGTGACATTTGACTTCAGTGGAAAGTAATGTGCGTGGGAGACAAAACTGTCTCACCTGTACGTGCCGAGCACAGGGAAGAGACCGCGGAGTTACAGCACCTGCTTCCAGCAAAAAGATCGCCTTGATCCTCAGCGGCGGCAGGAAAACAAAGGCAGTGATGAGAGCCATCATGAAAGAAATGCAAAGCAAAACGCGCGACTTTTGTCTGCCGCCTTACAAATTAAAAGTGGAGCCGGCTCTGAAGGGTTGAACGGGGAACGAGGTGGAGAATTCGCACGTTGCATGGGAAAGACAAGCAGCAACGATTACCCAGACGTCAGAATTTTAGAGCAGTGATTTAAAATTGTACGGAGCGTGACCAGAACTGGCCCAGGACGTGGCACGTCGGTGAGAGGCAGCATCCCCACGCCCAGCTTGGACCGGCCTTGTGCTGAGGGAGTATGCCACAAAGCAGTTGTCTGTCTCCGAGAGGAACACCATCCCCCAGCTTTCAGGGAGTTTAAACTCAAATTCGAATCAGCAAAATATAACCTCATGTATGTCTTGCAAAAACTAATCCGTCTTCATCACTTCGGGAGGGTCGCCAGCTCCTGCACGGTATCTGTCGGGCTCTTGGGAAGGCTTGTATGTATCTTCCCCACAGGTTCAACCCCCAAAATTATACCTGGGGGTAACTCTACCTACAGAAAACAGCCCTCTGCTCCCCCGTGGGCTGGGCTGGCAAACCCCAGCAGTTTGCAACTCTTCCAACATTTTTAGCTGCGTTTGAATTCTCGTTTTCAATGACAAGAGATGATAACTTCACGGCCGTAGCGGTGCGTGTGACCAACTGCGATGCCTAGGAGGGATCCGGACTCCTGCGCGGTGCCATTGCTGGTGGCGCTGCCTTCGCTGCAGCAGCAGTGCTTAGCGCAGCGCTCGCGATGCTGGGGCTGATGCAATCCCCGCTCCGAGCTCCCAGCGCTGAGTGCATCGAGCAGGCGGCACGTGCTGGCAGGCCGGAGGGGAAGCTCCCACGAGAGAGCCGCTCTCGCGTAGAGCGGGCGTGAGAACAGCGAGGTGCGTAAAGATCACAAGAGCATATCGCGGCCATGCTGGCTCGGGCCAAAGGCTCGTGTAGCCCGGCGGTCTGCCCGCAGGTGGATGTTAGGGGATGCAGAGGGGAAGGGTGTAAGAAGCAGCAAAGGTTTAGAGAGGCCCTTCTCCTCTCAGCCCTCCCGCAGCGTCCCACAAACAGCATTTCTGGAGCTTTTGGAGCTGGACGTCGTACCCGGATCGTCATGTTCGGCGCCGTGGCTTTGCCTAATCTCTTTTCAGATCTGCTTGTGGTTTTGGCCCCTGCCACCTCCCAGGGCAACGAGTTCCAGGTTTTAATGATGCACTGGATAAATTGGTATGCTCGGGCTGCTGCCCATCCAGCGCGCTGGGCCTGGCGCTCTGAATAGCTGCTCCTGGTCCCTTTCTCACGCTCGTCGCCGCCGGTGTCCTCCCTCCCCACGCTCAGTTCAGGCTCTTCCGGTGCCTTTGCCGGGGTGAACCCTTGGCAGATCTCCCCTCAGTGGGGTGCAAGGGAAGGGTGGGAGAGCACTTACGGCTCCCGGTCTGCCGAAGCAGCAGTGACGTTCTCGACTCCTTTCCCAACAACCCTTTGCTGCTGAGCGGCTGTTTTGCCCCCCACTACGGTGATCCCTGGGTCTCCTCGCTGACCGCCGCGCGCTGGCTCTGCACTGGAGAGTTGGTCTTCCTCATGTGCCTGGAACTTCAGTGACTCTTTATAGCTGCTTATGGTTCGTCTATCCTCAGTTAACTCATCTCAGCGAACCGTAGCTCAGCACACTGACTCAGCCCCATTTTCACACCGTGAAGATGCCGGCTGTCTCAGCGCTGCGTGAGCGCGCTTGGACGCCGCTTTGGAGGCCCTGTGCCGTTGTTTTGCAGTGCTGTTTACTTGGCTGTCGTACCCTTTGCTCGCACCGCGCGCAGTGTCTGCGCTGCACTGTTTTGTGGGCTGTTTTACAGAAGAGAGCGACTATTGCATGCAGCTGTGCAACCACCCAGAAACAACCCGCAGCTGGAGTATGCTCAGCGGCAGGGTGAAACTGCGGCAGGTACCCTGGGGCAGAGCCTGCACCCTTCTCCTCCTGCTCACTCAGGCTGGATCAGGCCAGATCAGCTGGGAACTGCATTCGCCTCTGCCCCTTGTTAGCTCTGCGAGATGCAGTAATAGCTATTGGCAACATCACTTGCCCGCCCGCCTCTCGTTTCCGCGCACTGCTCTCACCAGGGACCGGCTGCGGACCCTCTCCCAGGCTCTCTGGGTGACCCTCCGCCGCCTTCTGCCTCCCTCACCCCCCCGTGCCGCCCGAGCACTCCCAGCCCTCCCGCCGGCCCGTGTGCGCCTTGGCACGGTGGCATCCCCAAGCCGACGGCAGCTCTGCTTTGACTAACATTCTCTCTGGGAAAAAAAAAAACCACAAAAACAAAACCCAAAAAAAACCCCCCAAACAAAAACCAAACCCAAGAAGCTTGAGAAATGCCCGGTCCCTATAGCTGCAGGGCATTTGTGTTGCAATAGCATTTTGTTCATGCTAAATTAATCTGCCTGTAAGTTCAGTGCTGTTGGTTTGGGAAAAGCGATGCTCTTGGTCCTCACCCTGCTTCCCTTCCCAAACCCTGAGCGCCGTGGGACAGCAGGGCGCGGGGGTGCCAGGCACAGGGGGGCTGCGGAGGCCGGGCCGACTGATGGGGAACGCCGGGGAACCCTGCCCCAGGCGTTAACGCTCGTAAGGCAGAGATGCTCCAAGCGAGCGGCCGCCTCGCGCACAGCCGAGGTCCCCGGAGCACCAGGGAAGGGGCTAAACGCTCGCCAGAGGTCTGCAGGGACGGCGCCGCTCACGTGGTTTCCTCCCCATTTCCAGCCACCAAATTGCATTTACACGAAACAAAACATACATTAAATAACTCTCGGAGGTCAGAACAAGCAACGGCTCTGGGGGATGCTCTGGGAGAGAGACAGAGGAGCAGCTGGTCCGTCCGGGAGAGAAGAGAGCGGAGGCGATGGCGGTGGGTTGGGAAGGGGCTTGGAGGTGGAGAGCAGGGGCAGATGTCCTGAAACGAACGTGTCCTCTGCCGGGCCTGTGGCTGACGGCGAAGAGCCCGTAGCGCAGGATGCCTCATTGCGAGAGTCGGTCCCGCAGGCTGCGGTTCAGGGTGCTTCTGTACACATGCCGCAGGAGGAAATGGGTGTAAACATTCGGTACCTCAGCTCCTAAACCCCAGCAAGGTGTGGTGGGTCTGGAGGGCCGGCTGGCACTGCTGCCGCCGGGGCAGAGGCAGGGCTGGGTGCCTGGGGTGCTCCGCGCGTGCCCCCCGCCCGCCCTCTGCTCTGGCTCCCAAGAGGAAACAACCGCCGTGCCAGAAACGTCCCAGGGGAAAGCGAATCCGACGCGGCTGAACGTATAGACAAAACCCAACAAAAATCTGCTGGCTTTCTTCAGTGGGTAATGGCACGTCCCCTGAGTCCTCCCCTGACGATCCCAGGAAAGCCAAGCCTTTGAGAGCTGGGCTGAACTTCTCCTCGCGTTCCTGCTGTCAGTTCCCACAGGGCCGTTTATCCAAGCACGCTTCAGGAAGCCGTCGGAGGTTCCCACAGGCAGCAGTACGGCTCCGCTGCAGCCTGCATCCGTGTCCCGAGGCCGGGGCAGGTGGGGGCAGGGGTCTGCTCACACGTTCGCGGGGCAGAGCACCTCCTCGTTCTGCAGACGCGGGGCAGGTGAATCCTCCTGTTTCCCCGTTCCTTCCTCGTCACGTTCAGGCAGGCGGCATTCCCATCTCAGCCCTCCTGGCAATGCGTCAGGAGCTTTTATTTTTCCCCAGGTGGCTTTTGTGTTTCGTTCCCATTTCATACTCTTTATTGGGAGCTATACAGGCAAGCGCAGCATCTGAATTTCCGCCTCTGCAGCACCTAGGGGGTTGAGGGGAAGGCAGGGTAAAGCTCGCACGAGGAAACCTGCACGGAGGTGAACAGGGTCCCTACCCGGAGCGCTGCGTTTTCTCGGGAGGGCTTGCCATTGTTTAAGGGAAAACGTGAAAAGTAATAATCTCGGCAAAGCAGAGGGAGAGGCCCCTGGAGGCCAGTTCAGCGCAGCCAGCAGATCTGCGTGAACGAGAGCACGCGAAGGAGGAGCAGGAGAAACAAAGAGGGAGGATGAGGCAGGCAGGAGCACGTGGAACAGGCTGCCTGGGACGGGGCCGCGGCAGGCAGGTGGGGGCCGCAGTGCCGTCCGTGGCGCCGGTCTGGGCACGGCCTGCCAGGCTGCGGGCAGGGTCTCTGGGGAACACCAGCAGCCCGATTGCAGGAGGGCAACATGTACCGTGGTGCTGGAGCACCTCGTGACGCCTTGTGCTTCCTCCTCGGTCACGCTTCGTGGGCTGAGCGGGACAGACGGGGTGTCTATCGTGGTCTGCTCAGCACACCCCGACGCCACATACACCCCCGTCCAGGGCACCGGCAGCGCTTGCTGCCTGCATCTGCTCCTGACACCCTGCAGCGGTCCTTTGCGCGCCATCAGCTCCCCATCCTTTGACCGCTTGTGCAATGACGTCTGCTTGGGGCGCCTGGAGAGCGAGCTGCTCGCCTGTGCTTCGAGGGCTCGGTTCCTGCAGGCGTCTGGAGCGCAGGGACTGGAGCAGCAGTGCGGTTCACCGCCCCGCGCTGAGACACATCCCCCTCATCCCCCTCCTCCAGCGTGGCCGGCGTCCAAGGGAAGCGACTGCTCAGGGCCGTCCCAAGACGCAAGGCGAGGGTTAGGAAGGAGGGAGGGGTGTCTTCCTGCGCGGACCCTTCCTCTGGCCCTCGGCTATTGTGCTGCTTCCTTCCTGCTCCCCGAGGGCTGCAAAGGGCGTTATCGGGGCACTGAATCGAACCAGGTAATCCAGGCCACAGCTGCTTCCTGCTTCGCCTGGGACATCGCTCCGTGAGCAGGAGGGAAGGAGATGAATAAGATGCTCTGCCACTGAGAAACCCCGGCGAGGAACAGCACAGCGTGTGACTCCACTCCCCCACACCAGCCGGAGCACAAATCCTCCTTTCTGGGGCCGCCTGCTGCCTCTCTCCCACCCGGCTCACATCAGTTATCCCAAACAGGGAGCAGTCGGCTAAAACCCTGCTAATAGACTTCAGCGGGAGCACAGTGCTGGGTCTAATTAACCGCCCGACGGGTCCTCTGTATTGGACACGCACGAGCCTCTCGCGCACAAGGTGCACCGTGCGCTCTCCCCGCCTGCCTGGGGCTGCCTCCTCCGGGGGCCGCCCGCGCTGCTGTGCTTTGCGGCACCGGAGGGAGGGTGCGTGGGACGGAGACCCCACGGCCGGCAGGGTTCGGCAGGTTCGGGAGCAAGGAGAAGCTGCACCGAGCCTCAGGGGAGGGCAGGTGCCTGCGGCTGGTAGCCCCGCTCTCCTGCTGTAGGAGGCAGTCCCAGGCACAGAGCCTGGAACTGGGGAGATGACCCAAACATGAGGCTTCTGGGGCCTCTGCAAAAGCAGAACACAGCACGTTAGCTTGACTAACAATAATCTCTGGGTATAGCGTTGGTTTGGCTTTATGCGAACGACCACATTGCCCGAGGACCGCGGGTGCAGGCACCCCAGTGCGCACCCCCAGGCAGGGCGAGGGCAGGGGGAGCAGGGAAGCCAAACTTCCAGCTGCAGGAGCACCCCCAGGCTCCCAGCAGCGATGGTGGGACTTGCTCGTGGGCTGGTGGGGTTTCATCCCCGGCAGGGCTGCCCACAAGCACGCCCCGTGGTAAGCGGGAGGAAAGACGCTGCTTTCTGGTGGGCTCACGGAAGGGCCAGGTCGCCGACAGGGTTGCAAGGCTTAGCTGGGAATAGCAATTTTGTTGCACGAAAAGACATTCACCTTCCAGAAAATCAGTCACTAGCCTACATCAGAATGAAAACGGAGTCTTTCGGGATGGTTCCAGAAGAAATTAGATGCCACAAACAGTTCAGGGGTCAGGTCACTCCTCCAGCCCACGGGAGAGTTAAGCTCGGGGGCCGTCTGACCCAGTACCGCAGTCGCTGGGCAGCGAAGTTCCTCTTGGAGACCCTCCTACCGCTGCGCTTCTGTTTTGTAGAGATAAATAAGCCCTTTCTGCGTTAGAGAGGGATGGACGACTCCCCGCCGGGGCTGAACTGCCATCTCCGCGTTTCAGCTGACAGCCTGGGCCACCAACGTGGTTTTCTTCCAGGATCCTCCTTCCCCAACCACAGCATCCACCCTCAGTCTGAAAAACGCACGTAGCGCTAAAAGCCTTTGCAGAAATTATTGGGAGAAAAATTCGCCAAGTCAGATGGAGCACAAAACACAATGTTCGTCCTGGGAATTGTCTGTGCACCACATGGCAGGAGCCAGAAGGGTCAGGGGAAACCATGTTGATCTTGGTTTATACCCTCCACGAAGCACCCGGGCTAGGTGAGTCTTTGGTGTGAGCTGCTCCAACCATTCCTGCGTCCTCCCGTGAAACTTCCCTGAGCAGCATCCACGAGAAATCCCGCGTACATCCACCTACGGGCTCAGTTTCGGTGAACGGTTTTGCTTTCCTGGTGTGAAACGGCTGCGCTGAAAGCTGCACGCGGATGTGCGTGGATGCGTGTGGGTGCGTGACCGGCTTCACCTGGCTCTCCCTCCCCTGTGCGGGTTTTTGCTCTGGTGCCTGCGCGCCACGCAGCAGCCGCGGTGGTTTTCTGCCCGTGTTAATACCTTGCTCTCCACATTCCGTGCAGTACAGGACATCAAATCGCACTGATGCGTACTTCCCGCAGCAGGCTTGTTGAGGAGGATTACACCGAACCCCTGCCTTCCTCCCGACCTAGCCCCTCCTTGCAGGGGTTGCAACGCCAGCCAGAAGCACCCCGAGGAGCAGGCTGCGTTGTAGAGGCTGAGATCTCACCCCACCATAAAGCTTGGAAGCTTTCCAAGAGCCGTGCCAAACGCCTGTTTTCTCCAGCAGCCCCGTAAGACGCACGTCTCCAGGTGCCTCGTTCGCGTGGCGCTCGCAGCGCCTCGCCGCCGCCAGCGTTGCTGCAGCATGCCGGGCTGGGGTCCTGCTCCTCCCGACAGCCCCAGGGCCCGTTTGCAAGCTGTTTATATCCATCCCGTGCCTGGCGGATCGGTGCATGGGTTCAGTGTTGTCAGATTGTTTTCTACCAGCCCCTTCATGTCGTCTTTTTTTTTTTTTTTTTTTTTTTTTTTTTTTTTTTTTTTTTTTTTTTTTTTTTTTTTTTT
>VZSC01019229.1:19525-81637 GCA_013398225.1 Steatornis caripensis | reverse complement strand
TTTTTTTTTTTTTTTTTTTTTTTTGTAATCTCTGAAGCAGGCGAACACCTCCCTCTATGTGTAACTGGACATCCGTAGGCTGTAGATGTGGCTGCTGGTTTGTTCTCGGGGAGCGCTCCAATCGGACTTTAACGGATTGTGTGGTCTGCTGCAGGACCGTTCGCCCGTGCTGCCGCTCACGCAGGGGCTCCTCCGGCTGCCCACAGCGCGGCCCCTCGCTGCCGCCCCGGGGCTGTGTCCAGCTAGCAGGCGAGGATGGCGCCCTGGGTGCTGCGGGGCGGCGTGCAGCATCTCCGCCGTGTCTGAGCTAGGGTACAGGTTTCTTGTGTTGGACTAGGCTGAGGCTTCCCTCTTAGTGCCAGGAGTCCCGGGCGCAACCGGTGGTGTATTTAAATGTCACTGTTTTTCCAAGGATGCCGTTTTGTTTCGGGGGGGTCAGGTTTCCCGGTCAGATTCCTTTCGGGAAGGTTGGGCTTTGCATCCCTTTGTCCTGTTACCTTCTTCCTCGAAGGACTGGGGGAGCTGGCGCAGTGTATTTTTTTTCCCCTTCTCCATTCCGAGTTCTCTGACTCTGTTTTCCTTCAGGGCCATCGATCTGCAGCCCTGAGAGGCGTTGGGGTATCATGTGGGAGTCCCTGCGCTGTGTGTTGGAAAGAGCACTTGCTTTTCCCCAGCTGTGGCTGTATCGAAGCAATTGTTTTCCATTCTCGCTCTTGTTTTGGGTTCCTTCCCACTCTATTGCCACGGGCTAAAAAATTGCTTTGCTGCCCTTGTGAAACTTTTGTGGCCGTGTTAATATTGTTTGAAGTATCGCCATAATGTTTGTTTAAAAACATATTAATTAAGTTTCCAGTAATTGGGGTTTCCAGGGCTCTCTCATATTGTTCTGCTGGTATAATTTGTTCTATTGATCTTCCTCGAGATATAACTCGGAGCCTATCTGCAGCGAGGCTGCGGCGTGCAGCTCACCGTTGCCGTTTGGCGTGATTTGTTTACCCACCGGGCTGGTGGCTCGTGGTTTGATGAGCACGGCCGTGTTCTGACTCTCAGCCCATTCCCACCGTCACAAACCAAATCCATCCCGGCAGCTGATGACTTTTTCCACCTCCCCGGTCCCGGTGAGTCGCACGGTTGCCTTCGTGCAGGGTCCAGGGATGCGGCCAGCGACAGCCGCGGGCACACAGGGTGTTTCCGAGGCGCGCTGCCGTCGGCTCGCGCTCGCATCGGCTTCGCTACCACGGCAGACCCAGAGACACTGTGGCTATGTCTCCTGCTGCGGCGCGGCTCAGCGATGGGTTTCCATGGTAACCCCAAGGCTCATTCCCCGATTCCAGGTTTTTCAAAAGCGAAAATTTTTGTTTCCATCAAAAGAGGCTTTCTGCCGGGGGACCCAGCGCCACCTCCCCCAGCCAGTGCCGAGGCTGCCAGCTAGCGCGCCCAGCCTGGGGAGCCGGGTGCCTACAGCCTGTCCTCCGGGAAGCTGTTTCCACCAGCAACCTGCCCTCGTCCTGCGATGGATGCCCCCGCTCAGCGCCCGCGCCGAGCGGGCACCGTGCTGCAGAACTGAGCTCACGCACGGCGGGGCTGGGCTCATCGTGAGCCCCTCGCTCCCCCCACGGCCAAGCAGAGGATTTCCCCAGCACCGTCCCCTGCTGGGTCTGTCGGGCTCGGTACCCCCGCTCGCCCACGTGCCCCTCTTCGGCAGGACCAGGGTGGGATGATGGCGCAGCCCCCAGCCACCTCATTTCTGCTCCTGGCAGCAGCATCTGGCTCCTCGCACCCCTTCCTGGGCATCTTTGCCACTGTCCCAGCGCATCTGGCAGTTGCGTGAGATTGGGTAGAGACGTGACCGTTTTTTTGTCAGCAGACACAATACCCTCCCGAACAACAGTCATTGCACAACTCATCCCCGCATTTAACAGAATTTTACAGGCAGAATAAATCTCAGGGCCTCTATAAATCTTGTCGATGAGATGAGCAGTGCGCATCCAGAGCCTCGTGTTGAGTAAATCCTGCTCAGCTCCAGGACGCATGAGGAGCATCCCGTATTTCACACCTGCTCCGGAGCCCGACGGGAGGTTTGCGGGATTCAGAAATGAAAGCACCACGCTCTGCAAGGACTCCGTGTTCCCCACCCTGCACTGGGGCGCTGCCGGTTGTTGGGCAGATGCACAATGAGGTTTCGCGTTTGTGTTCTGCAGCCGTAATTCAACCAAGATCTGAGCGGTCAGGTCTGCTTCCTACAGTCCCGTGTCTCCGCGGTGTCCTTAGGGATTCTCTTCGGGGTGCCCAGTCTCACCACGGCAATTGCTCTGGATTCAGGGGTTTCTGGCGGATGACGGGGACCACCAGGACTTCTGGAATTTGAGATGCTGTGTGGAGCCATTAGCTCGTCTTTCTGGCTTGTCTCATTAGTGAAACGTCTAGGAGTGTCGTCTCCTAAACGGGCACCGGCACATCACAGAGACAACTGCGCAGAGGGGGAGATCTCTGGAAAAGAAAACGCTCCTTCCCACAGATTAGCAAAAGTACTAACCCTCCCAAGCCCCCAAAAAAATAAAAAAGAGCAAGGGAGCTGCAGTTCACGGCAAGAGGCATGGAAGGGTTTTGAGCTCCTCACCTCTGCCACGGCATTCCTGAAGCTGTGGGTCCTAGCCTGCGGTCCCGCGGGAGCAGCAACGTGGGCAGTGCGGGTTCTGTGGGACAGTCCTGGGAGCTGCTACCCCCTGCCTGAGAAAATGCATTGCAGGCATACCCCATCTGACGGTTCGCAATTCCAACAATGCTGTGGTTTGTTCTGCGGCTGAGAAGACATTCTAATTCCCTAATTTTTCCAGCCCAATATCTCCCCTTTGGATACAGCAAATGACTGGAAATTCGAGCCCTTCCACAAATCATCTTACTGGTGCAGACCTGAGCTGACCCATACACTGGGTACGCTTGTAAGCGAGCCTGGGGCGTACGCTTGGGGAATGGTAGTGGTGGGTGGGGAGGGACGGAGCGGGAGCAGAGAGGTTCTGGAGGGTGGGGGTAGTACTCCGCTGCTCCAGTTTTGCTCCTCTGATGTTTCAGCTGCTTCAAGGGAAAGGATGAAAGAGAAAAGGCTGAGTGACTGGGAAGGAAGACGGAAAAGAGAAAGCAACCGAATCCAGGAGGCTCTGGGAAGGTGAAAAAAGGGTGGGAGACACCTTACCGATCCCAGAGGCACGAGCAGCATTTCTTATCCAGGTTGGACACGGGTAAGAGTCGGACGCCTGTGCAGAGCCTGAAACAACAGTCCCACCAGCGCTGGGGCTGAGCCGTGGCGTGGGAAGACATCTCCCAGCGCGAGCCCTGGGGGAAGGGAGGGTGTTTCCGCGCACATACGTGCACTACCACATGCTGCGCCTGCGGGTGCAACGAGCTCTGGGAAGGGTAAAGGTGCCCGGCGCGTCGGCTGGGAAAGAAGCTCGAGGCGAGTCCCCTCTGCTTAGGGACACGGGGTTCAGAGCGCTTTTTGAAATAGGATTGCAACCAAGAAACATGACCTTCTAATCCATTCTCTCCCTAACAAAAGTAAGACGCAGTGAGCTGCTCAGGTCAGGGGAAAGCACTAATCTCTACCGTATCCCCATGCTGAGGCCTGGAAGTGCCCCGGTTGTCTGCAGCGGTGGGAAGGCAAAAAGCCCAGCAAACGGGCGAGGTTGCAGCAGTGGAAGGAGAAGACCTTGTGGGGTCCTGATCCTCTCGCGCAGCTGCCTGGGAGCTGGGCGGTGGGCACGGACATGGGCTGAGCCTCCCTTCCCACGTCGGAGGAAACTAGGTGCTGGTGTGGGTTAACGCAGAGCACTGCAGTGCTCCTGGGGAGCCTGTTCCTCCCACGGCGTAGGATGGGGCCATGCCCTGCGGCTCCTTACGCTGATGGGGCCGTTGGCGTTCCTGGGAACACCTGAAAGTCAACCACAGGAGGCAGAAACACCCAGCAGCACTGGTGTGCAAAGCTGCGGCAAGGGTGCGGGCAGTACGACCTTTTAGCATCCCTCCGCCTGGGCCGTGGCTGGAGGGCAGCGGCTGAGCTGGGCATGGGGCAGGGTGGTGCTTCTCCTCCCCGCTACGGGAGCCGCGATTCCTCCTGAGCTTGTTCTGAAGAAGCGGCAACGGTAATTTTCTCTGCTTTTTACCGCAGAAACCTGACCCTGACAGACACTGAATCCGTGCGAGAGGCTCCGGGGTCTGATTTCAACCATCCTTCTCCACCCTCTGCCACCTCCCCTGTCTGATGCCGCACAAATGTCCCTGGCTCCACGAATCCTTTGCCTTGCTCAGTCCCATCTCTGATTTCCATGGTGCATCAGAAAAGAAGCGACCGGCTTTCCTGACTTCCCTGCTGCGTGTTCATTTCGACCTGTGAAGGGGAAGTGCAAAGTGCGTAGAGAACACGGGCAGATTGAAAATCCCCACACGTTCACGGGCAGATGGGGTGGAAGAGAAGTCCGCAGAGGATTTGTAGTACAACACAGATTGTGGGAAGGTGGGGGGTGATTAAAAGCGAACATCGTGTGTGTGCTTACCCGGTCTTTTTTCCCCTTCCCTGGCATCCACTCTGGGCTCTGTTTGGAGACCGGTACTGTGCCGCCCAGCCTGTCCTCTGTCCTGCTCGGTAGCATCACAGAAGGGAGATGCCAAAAATGTCCTGTGCTGGGAGGAAGAAGCAGATAAAGTGTGAGGATACACGTCATCCCCAAACCATGTCTGCCGAGAAACTATCGTTGCCTAGTGCTGCTGCGGTGACGGGACCCAGCACCTACGAGGGCCGTTCATCGGGAGCAGCTCAACCAGCCCTCTGCCCCCTGTCCCGTTCCCTCTTTGCCTCGGGTGCCGGGTGGCGGTGCCAGGACAGTTGTGGGGAGCAGTCACTGCAATGACTTTTACTGAATGGCTCTTACCCCAGATCAACGCCGAGAGATGATCAGCCCATCTAGAGGTGGCCCAAGGGCACCGTTGCTGCCCACGCTGCTTTCTCCACTCAGAGCTCTGAAGGCCTGATAGGACACCCTGGTGCCGACACTTCCCGCAACTGAATTTTCTTTGAACTAAATCGCGGGGTTTTTTTTCTGGGGGGAAAACAGGTAAGACGCCAGGAAATGGAAATGGCCGCAGCCCTGTGGCACAGTGGTTAAGTGCCCTCTAGATCTCCACATCTATTCCGAATTTGCCGATGTACTACTTCTGGCTCTGGATCTCTTTCTGCTTTGGTTCCTAGACCAATAATCAGAGTTTTATTCCCCAGCAGGCTCTTACAGACTGAGCAGGTTGCCCTTTCTCTTCCCTTTTTTCTCAAGCCGATCATCCAAACTCAGCATTTACCTGCATGCGTTCCAGCTACGCTCACTTTGTGGGCTGAAGCCATGCCGAGCAGCAAGGAATTGGTTGGGGGAGCTTGTCAGTGCTGCCGCGGTGACGGCAGAGGGGCTGTCACCGTTTCGGCGGCGGCGCACGGACTGGGTGCAAGCAGCACACCCAGCCAAGGTGCAGGGTGGGCAGAGGCAATTCCTCTGCAGGCATCCTGGCAGCAAGGCTGGCTGAGAGAATCCGGTGGTCCGTGGGGTGTGCACCAAGGGTGAGGGTCTTGCGGCGATGCAGTTTGACCCAGACCTGCGTTTTGCCTTTGCAAAGTGCGGGACTTGGCAGCGATGTGCAAGGGCTCCGCTCCCAGAGCATTCTGTAAGGGCAGATGGCTCGGAGGCAGGAGGCACAAGTGTCAGCACACGCTCGACGGAGAGATGGTCGGGGGGGAGGCAAAGCTGGAGGAGGTTTCAGGGCAGAGATGAGCTCCCGTTGCATCTGCCACTGGAGTCCCCTCCTGCCCTCCTATGCACCCTGTAGTGCTGACCTTTTCTTGCTCTTAGACTTGTCAACACGACCCGTTAACTGAACTAGGAATGATTTCCTGCTGATATATGAAAGGTTCTTGGGAATGTCAATTTTTTTCTCTTGTTTATTTTTCGTTTTTCACCCGGCAATTAACTGAGTTTCAGCAAGTCCTTCCATTTAGCGGGAGCTGTGTGCTGCTGTTTCACCTGCCAGTGCCAGCTTGACCTGGATTATGTTTGAATACATGATCATATTTCTGCCACATTTGAACAGCAAACAACACGCTATTTATTCCAACCTCGCCCTGGCTACACGCTGGCTGTAAAAGGGCAGGCAAGACTGGATACGGCAGGAAGTTTGCTGGGGAAAAGCAAATTCCACGGAACGCTTTGAACAGCTGAGCCATCGGAGCGAGTTTGTACTGGATTAGGGCTCTGCAAGCAGCAGCGCTCTTGGCCCACGCTTGGGCGCTGACATCAGATGTGCCATCTTACAAAGCCGTCTTACGTCAACAGCAAAATCTGAACTGCGCAGCTTCCTAGACGCTGTTATACTGCAACGTACGTACCGCCAAAAGGTCTTCTGCACCCACCAGGGGCAATGAAATTACGGTTTGTTGGCTTTACTGCAGAGCCTAGGCCAAAATCATCATACAGATGTCAGCACTGGGAGAAGGCCCTTGGACTAAAAGCACCCAACCTTCCCTTCCCACAGAGGGGTCTCCAAACCAACCTGCAAGGAGAGCGCCCGCCTTCCCAACAGCTCTGCTTTGGCGGGGCTCCAGGGCAGCAAGCATTTCTTGGAGAATCGTCCCTCCTTACCTGAGGCATCCTAAATGGCTTTCTGGAAACTCTGGCTTTCTGTAGACATCCCAGGAATTGCACAGAGCTTTTGAAACTCCCCATGCGCGTCTCACCTCCCGACGCATCTTCACACATCGCAACGCTCTGCTTGGTCTGACTCTCCCGAAAGCAGGCGCTGGGACATCCCTGGAGGGACGAGAAGGGCCAAGTCCTCCGTCCCCACCCTCCCAACGGCTGCGCACCTTGCGCTGCTTGGGCCCCCAATATCCTCCCTTTCCGATAGACGCGGCTCCCACCTTCCCTTGCTTTGGGGGACAGGCGACTAGCGCAGATGGAGGGTTGTTGGAGACAGATGGAGACGTCCCGGAGAAGGGAGGAACCCTACCACTCCACAGGCCGTTCCTGAGAGGGGTTAGCTTAGGAGAGGGGGCTGTTACTGCCCACTGGTACTTTGGAAAACCTGACAGCCTGCGCAGCGTTGGCGCTGGGAGCCCAGCCACGCACCTACAGCAGAGACTCCACCGAAGAAGCCAGTCCCCTTGGGCAGAGGAGGACCAAGCCGACCCTCCGGCTGCAGGGATGGCAGCAGGACAGCCAGGGTTTCCAGGGTTTTCCAAAGGGCAGTGCCAGGCCAAGGGCAGCGAGACAGCAGGCGAGGGAGCCGGTGCGCAGCCTGGCTGCTGGGGAGCCGGGAGCAGGTGCCTAACTGGGCTGGACACAGGCACAGGAGACCCCGGAGACACCTCGGAGGGGTGCTGGAAACCACTGAAAGCTGCTAGGCTGAGAACAAGCCTAGAAGAAAGCATGAAGCCCCCCGGACAGTGCGCAGCGCAAGGCTTCTTTACAATCTCTTTTATTTTTATCCTCGCTCCAGCGAAACAGAATTCTCACCGTTTTTTAGAGTTCTTGTTGTGTTCCGCTAAAAGCTGGCTTTTAAGCACTTCAGGCACTTCGCCCTCCAAGCCCCGGCCACCTCGGGACCCTGCCTGCTATACCCAGCGCGTGCAAACCCAGGGCGTCAGGGCAGACGCCGCAGCCCGGGGCGCGCTGTGGCACGGGTCGGGCCCCGGGGATGTTCTTCCCAGACGGGTCTGTCAGCTGGCAGCGATACATCATTCCTCCTTGCTTTCTAATTCCCGCTCTGATGGATGCAGCCAGCCCTTCTCCAAACCTGACATTTATAGCACCGGTTTTCTCTGGGTATAAATATAACCTGAATGCGTTGGAGTAGCAGGAAAATCGTTCAAATGTTCCCTTTGACAGCAAGTTTGAAGATTGCTGACACTAAAACCACTTACTTATATTGTTCTGTATCATCCTGCATTCAGCCTTCAATCATCCTCATTACAGGCATGTCAGGCGCTTTGCATGGGGATGCGCGCACGAGCTCACCCTCTCCCGCCCGCTGCCCAGCCCGTGACGCCTCCCACGAGCCCGCTCGTGTTCCCACTTGCATAAGCAGCAGACCCAACAGCCACGCAAGCGGGTGAGCACGCGCGCCCGTGCCAAAGCCGTTGCGCACGCCCGCGCCACGGGGTGAGCCGGCACACGCACGCACCAGGTGAGCGTGAGGTGGGTAAGGGGCACGCACGGACACACTCGCCGGGGTGCTTGCTTGGGCGCCTTTACCGTCTCAGTGCGAACCGGGGTGGTCAGCAGCTCTGGCTGGTGTCGGTCCTCAGCTGTGTCCAGCCTCCGCCATTCGGGCAGCGGCACTGACGGCACACGTATGTGACAGAAAGGTTCAAATTTGGATTCAAGGTTCCTAAGAGACAGAAGATTTACTAATCCTGCTGTGGCTCAGCATCCCTTGGCCTGTCTCTGGTGTCTGACTGGATACCCACCTTGCAGCCTTGTAGGAAAGGTAGAAGGCCCACCGTGCAAGCATGGGAGCACCCGGGAACGGCCAAAAATCAGACAGAGGCCCATTTCTCCCCAGCACTGGCAGCTGCAGGAGTGGCGTTTCTTGCAGCGGGGAGAGCGCTGCTCCTCCGAGGAGCTGGCCATGCTGCCTCCTCCTGACCGCGGAGAAGGCCACATGTGCAGATCCATCACCAGATGCAAGCACACCCCCGTCACCCAGCTGCCAGCGACGGTCCCGCACAGGATGTGTTACCCTTGCCATGACAGATACGAAAGCAGAACAGCTCGCTCCACGGGGATGTTAAAACAGCCCTCAGGCAACGGGTCTCTAGGAGGAGGTTCCTCCACCGCTGCTTCTCCCAGAGCCTGCCACCGCAGGAGGTGGGGAGGACCGCGGGCACGGAAGAAGGAGCAGGTAACTAACAGGCACTGTGGCAGGTAGTAACGCATCACGCCGATGCACCAGCTCCTGCAGACATGAGCCGGTGATGAGACAAGTACAATGCTTTAAAAGCTCGGTAGAGAGATGAGCCCTCAGGTACTGTGTATTCTTGTGACTGAGACAAAAGCCAGCCAGAGTATGAGATGCAACGGGAACCCGAAGTTCTTAAAAAAGATGAGGATAAATGCATTTTCCTGCCCATCCGCGATGGCTTTCTGGCCCAAATGAACGGGTCTGCGGCTCTCCCAGGGCTCACGAAAGAGCAGTGCTGAAGGATCTCAACCAGAGCTGTCCAGAGGTGTGAAACACAAGAGCGAAAACACGGCAGGAGAAGCAGTCCTGAGAGATACGGGCTTCAAAGACAGAGATTGTGATGAAAAGGAGTGCCAAGCGCGTGGTGGCACAGCAAAGGAGACGAGCGTTTCTTGGAAAGTTTGCAGCAAACTGCTTTGCAATTAAGTGTCCCCAGGACCAGGTAGATCAGGCTGGGCTCCGCTTTCAGGCGTTCTCATGCTAGCAGTGCTCTGAAGAAACATATTTCCCCCTCCCGAGTCCACAGTGCCGCCCTGCACGAGGCTCGGGTGAGCTCCCGACTGCGGGCGCAGCTGGTGCCCGGGCTCCACCGGCAGCGACCTGCGTGCAGGGCTGCTGGGGCGATGTCCTTGGGCTGCTGGGGCTGCAGTACCGTCGGGCGCTGGTTCGCAGGGAGGAGATCACTCAGCGCGTGTCCTTGTCTCTGGTTATGCCAGGTGATGTTCTCTCCTGTAAACATAAGGAGAGATGACATATGCTTTGCTTTCTGCTTGGCTGGCTCTACGGCTCTCTGTGGTTAATCCTCTGCTGAGGCGACACACTGCGCATTATGGGCCAGAATCAGAGGTGACATGAACGGCGGTGTAAGTGACATGTTGGTGAGTCGGGGTAAGCGAGCGGAAGGTGGTGCAAGACTCCGTGTTGCTGAGATGCCGTTGGGCAGGGAGAGGCAGGGAGCGGGACGCTCGGCCACCTGGAGAACGGGAGGAGAACGGGCAGCACGCACAGAGCCCCTCGCTCGGCAAACACTCGCCAAGCCCCAGCGCCCGTTCCCTGCTAGGGTGCGAAATAAGCGGGACGCTGGCGTGCAGATCGCGTCCTCAGGGAGGAAGGTCAGGGGAACCTCTTGACCCCCAACACTTCAAATGGCAAGCTGCCATCCCACGGAGAGCTCCGATGCTGCAGCCTCTGCAAGGAAGGAGTGAGGGAGGCTGGCCTGGTGATTCCCGGGCGCCGGCATCCCTGTCCGCCGCCCCTCCGCACACCAGGCTCTACCGCGACGCTGCCACAAGAAGTGTCCGTTCAGCAAGGTCGTGGCCGTCCGTGTCAGCCGGCCCCACCGAAGGCTTTTGGTTATTGACTCTGGCTTCAGCGGTTTCTCCTTACGCACAGTCTTTCAGACAAATCTGTCGTATCGGTTTAAAGCCAGGCAGACTTTGTGCTGCCGTTTTCTCAAACTAAAAAAACCTTGTAGGCTACGTAACCTTACCGAGGAGACTTCACACCTCCCCTCGTTAGCATTCCTGGGCTATTCTGAAAGAAAGCAGTGGTCCCTCTAGTAACATTTGCGTACTAATGTCTCGCCACGCTGCTGCTGGGCATTACCTCTTACAGTATTTTTCCTTCTTTACGGCAGCTCACGCTGAACACTGCTGTAACCCACGTTCTGGTCTCCCCATGCATCATTCCCCATCTACAACCAGAAAAATTCCCATCTTTTTCTAACACAAAGACGCTTTCTCCACTCAAGCTTCACGCACGTTGTCACCGCAGACGCTCCAAGCCCTCCTCCACAGAGCAGTGGCACCACGCAGGGAAAATCCAGATACAGCTTACTCTTGTCCGTGGGAGGCAGTGCTGTGCCCCCTCCACCCAGCACGCTCTGCACCGTCCTGGGCATTATTTTGCTCTTCTTTCCTCGAACAGATTTGCAGAGCAGATCCCGGCAAATGCGCTTCTTTCTGCCAAGCCCGAGGAGGGCTCTGCCACGTCCGGAGAGGCTGCGCTGTCTTCTTGCTCTTCCGCGGGGCTGCGGCCGCCTCTGCACTCAGGCTGGACCAGCAGCGCTCAGCGGGAGGGAGATCACAAGTGCACCTGCGTGGTAACTAGAGCAGGGTGCGAGGATGCAAGAAGGAGAATCTGGGAGTAGCTTGGGTGACCCGGATCCATCTTGGGTGACCCGTGTCCGTACCTTTCAGGTATCCAGCTAGGCTTTCAGGGTAAATTTTTTTCCCATATAACTCATCAAATGAGATCCCACTCCTGCTGGAAAGAGGAGCCTCCGGACAGAGAGCTTCTCCCAAAGCCCAGCGGTTGGCCACCGGGACAGGAGCAGGGTGGGGACAACAGAGAGCCCAGCCGTACGGCAGGCTTGCTAGCAGGGATGGAGCACCTGGCATCATAGGGCTCTGCAGCTGCTGGAGAAGGAGGGCTGGTCGTTCCCAGGGCTTTTGGGAAGCTGCTCAACACTGCCCTTGCATTTCCCAGGGAGATCTGCTCCACTTCATCCTAGGATAACGGAGGAAAGTCCTAGGCTGGGTGGAGGCACCCGTGAATCCAGGGCCCTCTACAGAGCAGAGGTTCGCAGCCCTCCAGGTGGGTCGGTCCTGCTGGCTTGCTCTGTCATCTGGTGGTCGCGCTGGCTACAGGGGCTCCCCGCTCTCTCCCTCTGTCTGAGCACGTTCCCACTCAAACCACAGCGTACGAGCCCCTCGCCTGCCCCAGCAGAGATGCTCCAAGTGACACGCTGAAGGCCAGAAGAATGATCCCAGCTGGCTGAAAGCAAAAAAAAAGGCATTGGCTTCTTAGAGCCGGTGAAGGTTCTTGACCCCATTCTGAGGTGCGGGACTGAGCACCGCATCCCCCAAGCTGATGTTACCGCCAAGCGCTTTGTAGCGCGAACCCCTGTCCTCCGACACCTTCTGGGTACCAGCTGCTCCCAAAGCTCGGCCGCCGTACGGTGGTGACTCTGCTGATTCGCAGCACGCAGCAGCCTCCAGCGCCAAGACACGGTTGCATCCTCACCGCTGGGACATCCCAGAACCGAGCTGTCGCTGAGCTGCTGCGTGTTTTCCTGGGGTGCAGGAAACCAGAAGCCACCAGCTCAGGGACACGAGCGCACCCAGCTTCCCTTTCCCTCCCCTGGGAACCATCCCATCCCCTCCGCTCCCTGCCCGCAGCCAGCCTCCTCTGTGATGTACTGGGGGACGACAGCCACGTGAGACTCTGGCTGGGCCTTTGAGGCATGGCGAAGGGCGGGGCTGTTTTATTGCTAGATTAATAATTTAACAGGACAAAATGAAATTCACGGCACTGAGAATTTCAGAGCTTCGTACAGAGTTGGGGTCGCCCACCTTTCGCCCAACAAGCGGCTGGTCCCGTCACACGGCTGTCTGACATCTCGCGTTCCCCACCTCCAAGCCACCTCGCTTCCAGTTTGCTGCCCTCCTCTTGGAGGCAGAGACCCTCCGCACCGCAGCGGGCACTTCCCGCAGCCGGCCAAGCGGCGTGCGTTCCCCAGCCTCCGGCCTCCAGCTTCGCGAGGAACTGTGCGCTGCTGCTCCTGAGGAGCGTAGAGCAGCGATATCCCTGCCAAGCAGATTTGGCAGTGAGAAGGGGACAACTCGCAGCCAAGATGACTTACCTGGATTGAATGAATCAAATCCAGCAGCAGTAATTTTCTCAGCTCGCTGACAGAGTGCGCACGTACGACTGCGCGCAGCTGTGGCTGAACGCGTGTATACGAACACGGGCCACACGCAGGAGACTGGCGCATCTCTTTGATAACAAATAGTGCAGAGAACAGCAAGAAAGGGAAAAAAAATCCGACTTTGACATGCAGGCGTACACGCTATCTTCCATCTCCAGCGCAGCGTGGCCCTCGCCAGCCTGCTCCTTGCTCCGCGCTCTGCGCAGGTGAGGATGGATATTGCAAATGTCGAGAATAATTGAGTGTACTGGAAACGCCTGCAAGGTGCATATTGGGTGGAAGACTGGGGGGGGACTTGTTCTCATCAGGAGCTCTTTGACTCATTGCCATGAATCCTGAGCCAGAGTCCAGGTGCCACTGCCAACGCGGGCGGAAAATTTGCCTTAAGCAGAGGCAGAGAAAATAGCAAGGGGTCCCAACTCCTTATTACGGTAGAGCAAGGGAACCCATTTAGAAATGAGAAATGGGAGTACTAGTTGCTAGCTAATGGTTAACTCGTTAGTCAGCAGTGCTAGGGCACGGAGCACACTGCGGCAGGAACTACTTGGGCAGGTCTGACCCAGAAAGCCGGGTCAGAGGGTTACCAAGGTTGCAAAATCCATCTCCCAGCAGACGGTGTCAGCTCGCTTCTCTCCTGGATGAATGACGGTTTATCATCAGAGAAACTTGGTCTCTTAATCCCACTCCTCTTAGGACAAGGCAGTTTGGGAGCTCACTGCTCCAGTGCTAGAAAGACGCTACCAATTTCCAGCTGGGATTTCACGGTCCCTTCGCCCCCGTTTGGTGCCACATCAATATTCTCCTTAAATGGCATCGGGGCTTATTTTTGTGACGTTACAAACAGCGGCTGAATTCCTGCTTAGCCGCTCTGGAATATTGGTGTGAAACTCAAGGATAGGAGCCGACTTATCGGGAGAGAAAAGTACCAGAAGGACTGATGCCTGGCTCAGGCGTTGCACAGACACCGAATAACAGAATTTCTCCTGCAAGGCAGGAGCCTGGGGCCGCGGTGGGCCTTGGGCATTACCAGGAGAGCACAGCTTCCAGCCGAGCAAAGGAAAGGCCGTGCAAGCATCTTCCAAGAGCAACCTGCAGGTTTTTCGAGCCCCAGGCGAGCTGTCCAGCCTTAGGAAGAGGCTCTGCAGAGATGCCGGGTTCTCTCCGCTGCTGGGTTCTCTCCGCTGCTGGGTTCTCCACTGCGCCCAAGCTGTATCAATGGAGCTCTGCTTTCGGCAACCTGTGCGCTTGGTTCCTTTGNAGCGTAGAGCAGCGATATCCCTGCCAAGCAGATTTGGCAGTGAGAAGGGGACAACTCGCAGCCAAGATGACTTACCTGGATTGAATGAATCAAATCCAGCAGCAGTAATTTTCTCAGCTCGCTGACAGAGTGCGCACGTACGACTGCGCGCAGCTGTGGCTGAACGCGTGTATACGAACACGGGCCACACGCAGGAGACTGGCGCATCTCTTTGATAACAAATAGTGCAGAGAACAGCAAGAAAGGGAAAAAAAATCCGACTTTGACATGCAGGCGTACACGCTATCTTCCATCTCCAGCGCAGCGTGGCCCTCGCCAGCCTGCTCCTTGCTCCGCGCTCTGCGCAGGTGAGGATGGATATTGCAAATGTCGAGAATAATTGAGTGTACTGGAAACGCCTGCAAGGTGCATATTGGGTGGAAGACTGGGGGGGGACTTGTTCTCATCAGGAGCTCTTTGACTCATTGCCATGAATCCTGAGCCAGAGTCCAGGTGCCACTGCCAACGCGGGCGGAAAATTTGCCTTAAGCAGAGGCAGAGAAAATAGCAAGGGGTCCCAACTCCTTATTACGGTAGAGCAAGGGAACCCATTTAGAAATGAGAAATGGGAGTACTAGTTGCTAGCTAATGGTTAACTCGTTAGTCAGCAGTGCTAGGGCACGGAGCACACTGCGGCAGGAACTACTTGGGCAGGTCTGACCCAGAAAGCCGGGTCAGAGGGTTACCAAGGTCGCAAAATCCATCTCCCAGCAGACGGCATCAGCTCGCTTCTCTCCTGGATGAATGACGGTTTATCATCAGAGAAACTTGGTCTCTTAATCCCACTCCTCTTAGGACAAGGCAGTTTGGGAGCTCACTGCTCCAGTGCTAGAAAGACGCTACCAATTTCCAGCTGGGATTTCACGGTCCCTTCGCCCCCGTTTGGTGCCACATCAATATTCTCCTTAAATGGCATCGGGGCTTATTTTTGTGACGTTACAAACAGCGGCTGAATTCCTGCTTAGCCGCTCTGGAATATTGGTGTGAAACTCAAGGATAGGAGCCGACTTATCGGGAGAGAAAAGTACCAGAAGGACTGATGCCTGGCTCAGGCGTTGCACAGACACCGAATAACAGAATTTCTCCTGCAAGGCAGGAGCCTGGGGCCGCGGTGGGCCTTGGGCATTACCAGGAGAGCACAGCTTCCAGCCGAGCAAAGGAAAGGCCGTGCAAGCATCTTCCAAGAGCAACCTGCAGGTTTTTCCAGCCCCAGGCGAGCTGTCCAGCCTTAGGAAGAGGCTCTGCAGAGATGCCGGGTTCTCTCCGCTGCTGGGTTCTCCACTGCGCCCAAGCTGTATCAATGGAGCTCTGCTTTCGGCAACCTGTGCGCTTGGTTCCTTTGGTCTGAGGACGATTTGCATTGCCTCATGCAATACAAAGGCGAGTAAGTTTGAGCAGTGAGCGCAGTAAAAGCCCCTTCCAGGGCTCACACGCACCGTGATGCTCCTGACGCATCAGCGCTCTCGGTGGCGGCTCTCGAGCTTGTTTAAGCTGGAGGAGGTCGCAGCGGAAAATTTACACAGGCTTGTGTACTTGCATGTGCAGGCACATAATGCAACAGAGATTTAAGAATACAGTATCGCACAGAGCAGGAGCAGTGTACATTATTCATCATCAAGGTAACACTAACAAGATGAGGACATTTAGTTGTTAAATGATGGAAAGGAGGGGGGAAAAATGCCATTCCCTTGTAAAGAACTCGGTAATTGCGTCCTACAAACCCCTTTTACGCTCAGCCCCGTTGCCACACCGTTGCACGTTGCTATTAAGAGGAAGCTGAAGCAGGATTTTAGAGATGCTCTTTGACGGAGGCGGACCCCCGCCGTGCCCGTGGGGAGAACCGGCTCGTGCTCCTCCTGCAGGGTGCGGGAGCTCGGGGGGGAGCTTTCGGTCCGTGGGTAGGAGAAAACAAGGTGGGATTCGCACATCCCCAGAACACAGCACGGCCCAAGGGGGATTCCTCCCAGTGCAAGGGAGGTCAGGGCAGTGACGCCCCGCAGCAGCTGCGCTTGCTCCAACACCAGGAGCCCTGGATATTCCTCTGTCAGCCGTCCAAAGGGAGGTGAACCACAGCCCGTGTGCCTAACTCACTAACCATTACCTCCGTGCCTCTGTTTCCCCATTGCATGGCTACAGACAAAGACTGAAGCACCTCGCAAGTATTTCCTAATTCAGCAAGACTGCGGCGTGTCACCGATTCATCTGCTGGGATCGAACCAGAAGACACCTCCTTTGAGCCAGCTGCCAGGTCACTGCTTTGCTGCTTCTGCACGCGGGGTTTCCAGCTCGGGGGGTCCCGCGGCCAGGGACCCCTGTCCGCTGAGCTAGACCGGCGGGACAGGCACAACGCTGCAGGGACGCTTATCCCAGGACTGTCAAGGTCTATGGCAACACAACTGTCAACAAGACATATGCCCTCGGGCAGACCTCAAATATTAAATTCCCCGGCGTAGCGGAGTTCCTAGCTTTAATAATTATACTTATCCAGTTCAGCAAAGGCCCTTGAAATCTTCTGATGGGAAGTGCATAATTTAAGTGCAAGGTACTTGTATTGTTGTTAGTGGTTAGTGGTTAGATCTGTGCCAGGTCTGCTCTCCTTTAACATCTTCATTTGATCTGAAAGAGGGAGGGTAAAGAGCATGTTAATTAAATTTGCAGAGGATATGAAATGGGAAGGTGCTGCAAATCCTGATGAGGACAAAGAGCTGAAAGATAATGCACTGGGAAAGAAGGGTCAGGCATAGGAAGGAAATAGCCAAATGAAATTCATTCTGAACAAATGCAAAGTAATCCAGCTGGGGAAATATAATTTAACACCATGGAGACTGGGAGAGAGAGACATTTGGAAAGCAGTAATACCGAGCGGCCTGAGGGACAGCAAATTACATTGGGATTTGCGATACGTTATGGCGGGTTGCGGAACGGGAGGCTGTACACAGACAGCTTTCAGGCTTTGCTGGCCAGGCGCAAAGGCAGGTTTTCCGGTTTCCTGCTTGGGGTGCCATTGCACGTCGCGCTGCCTCTGTAGGCTGAACGGCTAGAGGGCCAAAAGGGCCCATTGCTTCAGCAAAACCAGGGACCTTTGAGTTTGGGGCAGCCCAGGGCCAGCTGGCGCCACAGCGGGGCGTGGGATCCAGGAGGGCACCCAGAGCCTCTGACGTCCCCTTCCCCACTGCACGCCCGTGTCCACTGCCCCACGCTTGGCTCAGGCTACGGAGCCTGGGGAACACCAGAGGCTCTGGGCTGGGGAAATCTCTCAGCATCCTATACAAGTAGCGGGGCTAAGCACTGGGCTCGTATCAAAACCTCCTGAGCGCGGAGCAGAAGGCAGCTCCTCAACCACATAACGGTGCCCTGAAAGGCCACGCTGCCACCGTCTCTCACCCTGCAGCCGACGCATCAACACATCCCGCATCACCTGCCAAGGAAGTCTGCCGCGAACACCTCCACGTTACCTGCCACCTCCCTCTCCATCACCTCCTACCCTGTCACCGCAGCGCCTATGCCCCTAGCGCTGCCTGCCCTGTCGTCGCAGCACCAACACCAAGCATCGTCAGCTCTGGCCATACCCCAGCTTGGGGCCAGATGCTCCCAAGGCATCGTCTGCGATGGGATTACGGCACTACNGAACACCTCCACGTTACCTGCCACCTCCCTCTCCATCACCTCCTACCCTGTCACCGCAGCGCCTATGCCCCTAGCGCTGCCTGCCCTGTCGTCGCAGCACCAACACCAAGCATCGTCAGCTCTGGGCATACCCCAGCTTGGGGCCAGATGCTCCCAAGGCATCGTCTGCGATGGGATTATGGCACTACGCTGTCCCCACGGCAGGGTGGCCACCCTGACGGTCAGTCTCCTGTCCCGCTGGGACGCCGTCTGCATGGGCCGAGCTCCACATCCTTCTCAGGGGTGTGAATGTCACACACCAAAAGCAGACACTTCTGCTTCCCAGCATCTCATCAGCCCTGCAGGACCCCGCGTGCTCCCATCATGCCCAGGCAGCCGTGCGGAGCAGACAGCTCCATTTAAGACACACAGCAAGTTTCCAAGAAATCATGCTGTCTTCAGAGTGAGGTTGGCATGAATATTTCAGTGCAGCTGTTCGGCCCTGGGTACCACACCACGTCTCCGGGAACAGTCGTTGCGGGGGCATCTGTGCACAGGGCCACCAGCTCCGTGGCCGACGCCAGCAGCAGGGGGACTGTGCACCGTGCCTCATGCAATACGCAGTCCGGGCTTCCCCTTCCCCGGCCCCACACCGCGTCCCCGCCTGCGATGGCGTGACACAGGGGTCTTTGCTCCTGCGGTCCCCTCGGCACAGCAGGACCCAGCAGCTCCTGCTCCCAGCCCGCGCCGAGCCCCAGGGAGATGCCCAGCTCCTGCCTTCGCTCCCCTGCACAGAGAGGGCCCGGGGCCGCGCGCGGCCTGTCACTCTTATTCTGTAGACGAGTCCCCTTGCCAAAGTGGCAGCTTGGCAGCTCGGCTGCAGCCCATCTCCATCGCCATCCCCCTGCCCGCAGCTCCCAGCTCCCATTCATCACCCTTCGCTTCATGCACTCGGCTCCCGTGCCCCGCTCCCCCGGCTCGTCACGGCTGGGCTGCCCGTGGCCTTGGGGGGCCACGCTGCCTGCCAGCTCCTGCCCGCGCTAGAAGAGGCAGCTCGTGAGCGGATCCACACGTCTGCGGGGACGCGGGGAGCGGGCGGAGGGGGCCGGGCGGCAGGGCTGGGGGGGAACAAATGCACCCTTCATTAGCCTCACTCTGCCTGTCCTAATTGCCTGTTCAGGCTGAAACAATTGTGTTAGAGGCTGCTCTGCCTAATTATTATTGTTCTTCTAAAAATAATGGGGGAGGGAGAGGAGGGGGAACGAGGAGAGGGGAAGGGAAGAGGGAAGCGGGGGGAGGGAGGCAGCAGGAGGGCAGGGGAAAGGGGAAGGCAGGAGGAGCGGAGGACAGGCCATACAGCAGCTTGCAGGCTAAGTGACTTGTTTAATGACTGTGAGCTCCGAGGCTGGTAGGGAATAAACAGGTCTGAAATTGGTTAGCCCCCACCCCTCCTCCTGCCTCCCCCGGTCTCCCGCTCGCTCACACTGTGTTTATTTCCGAGTGATCAGAGGGAGAATAAAAGCCCATCTAGTGTAATAGAGGGAGAGGATTTAATCTGTGTGCCTGGGACTTCAGTAAACTGCAAACATCGATCCGAGGCGGTGGGGAAAGAAAAGAAATTTACAGACCAATAAAAGTATATTAAAAAACTTCCCCTGCCCTTTCGCCCGGGCGGGGGCGACGCCACGGGGCTGCTGGGGGCTGCAGCTGAGGAACGAAGCCCACGCACGTGGCACGTACGGACCGAGGGGCTGCTGGGGTGCCGGGGGGCTGGCTTCAGGGCCGAGGGGGCAGAACGCAGCCCCCGGAGCCCCCCGCGCTTGCCTGGGGGCACTGTGGGGCCGGGGGGGCTANAATAAACAGGTCTGAAATTGGTTAGCCCCCACCCCTCCTCCTGCCTCCCCCGGTCTCCCGCTCGCTCACACTGTGTTTATTTCCGAGTGATCAGAGGGAGAATAAAAGCCCATCTAGTGTAATAGAGGGAGAGGATTTAATCTGTGTGCCTGGGACTTCAGTAAACTGCAAACATCGATCCGAGGCGGTGGGGAAAGAAAAGAAATTTACAGACCAATAAAAGTATATTAAAAAACTTCCCCTGCCCTTTCGCCCGGGCGGGGGCGACGCCACGGGGCTGCTGGGGGCTGCAGCTGAGGAACGAAGCCCACGCACGTGGCACGTACGGACCGAGGGGCTGCTGGGGTGCCGGGGGGCTGGCTTCAGGGCCGAGGGGGCAGAACGCAGCCCCCGCAGCCCCCCGCGCTTGCCTGGGGGCACTGTAGGGCCAGGGGGCTAAGAAGCAGAGGGTCTGGCAGCCAGTCTGACACTTAAGGAATTAGCTCCGCATCATTTGGAGTTTTCTGCTCTACTAATTTTCAGCCAGATCCTCATTTGCGTCTTTTTTCCCCCCACGTTTTAAAGGGGCAGCATCCCAGATTCCCAGGACCTCCCGGGGCCTGAGCGGCAGAGCCTGGCCCCGCTGCTTCCCGGCTCACACCCTCTGTTGGCAAAAAAATGGCAGATTTTGCCCTCTTCTCCAGCAAACTCTTCCCTTCCGTGGCCTGTGCATGGTGCGTCCTTCCCTTGCTGGCATTTGCACAGCCCCAGGGGCCCTCCTGCCGGGCAGCACCTCACCTGCTGCAGCATCCGTGCGCCCAAATTCTGCCGGGGAGACTTCATCCGCCGGGCTCGGCAAACAAATCCACCCAGCTCCGACTTTGCCCTTTGGTGTTTGCGTTTGACTAACATTTGAGGTCTCGTGTGCGTTGGCCTGTCGGTTGATGAAAACGAAATTTCAGTCGTCTGTTGACTGACGGTGCACTTTAGACTTTCATGGGGGGAGCAGGAAGGAACGTTTGCTCAGAGGTTTGCGTTCACCATGCACAGCTCGCTGTGCTGGGGAGAGGGTGCGTTGGAATGGTGGGAGACGGGGAAAGTAGGGTGCATTTACACCTATTACTCAACACGACGTGCACAGCCTTCACCATTGCGTGGAGCAGTCTGTCTGCCTGGGGTGGGCTTCAGAGACAGGAGCATCCCAAATCCCTGCTGCTCATCCCCACGGCTTGTCTCTGCTCCCAGAACAGGGCTGGTGGCGTGGCATCCAGACCGCTCTGGTACCACCTGCATCTACTGCAAGCATGTCAGTCCTGGCTTCAACCCACTGTGCCGGCTCCAGCCCTTATTCTGATTTAGTGCTCGGTGAAGTGAAGGGACGATTCCCAGCCATGCTGAAGACGATGTCTCAGCCCTTTGCGGGGACAGTGGCACGTTTGGGACAGCGCAGACGACAGAGCCCAGGGAGTGGCAGGAGCCTGCCTGGCAGTGGGAAGAGTCTCCACACAAGGCAGATGGACCCGGAGACTGTCTGACCTTTCTAGTTTTGCCTTTCTACCACGAAAGCGTACCAAGGACACAGCGTTTGAACAAACCCCATCATTCCCCTTCGCTTACCCAGCAGAGCCCAACACTGATCATGCCGTTAACAGTTACCAGCCAAGCTAACAAAGGAAATAAATTAAATTTAAAAAATTAAATAAATAAAGAATGAATACAAGCCAAAACCCAGTCTTAGACACAGTTGTTATCCTGTGTGAGGAGAAGTACCAAAAATTCGCCACAGTCAGCCCTGGGCTTTGCGGCGCACTATTGATTCTGCGCTGATAGCCTCCAGCCACTGCTGCCAGGGTCAGGCAGATGATAAGTCATCCCAGCTCAGCCCATTTTCCTGGACATCCTTCAACAGACAGCTGAAAGCAGCCTCATGATCTCAGTCCCTGGTTCTCATGCGGGACTTCAACCTCCCTGATACTTGCTGGAAAGGAAACTCAGCTGGGCACGCACCGTCCAGGAGGTTCCTGCAGAGCACTGATGATGATTGATAACTTCTAGACGCGGGTGGTGGAGGAGCCAACGAGGAGAGGAGTGCTGCTGGATCTGGTACTAAGCAACAGAGAAGGACTGGTTGGGGATGCGAAGGTTGGGGCAGCCTCGGCTGCAGCCACCGTGAGATGGTGGAGTTCAGGATCCTGCGTGGAAGAAGCAGGGCAACAAGTAGGATTACTGTCCTGGACTGCAGGAGAGCTAACTTTGCCCTCTTCAAAGAGCTACTTGGAGGAATCCCACGGGTTAGGACTCTAGAAGGTAGGGGGGTCCAAGAGAGCTGGTTAATAAACCAGCACCACCTCCTCCGGCCTCAAGATGGGTGCATCCCTATGAGTAACAAGTCAAGCAAAGGAGGCAAGAGACCTGCATGGGTGAGCAAGGAGATTCTGGAAAAACTCAAACGGAAGAGGGAAGTTTACAGATTGTGGAAAAAGGGACTGGCTACTCCAGAGGAATATAGGACCGTTGTCAGAGTACGCAGGGATGANCTGGAAAGGAAACTCAGCTGGGCACGCACCGTCCAGGAGGTTCCTGCAGAGCACTGATGATGATTGATAACTTCTAGACGCGGGTGGTGGAGGAGCCAACGAGGAGAGGAGTGCTGCTGGATCTGGTACTAAGCAACAGAGAAGGACTGGTTGGGGATGCGAAGGTTGGGGCAGCCTCGGCTGCAGCCACCGTGAGATGGTGGAGTTCAGGATCCTGCGTGGAAGAAGCAGGGCAACAAGTAGGATTACTGTCCTGGACTGCAGGAGAGCTAACTTTGCCCTCTTCAAAGAGCTACTTGGAGGAATCCCACGGGTTAGGACTCTAGAAGGTAGGGGGGTCCAAGAGAGCTGGTTAATAAACCAGCACCACCTCCTCCGGCCTCAAGATGGGTGCATCCCTATGAGTAACAAGTCAAGCAAAGGAGGCAAGAGACCTGCATGGGTGAGCAAGGAGATTCTGGAAAAACTCAAACGGAAGAGGGAAGTTTACAGATTGTGGAAAAAGGGACTGGCTACTCCAGAGGAATATAGGGCCGTTGTCAGAGTACGCAGGGATGAGATGAGGAAGGCTAAGGCCCACTTGGAATTAAATCTGGCATTGAGGTCACGGACAACAGGAAGGGCTTCTTCAGGTACATTGGTAGCAAAAGGAAGACCAGGGAAATTGTGGGCCTGTTGCTGAACGAGGCAGGTGCCCTGGTGACCGAGGATACAGAGGAGGAAGAGTTACCGAATGCAGCCTTCGCTTCAGTCTTCACTGCTAAGGCCGGCCCTCAGGATTCCCAGTCCCTGGAAGTAAGAGAGAAAGTCTGGAGAAAGGAAGACTTCCCCTGGGTCAAGGAGGATTGGGTTAGAGACCACCGAGGCAAACTGCACACCCACAGATCCATGGGCCCCGACAGCATGCACTGCACCCACGAGAGCTGAGGGAACTGGCAGATGTTACCACCAAACCACTCTCCATCATCTTTAAAAGGTTGCGGAGAGCAGGAGAGGTGTCTGAGGACTGGAGGAAAGCCGGTGTCACTGCAGTCTTCAAGAAGGGTAAGAAGGACGACCTGGGAAACTACGGGCCAGTCAGCCTCACCTCCATCCCTGGGAAGGGGATGGCACAGCTCATTCTGGAAGTCATCTCTACACATGTGGAGGAAAAGAAGGTTATTAGGAGTAGTCAACATGGCTTCACCAAGGGGAATTCACCTGCTCTGTCCTTATGTTCCTCCCAATACACGGCTTCCTGGGATCAAGCTCTGCGTCTCTGCACGGGCACAGGTCCTTCCCGGTGGCCGGGTGCGAGCCCGGGGTGAACACCTCGGGCTCTGCTCTGACTTTCCCAACAAGGGAACTGAGTAGAACCCAGCTGGACCTATGACATCTCTGGGGTGGCTGGCGGGGCCAGGGAGGGGAGAAGCACCGTGGGTAGGTGCACCCCTAGGGTCCAGCGGCTGTGGGAGCACCAGGGAGCAAGGCAACAAGGTGGGCATCGTCCCCAGCTGGAAGAATAGACATTTTCCTGTAAGGAGAATATATAATAAGAGCTCTGGCCTTGAACAGAGATGACTAAAGAGAGATGTGACTAGAGTTTTGTAAAGCCATGACTAGCACAGAGAAAGTGATTCCTGAGTGATTATTCTCGACTTCTCATTACGTACAAACAAAACGAAATTATCCCGCAACTTGTTGAAGACAAACAAAAGGAAGCACCTTCTCCTGTGGTCCATTATCACATTGAGGAACTCATCGCCATCGGACACGCTGAGAAACTCACGGAGAGCAGCTCTGCCCACAGCTATCAAAGACAGTTCTCTGGAACAGCCTTCAGCACAGGAAACCTGTGACAGCTGGGCTGAGACATCCGAGGAGGGATCACCGCGATTTCTCACATTCTTCCCTAATCACTCACTCCTGGCTGCTGTCTTGCCAGAGGAACCTTTGATCTGAGTCCACAGGTCCATCCCTGCACGTGCTGATGCGATTATCTCTGCGCGCGGAGGCCGTGAAGCATGCAACAGAAACCAGGGTGGGACATGGCTAGGAGCAACTCTCAAGATCGCAGAAGTGACAGGAATCACGATGTTAAGTGACAAACGCCTGAGTGTGCAACTCGGCAGCTTGCGTGCAGAGGGTCAGCGCGGGTGGAAGCCGCTGCCTGGCAGAGGGCAGTGGGATGACGCTCACAGGGGAGACAGGGCCGGAGGAGCTTCCAGTGGGCAAAAGGAAAAGGGCTGCTGAGAGGGAGAAGGGCGGGTGAGCAGAAGGTGCTCCTCTTTCAGGTGCTTGCTCTGGTGACGTGCAAGTTAATGACGAGCCGGGGCGAGGTTGCTGGAGCAGGCGGCACGGCCAGGCACCAAGGAGCAGGAGATCTAAACGAGGAGCAATAAGGGGTGCCCAGCCACACAGACCTGGTGGCCCAAGCTAAGTGACATAGGAGCTGAACATGTTAGAAAGAAGGGAGTTGAGAAGACAGCTGGGAAGGAACCGAGCAGGTGGAGGCAGAGGCACCGTCATCAGCACCAGCTAAGGAGCTGGCAAAATAGGAGCAGCAGACAAAGAGGGTCTCTTAACCCTGTGTCCCAACCGTACGTGCTAAGGAATAGACGCAGTCTGGTTTCCAGGAACATGAGCATCACCTCAGCTTTGCGCTAAGCCGTGGAAACCGTTCTGCAGGCTGAGGATGCAATCGCAAGTACGTCTTTGCAGTGCGAAAAATGAGATCTGCGTTTTGCAGGAAAAAAGCAGAATCATCGTGTCCTAAAGCAGAATCATCGTGTCCTCCTCCCACCCACGACACTTGTGTTGTGGCAGCGTAATCCAGAGATGGACTGACCCGAAAGAATGAGAAAATGGGTCAGAAGATTGCTTTTTGTTTGAAGCCAGCCTGGAGCGTGTTGTGGTGCTTTGTGTCCCCCGGGGCAGGCGTGGTCAGGGGGTACCCGCAGTACGTATCGATGACTCCGACAGCAACCTGCCCCACTTCTTTTTTGAGGGTTTAGTTACGGGCTGCAGACAACCGTGATGCTCTGGCTCTGGAAAAACCTGAGGTAGATCTTTTAATTTCTTCAGTTTAACTTAAAGATTTAGCACATTTTGAATGATTTTGCCTTTCCAAGTTTTAAAAAAAAATAAAAAGCAGTATTTTTGGCATTATGAGCCGCACAGGAAATCTAGTGCTGACCAGCTTCGTAAGGTCGTTTAGCCCGGGTGATTTTCCAAAGATTCAATCCAGCTATTTCACTTAGTATTTGAAGAGATTTTTGGCCTTCAACTATGTGTTTGAAACCTCTGAACTGATTGATTGATTCGTTTGGGTACATCTTTCAACAAGCCGGATGCCCTAATTGATGCTCACCTTGCTGGAGGGGCAAAGCGCCCGTCGGAAGAGGCAGGTCCCTGACCTCCCAAAGACCATTTGGGACAGTTCAGCCCATCGGGACTCATCGACTGCACAAGGCTGTTCACATTTCACCAGAGGGATCACGCGTGAGGGTGGTAGGTTCAACAGGCCACAGCAAACGATGAAAAATAAGCATCAACCATCTCTAAGAAACGAGTTCACAAGAGAAGAAAAAGCAGAGGATTTGTGCTCCACGGGCTGACATCGCAGGGATTTAGTTCACTTCAGAAAGTGATGCTTTAGCAAAGTGACATTACAGATATTTAGATGCTTTCACGAAGTGATAGGCTTCCCAGCTCATTTAACCACCCAGCTTCACGTCCTTAGCGGTATCAGAGAAACTGCGCTGATAGGGTTACAGAGTGAAATTTGTGTGTTGTGGGCTGGTTTCCATAAATGTAGCTATGACCACAGAGAGTTTAACCAATTAACTTGTAATGGGAAACCGGTGAGACGGTGGGGCAGGATGGAGGGAGCTGAGGGAGCTGCAGATGCTGTGCTACCGACGGCAGCCTTATCTGACGTTAGATCAGGTACCTCGCCAGCACACCGCGGTCCAGCGAGAGCTTCCTTAGATATGCCTGGCTTTGCACAGCTTCTGAGGTACCGGAGGGGCTTTCAAGGGCTAAATCCCCAACAGCACTGAGATTACGGAGCACACAAATGAGAAGGACACTTGATACAATAATAGGTAATAGGAAAAGGATATTGTAAAATAAATACGTAGCATCTTCAGGTAAGTGGAGTGTATTCAGCTCAGCAGAAATCCAGGCAATTAACCCACCATGGAGGTGGTGACTGAGGCGGATCCATTAGCAATTACACATGAGGAGCCATGCAGCACACAGGGTTTCAAGGACAAACACCAGTGCTTCACCTTGCAGCAGACCCGGTGGTCAAACACACGCACCTGCACGTCTCCGTCCAGCTCCCCACAGGGCAGAAATCACTGAAACAATTAACAGACCTTGTGCCTGGCAGCACCCACCGGACATGATAAACATCGCTCAACGGGAAGACTTCAGCAATCGATATCCAAACTAACCTAATTTGTTTCTTATTTGGAAATAAGCTTACTAGGTGACAGAAATAATCCAAATAACGAGTAATAACAAAAGACTGCTTTCATCTTGGAGGAGCCCGTCACAGACTGGCACAGGAGCAGTGGGGCCGGGCACGGCAGCTCTTCCTGCAGACACTCTGCAACAGCCCCAGGGAGCAAAGGGGATGCCACAGCCAGCTAGCACAACAGCGGAATTTCAGGCAGCAGGAGAGACCTGCCAACCCGACCTCTGGCCACCACACAGTGGCTAATAGCCCTGCTCGGGCACGGCGTGCCACCGCCTAAAAATAGCGCAAAGACGCAGCAGCTCTGAGGCTGGACGCGTCCCTGTTGCAGATCACTGCCTGCTCCAGGATCCGCGTCCTCCCAGGGGTGTTCTCTTGTCGTTCAAAACCTGCCCGAGCCCTGCTGCTTAGCTTGCAAAATTTGACAACGGTAGTATATAGCAAATAAATTTGGTGGGGCGTATAGGCTTTAGTGTCCGCGCGTGCTCAAAGGGAATTCGTGCTTGCCCATGGCTCCCAGCGATGCAGGATGGGGCCCAAGGAAGATTTCTAACACGTTTCCCTGCAACACGCTCTCGGTAAACAAGGGGAGGTGGCGGCACAGACCAAGCTCTTTCAAAACGACAGCGGCACGACTACATGAGCCCAGCACCAGCTGCAGCTCTGGAACAGCACCCTCAGCAGCGTGCAGCGAGTGACAGAAGAGTTTGCTAAGACAACCGCTTAATTATCAGGCAAATTAATACAGGTGAAATCCTCACTTCCCTCCATGATGGAGAATCACCCGTGGCACACAGGGCACCAGCATTCCCAGCCGCTCTGCCCCGGGGTCTCCGAAGAGCAGATACAATATCCCACGGATGGGTCGCCTATGCTCCGGAAGGCTTGCGGTAGTCCCTTCCCTCCCCAACCACCTCCGTCCCCACCAGACCCCTCAGCATCGTGGAGCGGCCCGTACGTTCCCAAGGGGAGCGGACTGCTCCTGCACGGAGCTGTGAAGCCCCTGAATGTGTCTGAGGTACAGCCTCAGAAGCTGAGCGAGGTTTGCAAGTCTGCTTCCCAGCAACGGCAGTCATCCAAAGGGATAAAAGGCTGTTAGGAAAAACAGAATGACCGGGATAGCCCANCAAGGGGAGCGGACTGCTCCTGCACGGAGCTGTGAAGCCCCTGAATGTGTCTGAGGTACAGCCTCAGAAGCTGAGCGAGGTTTGCAAGTCTGCTTCCCAGCAACGGCAGTCATCCAAAGGGATAAAAGGCTGTTAGGAAAAACGGAATGACCGGGATAGCCCAAAAGCCGTTTCCATCTCAGCTATCTGAAGTCCGTGTCCACTCTGGCATTCCCGCACTTATTAAAAATCTCTCTGGAAGAGGCAAACTTGTGGTCCGTAAGAGTGTTTTTGGGGTGAAAACTGTGGAGCTCTGCTCCTCCGTGTGGCCCACGGCCAACCTCCCCAGGGAGCTGGGGGGGCAACTGGTGCTCAGGAGCCCAGCCCCTGCCTGGGAAGCGCTGGCAGCGCATACCTAGCTCAGGGACGCTCCACGGCTCAGCGCCTTTGGAGACGTCCCTAACAGTATTGCTGTAATTATCCCATTGTTTAGGTGTCCCTGAGGAATGGAGAAACTCTCATTATCTGGCAAACTGAGAATTCGGATGTGCAGGAGACGTCAAAGAGAATTTTGAACGTGTGGCCCTATGAATAGATAGCTACCCATCCATCCACCCAGCCAGCCACCCATCCACCCGCTTCCCACTGCCCCTAACAAAGGCGGCAGCAACAAACCAGTCCGAGCCAACGGAAAGGAGAGGCACATGCGCTAAGCTCTTGAGGAGTTAACCTGCTCTCAAGCAAGGTTCAGTGGAATTGTCAAAAAATCCCTTCTGACAAATTGCCTGGGAAGAGAGAGAAAAATATAAAGAGCCGAGCGCATGGTAATGATTTCTGAAAAGTTCCCCAGCACCAAAACGGCAAAAAACCATTAGCAAAGCAAATTGTATTTTGTGCGCGTAATTCACACCAGAACACAGAATCCAGGCAGCCCCGCTTTCTATTATTAACGGGACAGCATGCCAACTCATCTAGAAAGCTCTCCTCGCGCCGCCGGTGACGCAGAGCCGGGGATCAGCTCTGCTCCAGGGAGGGGAGGGCGGCCCCAGCCGCATGGGCTTCTCCCCCGCGCCGCCCCCTGAAGACCCGCGACGCGCGCGGTGGGAAACACCATGGCTTTCACCGTGCACGGCTGGACCGGGCGTCCAAACCTCGTCTCAAATCAAAAGCACATCAGCGTTTGCCTTCTCCGAGCCTCCGTGCCCGCTGTGGAGACCGCCACGGGGCTGGCCCGCGCAGACCGGCTTTCATCGCTCCCCTCGCAGGTTTGGGAGCGGCCCTTCAAAGCAGCGTGCTCGCAGGACACCGGCTTTACAAATCTCATTTTCCCTCTCATTTTGATCCCCCACGCTGCCGGGGAGCCTGCGGCCGGCTCTTTGTGTGTCCCAAGCCTCGCCGGTGCCTCCCCAGCCAGCCAAGCCCGACGGAGCCGCGCTCCACCCCGGCTACCGAAGCTCCTTTTCAAGCACTCTCCGGGTGACTAAGTGCCTTGCCGAGCAGCGACCAGACAGATTGACTCCAGATGCTTACGGACAAACGTTACCCAGCATGCTCAGAAGCCTGGCTCTGACACATTCCTGGCATGCCCAACATCCCCAGGAAAAACAATATTCAGATGAGGCGGGTGCATTGCCGCTCACGGAGAGCTGCCTTTTAGGACGCCGGTTAAAAATACTACCTGGGCTCGTGCAATCCGCTCTGGGGACGCTCTGATTGACGCTGCTTGCTGCACACACGGACAGCTCTGCTTTTGCTTGCAGGGCACGGCAGTGCATCCATGTGCCAGCAATGGCTGTTACATGGGAACCAAGCAGCTCGCGCCGGTTGGCGGGCAGGGCTGCAACGCAGTCGCCGGCGCCACTCTGCCAGGTTTCCCAAGCTGTACGGCATGCAAATCCTGCTCTTGCGATGAAGGAAAAAGAAAGAACCGCGGCACTACAGCTTCCGGGGCTCGTGGCACCACTGTTGGCTTGCAGGAGGCGCGGCCCAGCGAAAGCCCCCAGGCTGCAGGTCCAGGCAGGCTCCCGCTCCTCCCGAACCCCATCTTTCATCTGGTTGCGCTCCCCGTCTCCCAGGGCTCTCTCTGGCACCCGGACACGTCGGGGCAGCGCTTGGCCCGAAGGGCGAAGAGGGGCGAGGGCAGCCACCGCGGTGCCCGGGGCAGCGCGGGGCAGGGCAGGGCAGGCAGTCCCCTTCCCCCTGCCGGCGCTCATCTGTCCACGGGTGCACAGATGTTGGGGACGCCTGGGGACTCATGGTGCAGCGGAGGGTCCCGGGGCGAAGCGACATGCGGCAGCCGCGCCTGACACCTCCTTGGGTCACGCGCTGCACGAACCGCAGCCATCCCTGCTCCCACCGAGGCTGGGAACAGCCTTAACGCAGAGAAGCCGGGCTGGGTTTTGGTCAGGGAAAGGCTCTGTAATTCATTACCTGCGCCCCAGGACAGGCAGGATGGTAATAAACACCTTCTTTGAGTCCTGTAGATGGAAGGCACATGAAAATTACCTACTTTAAAAGAACATTAGCATTTCAAAGTCAAACATTAGGAGACGGTGGAGCACAAGGACTGTGCGCGCTGGCAGGATTGTGCTTTGCCTCCTTATACGCTGGGATGCTTTTCATCTCTGTTGCATGCTGTTCCCGACAGGATGGGCCACAGGGCTGGGTACAGGACCTCCCAAACCACTCCCCGGGCTTCCACTGTTGGATGGAGAGGAAGAAATTACTAACAGCAGGTTGTTGTGCTCCTTATTATTCGGCCTCGAAAGAAGAGCGGAGCGAGCTCCTTCAGCAGGTTAGGCGGCAGCAGAGGTCAAGCCAAGGTCGTAGTCGTGGGCCTGGGCGATTAAAAAAGCATTCCTCTGCCCTGGCGTAAATCCGTGCTGCGCTCACGTCCTCAGCAGTCCTTGCAGTGTTGGCGCGCTGATCTCCCAAGCACCTGTCAGCAGCAGAAGAGCCACGGAGGAGAAAGATGGCAGTGATTGGGGACATGAAACGGCCTTCGTGGGGAGGAAGCTGAGCAAGTGCGATCTGTCGAAAAGCGGGGCAGAAGTTGACTTGGGAATGGGTTTTACCTGTTAAGTACTGAGGAAGAGCTAGGGACATCAAACGAGATGGTAGAGCAGCAGGACTAACGCATGCAAAAGCCTCTTCCCCTGCCCCCAGACACCGCTGCCGTGCGGCGCTGGGGATTACGGGACCTTGCAGTGCTGCACAGGTGAGCCCAGAAAGCAGTTACATAAATGAACAGCGCACAGATCCATCGGGGGACTGAAAACAAAGAAAGAGACGCAATNTGCCGTGCGGCGCTGGGGATTACGGGACCTTGCAGTGCTGCACAGGTGAGCCCAGAAAGCAGTTACATAAATGAACAGCGCACAGATCCATCGGGGGATTGAAAACAAAGAAAGAGACGCAATCTCTGGCTTGGGAAGCCTTTAAACAGAAGCTTGCTTGTCGCCGCTGGAGGGTATGATCAGGGAAGCCATAACCGCCGGCTTACCCTGCTCACAAACCCTTCCTCAGCACTTTCCGGTGCCAGCCTGTGTGGAAGCCGAGAGACGGGATGCACCCTCGTGCGCGCCCAGTGCAGCTATCCTCGCATTCCCACGAGCAGCCTTCCTAACGAGAGATGGACGGGTAGATAGGACAGCGCTCTAACCCTAACTCGTTCAGGGCGTGGGATCTTAGACAGCAGGAAACAATGCTAGGAGTATCTTTGATCAACACAGCTAGAAGCTCAGAAAAAACCCCAAGGCTTAGAGAGAGCGGAGAGCTCTCTTGGCTTTAATCTTGTTAATGGAGGAGATGACCAGCAAACACCGGTGGTGAGAGCACCCAGCAACGTGAAACGAGGCCGTGGTAAGGAAGCCGGCTTCTCTGCACGCAATCGATAGATGCATGTTTGCCTTCTTTAGCGTTACACAGTTTGTGCTAATAATACCACCTTGCCTCATACAGATTAAGGCAATTCTACATTAGTAATTAAAGAGCAAACGGTCCCAACAGCACAACGGCATTCGTAATGCACCAAACCCCGCTTCCTGCGGAGAGACTGTCTGCAGGTGACCCAAGCTTCCCCTGCGGCTGAGTGCCTAAACTGAGGCAAGGAAAGCGAGAGTTATCTCCTGACAGGCTAATTACTTCTTGGTTTTTCAGGATAATATTCTGAGTGTTCCAATACGGCTATTTTTCCTGCTCGTCTACGGCAGCCACGAAGATCGTGCTACTGTCGCATGCGAGTTCTTACCCGCGTTCTTTTGTCACTCATTTAAATGTGTTTGAGGTTCTGAGCAGAGTCTTGCGTCTTCTCCGGAGAACCTGGTTCCTCTGCACATCTCTGTGAGCGCTCCCGGCTCTGGGCCCGGGGCAGGGTCTCGGCAGCCTCTCCAAGGTGCCGTGTCTCTGGCATGCTGCGTTCCCCACCCGGGGTGTGCTCGGAGACCTTCAGCAGCTTGCTTTCTTTACAAAATGGGTGATGGTCTCAGTCCTTCCCGCTGGGACTCTTCCTCAGCCGTTCGCTCTCCAGCTGAGGTTTGCAGGCACGGGAGCAGGGCACGGCACGTGGCGCTCGGGCACTGGTGGTCTCGGCGGCTGGGAACTGGGGGTTTTGAGGGGGAGCGGGGCTCAGCTTAAGGCGCGAGCAGGGCCAAGGTGCCAGAGCAGGGCGTGCAATAGCAGGAGGGTGAAATTCGGCGCTGCACGCAGGCAGGCAGGGGTTGGAGGGGCCCAGCTCAGCCGGCCTAGTGCTGGGGGCTGGCGTGGGGGGAAGGAGGGGCCCAAAACCCCTGCAGCCCCTCAGGCAGGCTGCAGCTCCAAAGCTGGGTCCAGCTCCGCTCCCCGCCCGGCCGTGCAACGCCCGTCTCCCAGCTCAGTCCACGTCCGTGCGCATCGAAGCCTGTGCCCGCGAACAACACTTTGAGTCCCCGCAATTCGTCTGCTCCTGCTCTCTTCTTCCGGGGACTGGGATCGGCGCTGCCCAGGGGTCCGAAGGGGGGGTACAANAGCCACGGAGGAGAAAGATGGCAGTGATTGGGGACATGAAACGGCCTTCGTGGGGAGGAAGCTGAGCAAGTGCGATCTGTCGAAAAGCGGGGCAGAAGTTGACTTGGGAATGGGTTTTACCTGTTAAGTACTGAGGAAGAGCTAGGGACATCAAACGAGATGGTAGAGCAGCAGGACTAACGCATGCAAAAGCCTCTTCCCCTGCCCCCAGACACCGCTGCCGTGCGGCGCTGGGGATTACGGGACCTTGCAGTGCTGCACAGGTGAGCCCAGAAAGCAGTTACATAAATGAACAGCGCACAGATCCATCGGGGGATTGAAAACAAAGAAAGAGACGCAATCTCTGGCTTGGGAAGCCTTTAAACAGAAGCTTGCTTGTCGCCGCTGGAGGGTATGATCAGGGAAGCCATAACCGCCGGCTTACCCTGCTCACAAACCCTTCCTCAGCACTTTCCGGTGCCAGCCTGTGTGGAAGCCGAGAGACGGGATGCACCCTCGTGCGCGCCCAGTGCAGCTATCCTCGCATTCCCACGAGCAGCCTTCCTAACGAGAGATGGACGGGTAGATAGGACAGCGCTCTAACCCTAACTCGTTCAGGGCGTGGGATCTTAGACAGCAGGAAACAATGCTAGGAGTATCTTTGATCAACACAGCTAGAAGCTCAGAAAAAACCCCAAGGCTTAGAGAGAGCGGAGAGCTCTCTTGGCTTTAATCTTGTTAATGGAGGAGATGACCAGCAAACACCGGTGGTGAGAGCACCCAGCAACGTGAAACGAGGCCGTGGTAAGGAAGCCGGCTTCTCTGCACGCAATCGATAGATGCATGTTTGCCTTCTTTAGCGTTACACAGTTTGTGCTAATAATACCACCTTGCCTCATACAGATTAAGGCAATTCTACATTAGTAATTAAAGAGCAAACGGTCCCAACAGCACAACGGCATTCGTAATGCACCAAACCCCGCTTCCTGCGGAGAGACTGTCTGCAGGTGACCCAAGCTTCCCCTGCGGCTGAGTGCCTAAACTGAGGCAAGGAAAGCGAGAGTTATCTCCTGACAGGCTAATTACTTCTTGGTTTTTCAGGATAATATTCTGAGTGTTCCAATACGGCTATTTTTCCTGCTCGTCTACGGCAGCCACGAAGATCGCGCTACTGTCGCATGCGAGTTCTTACCCGCGTTCTTTTGTCACTCATTTAAATGTGTTTGAGGTTCTGAGCAGAGTCTTGCGTCTTCTCCGGAGAACCTGGTTCCTCTGCACATCTCTGTGAGCGCTCCCGGCTCTGGGCCCGGGGCAGGGTCTCGGCAGCCTCTCCAAGGTGCCGTGTCTCTGGCATGCTGCGTTCCCCACCCGGGGTGTGCTCGGAGACCTTCAGCAGCTTGCTTTCTTTACAAAATGGGTGATGGTCTCAGTCCTTCCCGCTGGGACTCTTCCTCAGCCGTTCGCTCTCCAGCTGAGGTTTGCAGGCACGGGAGCAGGGCACGGCACGTGGCGCTCGGGCACTGGTGGTCTCGGCGGCTGGGAACTGGGGGTTTTGAGGGGGAGCGGGGCTCAGCTTAAGGCGCGAGCAGGGCCAAGGTGCCAGAGCAGGGCGTGCAATAGCAGGAGGGTGAAATTCGGCGCTGCACGCAGGCAGGCAGGGGTTGGAGGGGCCCAGCTCAGCCGGCCTAGTGCTGGGGGCTGGCGTGGGGGGAAGGAGGGGCCCAAAACCCCTGCAGCCCCTCAGGCAGGCTGCAGCTCCAAAGCTGGGTCCAGCTCCGCTCCCCGCCCGGCCGCGCAACGCCTGTCTCCCAGCTCAGTCCACGTCCGTGCGCATCGAAGCCTGTGCCCGCGAACAACGCTTTGAGTCCCCGCAATTTGTCTGCTCCTGCTCTCTTCTTCCGGGGACTGGGATCGGCGCTGCCCAGGGGTCCGAAGGGGGGGTACAAGCCGATAGCGCCGCGGGGCTGAGCCCCCTGTCCCATCAGGACGTGCACAGCCCACGCACCGTGACAGGCTCCCCGAGCGGAGAGCCGGGACGCGTCTCCCGCAGCCCAGCTCTCGGGGTGGGGGGCTCCCCGGCGCGGGAGGCTGGCTCCCCGTGTCAGGTCGGATTTCTCCATGGGGAGCCAGCAGGCAGTTATTATTGCAGGGGATCATTACCCGCGCTGTAACACTAACACAGAAACCGTGCCTCGGCAGGCAGGTTTCCCAGTGCTCTCTGCTGCCTGCGCTCGGGCAGGGCTGGGGGCTACACGTCGCACAAGGGACAGATCTGAGGACGCTTTGGGTTAGAAACAGGATGTTTCTTCCTCCTTCAAATTAAAAAAATATCCTGTGCATCCATCTAGTCAGCCAAGGGAGGCGTTTTGCAGCCGCCATAACGGATTTAGAGCTAGGAACCAGAAGATAAAATAATTTACTAATTGGAAGTGGCACCAAACATTTTGCCTCTTGCCCCTTCTGTGATCTCGGTGGCAAGTGCCTGGCAGCCCGCCAGGAGACAGAGCAAAGGGACAGCCGAGACCAGAGAGGTGGCTGGGGTGCCGCTCGGGGAGAGCCACCCTATTGTGTTCCTGGCACGCTGTCGCCTTTAGTTAACACGAGAGAGACCCATCAAAGGCAGAGCTGGGTGCAAGGCTGAGGAGGAGCGATAGGGCTGGTGCAGAGGAATTTCACACAACCGTCCGGGCATTTTCTGGCTCACTGAGTCGTTTTCCCTTTTCTTTTTTTTTTTTTTTTCAGATGGCTTTGCACTTGGCAGACCTCAGCAGCCTGGCACATGGGGAGAGTGCGGCTTTCTCCACAGCCAGAAGAAGCCAAAAGTCTTCATTCACCCGTTTACTCATTCATTCACTCCACAACATACACCTATTTACTAGGGCCGGCCCTTTGCAGCGAAGGATGCTATGACACGTGCTTCGGCGGGGGCAAGCAGAGAAGGAGCAGCCATCTGGCACCAGCAGTTTCGGTCGCAGCAGCTGGTGGCACGGCCGCTGCGTCCCCCACACCGAGGTGGCCTCTCCAAGCCAGCACGGCAAGCGCTGGGCACCCACGGAGCGAAATCTTTGGAGCGGGGACTGCCTTTGTGTGCCCGCGCGATGTCTCCTCGGAGAGCACCATAGCTCTGCGCCCAGCGTGGTGCCTGTGCGTCCCCGTGGCGGTGGCTGCCCACGTGCTGTCACCCTCTTCTGCTGCTCTTCAGGTAAGCAAACCCCTCTGGCCCCTGGCTTTGCTGTGAGGACCTACACAAACCTCACCATTTGAAGCATTTAACCCGAGCTTGCTGCCGCGAGGCTGTTGCTCTGCAAGTCGAGGCCCTACCTAGAAAAACTGTCAGCACGCCATTCTTGCAGACCTTTCGGGGTTTGTACTTCGCAGGCGGAGCCCTGCAACTCGCCCGCGCGCTCCCCTGCGAGACGCTCGCCAGCTCTGGGAAGGGCAGGCGACAGAAGGAGAAGGATGAGGAGGAGATGAAGGAAACGGTACGTAGAGTTAGGGGAGGTTCTGCCAGCAGGGACGCAGCTAGAAAGCCTGACGGGGCGTGATGTGGGACCCTGTCCTCTGCCTCCCGTGTGGGACATCTCAGCCCCCGGTCCAAACAACGTCCCGTCGCCTGCCGGAGCCGAGGCTGGGGTGCCTGGGCGCCTCTCGGAGATGCAGAGCAGGAGCACAGCCCAGTCTGGATCTCAGAAGCACTTCCCAGTCCCCGTTTAGACACAGCAAAGAGACTAATTAGGTTTGTGGCTCCACGGCATCTCTAGCGAAACAAAACGGGCAGAGTCGTAACCTTCCCATTTGAGAGGGAAGCGGTGAGAAATCCCTGCAGAAGGCTCGCCCACAACGTAGCCCAGCCTGGCATCTGTCTGGCTCACAACGGCGTCATAGTGCATTAGCCGAAATTCACTCCATCTTCTTCTCCGACTCCCACGTCTTTCTGCCCAGCTCTTGTTCCCCGAGACACGCCGCTCTTGGACGGATAAATACTTGTCTTAAGTTGCCATCTAGGGGAGCAGAAAACGTCAGTTGCTTTGAGGTAGGTTATGAAACCGGGTACGCCAAAAGCCTCGAGGTGCTTTACGTTTAGAGGGAAACTACCGCATAAACAGCGACAAAGAACGGAATAGGAATTACTTAAATCGCCTAAAATACAGCACAGCAGCGTAATTACAAACACATGCCTTTGTTTTGAAAGCCTGAGAAAGCGCACGGCAACGCGTGCTTTACGAGCTCTCACAAAGCTTGTTGGGTGATGAGAGGAGGATGCTCCGTGCAGGGGTTTCCCCCAGGAGAGGGCTGGACTTAGGGTCCAATACTGGGAAAGCCTTGGACGCAGGAACAGAAAACCCGCTGATCTGCCTCCTGCCATCTCCCGCTTGCCTTCCAGGCTGAGGCTGCCAGCGAGGGAGAGCGGCTCGGAGCAGAGGAGCGCGGGAGAGCCGGTGCGGCAGGACACGCTCTCGCTGCCCTGTCTACGGGGAGAGCGCTCCCCAGAATCGCCCACAGCACACTCCGCTCCGCCGNCATTCACTCCACAACATACACCTATTTACTAGGGCCGGCCCTTTGCAGCGAAGGATGCTATGACACGTGCTTCGGCGGGGGCAAGCAGAGAAGGAGCAGCCATCTGGCACCAGCAGTTTCGGTCGCAGCAGCTGGTGGCACGGCCGCTGCGTCCCCCACACCGAGGTGGCCTCTCCAAGCCAGCACGGCAAGCGCTGGGCACCCACGGAGCGAAATCTTTGGAGCGGGGACTGCCTTTGTGTGCCCGCGCGATGTCTCCTCGGAGAGCACCATAGCTCTGCGCCCAGCGTGGTGCCTGTGCGTCCCCGTGGCGGTGGCTGCCCACGTGCTGTCACCCTCTTCTGCTGCTCTTCAGGTAAGCAAACCCCTCTGGCCCCTGGCTTTGCTGTGAGGACCTACACAAACCTCACCATTTGAAGCATTTAACCCGAGCTTGCTGCCGCGAGGCTGTTGCTCTGCAAGTCGAGGCCCTACCTAGAAAAACTGTCAGCACGCCATTCTTGCAGACCTTTCGGGGTTTGTACTTCGCAGGCGGAGCCCTGCAACTCGCCCGCGCGCTCCCCTGCGAGACGCTCGCCAGCTCTGGGAAGGGCAGGCGACAGAAGGAGAAGGATGAGGAGGAGATGAAGGAAACGGTACGTAGAGTTAGGGGAGGTTCTGCCAGCAGGGACGCAGCTAGAAAGCCTGACGGGGCGTGATGTGGGACCCTGTCCTCTGCCTCCCGTGTGGGACATCTCAGCCCCCGGTCCAAACAACGTCCCGTCGCCTGCCGGAGCCGAGGCTGGGGTGCCTGGGCGCCTCTCGGAGATGCAGAGCAGGAGCACAGCCCAGTCTGGATCTCAGAAGCACTTCCCAGTCCCCGTTTAGACACAGCAAAGAGACTAATTAGGTTTGTGGCTCCACGGCATCTCTAGCGAAACAAAACGGGCAGAGTCGTAACCTTCCCATTTGAGAGGGAAGCGGTGAGAAATCCCTGCAGAAGGCTCGCCCACAACGTAGCCCAGCCTGGCATCTGTCTGGCTCACAACGGCGTCATAGTGCATTAGCCGAAATTCACTCCATCTTCTTCTCCGACTCCCACGTCTTTCTGCCCAGCTCTTGTTCCCCGAGACACGCCGCTCTTGGACGGATAAATACTTGTCTTAAGTTGCCATCTAGGGGAGCAGAAAACGTCAGTTGCTTTGAGGTAGGTTATGAAACCGGGTACGCCAAAAGCCTCGAGGTGCTTTACGTTTAGAGGGAAACTACCGCATAAACAGCGACAAAGAACGGAATAGGAATTACTTAAATCGCCTAAAATACAGCACAGCAGCGTAATTACAAACACATGCCTTTGTTTTGAAAGCCTGAGAAAGCGCACGGCAACGCGTGCTTTACGAGCTCTCACAAAGCTTGTTGGGTGATGAGAGGAGGATGCTCCGTGCAGGGGTTTCCCCCAGGAGAGGGCTGGACTTAGGGTCCAATACTGGGAAAGCCTTGGACGCAGGAACAGAAAACCCGCTGATCTGCCTCCTGCCATCTCCCGCTTGCCTTCCAGGCTGAGGCTGCCAGCGAGGGAGAGCGGCTCGGAGCAGAGGAGCGCGGGAGAGCCGGTGCGGCAGGACACGCTCTCGCTGCCCTGTCTACGGGGAGAGCGCTCCCCAGAATCGCCCACAGCACACTCCGCTCCGCCGCCATCAGACGGAGTGTGTGAGCGCAGGTTTTTATATCGAGTCATTTTGTTTTGTTAAAAGGGGGAGATTAAAAAAAAAAAGAGAGAGAGATTAGATCCGTGTGAGATCTCCGGTGAGGCTAAATCCAGGTTAAATCCAGGTAGGCACAGGATGGAAACAAATTGTGTGGGCCTCAGTAGAGCAGAGGGGGGAAAAAAAATACTATAAGGATGGAGAAGAGAGACCATAGCGTGGGGAAAAATGGGTGAGGGCGGACGGGTCGTGCTGCTGAGTGGCGAAGCCGTCGTGCCGCAGCTGCCTTCGGGAGCCAAGGTGCGTCCCCGGGCCCCAGCCTCCCACGGCAGGCTGAGCGCTGCGGTTCTTCCATGGAAACTGCTCCGAGCTCCTCAGACAAAAGGTTCGCTCTATCTGCATTTATAAAGTGCTTATCACAGTGGTGTTTCGCTGCTCTGAGCCCTTTCCTGGAGAAGGGCAGAGTGTTTCTATTGTTGTTATACAAATAGCTTCCCCTGCCAGTTCCTTTCCTTCCAGGCTACTGAGTGGAGCTTGGCTCGGCTCCCTCTGGACTAATTTGATGAGAGATAATTATCTTGTTAATATCATCTTATTTTCATAAGTCCCAGCCTCTCCTTTATTAATTCTGTCAGTTCCTGGTTGTGCTGCTCTTAGGTCCGTGTCTTTTCAAAACAGTATAACAGGCACTTATGGGAGAAAGTCGTAAAAAGAACAACTTAACTTAGAGAATGTAAATATTGACATTTTTCACAATGGAGGTTTTTCATCCGTTCCTCCTCGCAGCTCTGGCCCTCGTGGGAACTGCTTGGACACTGTATGCGTATGGCTGGGATGCAGCCGCAACGGGAGATGCTCAGGACCTGGGGCTCCCTCGCGAAGGGCAGCAGAGGAGCAAGGGCAGGAGGGCCGGGTGCCCCACAGCGGTACCGGACAAGGAGATGCCTCAGGACACGGAAGACAAGGTGCGCCCTGGCAAGGGTCCCTTCTGTGCCCCATCTTCGGGCAGAACAAGCTGAATGCGGCAGGCAAGGGACAGCAAATGGCAAAGGAGCAGGGATGTGGGCTGGTTCAAAGGCAAAGGCTCAGTTTCGGCTATCCAAACAGCTGTCTGCAAGCGTGAGGATGCGGCCAGCACGCCTGTAGCGCGTACCTTGCCACACGGTAGCCGTCCCCAGGTCAGGGGAAGCCTGTGCAGGGAAGCGGTACGGACGGTGGAGCACCCCATCCAGGGTGCCCACAAAATGCTTCAAAGCCTTTCAGACCTCATTATCCTTTGCAAGAACATTTATGGCTATTCTTAACGTTACAGTGCAATCATATTATCTCATATAATCATACGACATGACTCATCACAAAGCCATGGCCTGTAAGCGCAGCGGTTGCCCCAGAGCACTGTCCCTGCGCCCTTGTCCTGCACTCACCGGCAGGCGTGCCAAGGAGGACCCCACCTCCCCTGGCAGCACACCCCACTGTCCCCCGGACGTGACACCTGCCTGCATCCCTCTCCACCAAGGGAACATTTTGTGGGGCCGCTGATGCCCTGGGCATGTCCCGAAGGGCACCCAAAGGGTGCTTTGCTGCCCGGACCCCTGCAGCACTGGCCTGGGGTGCTGCCAGGGTGCTCAGCTCTGCAGGGCTGGGGAGCTTTGGGGCTTTGCTAGGGCAAAACAGAGAAATTTCAGCATCAACTGAAGTTGATAGAGGTATCTTCCTTGTTGGGGATGCTTGAATAGCATTTTGAGAAAGACCTTATTTTGTTTTACACCTGCAAGCTTTCTCCCAGTCCCACTTCAGGTACCTAAGAGGTTTGGTTTTTTTTTTTTTCCCCTTGGATCTGGGCCTCAATCCCTGTAAAACAAAGCACTTGTGCAAATGCTCAACCCTAACAGTAGGTTTAAAGTTAAGTATGTTCTCGAGTGGTTTTCTGAATCGGGGCGTAAATGCAAACCTCTTCTCTTCGACTTGACTTTTCTTCAATAACATAGATATCAAACTCATTCAACAGAGAGGGAGAGAAAATGAGTGGGTCGGGCAGACTTCCTCTCTGCTAGAAACCGAATTACATTAAGCCTGCTCATGACTGCTTGCAGGAAGAAGCTTTTTTGTTCTAGCCTGTACAAGTGCTCGCACTGTGCTTGTCACTGTAGCATCCAAGAGCTTTTCAGTATTGCATTAAACAATGTGACTAATATCTGCAGCGTGCTCATAAGCTGTGGATTTCGAGTCCAGAGCTCAGGCTCATTTATTCAAGGCACCAAACTCATTTGATGACAGAGTAAGGAAGTGTGTTTTCAGTAGCAGCAGATGTACTTGCAGCATTTAATCATGCGGGCAAGAAGAATCCCATTCTTTAGCTGGTGTGTCATACCCCAAGGTAGAGTGTCCTTTAACTCAGTCCTTTGCTGTTCCACGTGGTCTGAGGTCACCCTAAAGGCTCCGCTGTGCAGAGGGAAACTGATTAATAAGCCATTAGAAATAAACTCATAAAAATGATTCAATACTTCAAGTCATATTGTGAGACGACTCGGAGGGTTGGAACATTCAGATAAACAGCCCCGAGTCAATAATTTGGCCATCTCCATGGTGAAAGAGGTAAAGAGAAAAAGCAAGATGAAAGGAGATACGGTAAGACGACGGGCAGGGCAAGGCAGCAGAGTAAAAAGGGTGGGAAACAAAACAAGGAGGCGGGTGGTTTCTCCGATTCCCCTGGGGGTGCAGACACGGAGGGAATCGCGGCTTGGCAATTCCTTGCTCTCCAGGCAGGTTGGTGGGGCTTCAGGGGAAGGCTCTCTCTGTTTGCCTGCTAACTGTTGCCCTCCTGGGACGCAAGGTCTGCTGCTCGGCTCCAGCAGTTCGAGAAAAAGAGGCTTACATTCAAGGAGAAACAGATACTGGGCCCTGCCGTTGATTAGGCCTATAAAGAACCTGGTAGAAAGGATACGTCCATGTATTGTTGCAGCATGACACGTACAATACACTCGTTGTAGATACCAAGGCGTTTAAAACCGGCTATGGGATGCGAGAAAAAGCAGAATTTGGACTCCTGGCTAAACCCCATGGTTTGCTGAAGCGGTGCAGCACGCGCACTTCGATGCCGTGCCCCTGGAGATGGTGTTTGTGCCTAGCAGGCGTGGCACCCCGGCCATCGCCGCCGTGCTTCAGCAGCAGCGGAAGAGATGACGCGACAGACTCATCTGCTCGATCCTCGTGTCAGGAGCTTATGCTTCTGCAGCAGAGGAGCCCTGGCAGCGTCTCCTGTCTGGGAAGGGGAATTACTGGTGGGATTGCAGCAGACCGGGTGAGATGCCGCAGACACCTCTGCTTTGTATGGACAAGCTGAAATCGTTAAGAGCTTTGCCCTGCAACTTTCACCCAGAGCTGGAAAGCGGTTTCATCAGTTTCTCTGGCCCAAGGTTTCTCAGGAACATACTCCCCCCATCCTCTGCTGAGTCACCTCAAAACTCGCCTTTGCTGCGAAGCAAGTGGGAGCCGGAGAGCACCAAGGCAGCTGACGGCAGCTCCAGACTGGCCAAGCGTCCAGCAGCTGGTGATCCTCGGCTGCACTACCCCACAATCCCAGCCTCCGCTCTCACCGATGCCTCGCGGGGAAATGAGACTTGTCCCTGGTCTACAAGCTCTGTGGCGGGGATGTAGCACAGGACCAGCTAGGATTTGGTTGCTAGCCATCAAGCCTAATGAACACGCTAAGCACGGGGCAAAACCCACACGTGAACAGCAGTGAGGCTACCAAACCAACGGCTCGAAGTGAAGCTGCCTGCGCGTGAACGGCGCTTCCCGAGTGAGCTCCTGCCTCGTATTTTGCTTTCCCCTCGTTTTTCAGTATGCAGTTTACCACCTTATTTACTGCCCGCTGTCCTAGTCATGCGACAAACACGGAAATATTAACGTCCTCATCTGCTTTCCTATGAAACGCATCGTTCTCGTACCTGAGCGCTTCACAGACGTTCAAGAATTCATTTGCACGAGATTCCTTACGTTGAAGGGGTTTATGAAGATTAAATAGATCCATTCATTTTAGACACCCAGTCTCAGACACCTGGTCCCTGTTTTGTTCTTGTGTTTCGAGGCTTTTTTTATCCTTTTTTTCAGCAAAATTATTACAAGGATGGCTTGTATTTTCAGAGCAAGGATCCCACTGACTTCAGCTGTAGCGCAACCACTCAGCCTTAAGCAGTTCAAGTCGTTGGGTCTCTAGCCAGATGCCAGGAAACGAGGAACACACTAGAAATCACCAGTGAAATATCTGGTGTACAGGGCTCGCTAGCTATCAGACGGGAGCACTGTAGCGGAGGCAAGAATAACATGTGGCTCTCCAGGGCAGCATCCAGTCGCTTAAATCTTTCCCTTCCCACAGCAAGTTGCCTTCTTCCCTAACGCCTTCCCAGTTCTGCAACAAATGAAGGGTCCTGCAGCCCACAGGATAAGCCCTGGCCTACCCTCACCCCACAGCAGCTGCGTTCCCAGGGCGCTGGGCCTGCAGATGAAAGAAAATTATGACCACGCAACAAAAAATAAAAAAAAACAAAACCAACTTTGGCACAGTGCTCATCTGGAAGGCACATGAATTTAAGCGGTGCAGATCAGCTTCGCTGTTTCGTTCGCTAACTTTCAGTGCCTTGTTTTGAAATCTTCATCTTCGTTACTGACATTTTCTGGGGTCTTGAAAAAGAAACTAGCAAAGAGGAATTCAATCACACGTCACCAGATTACTCCCCCCCCCCGGCTCATCTGGGGACTTGCAGACGTGCCGCACAGTGCTGGCCACTTCTCCTTTCAGGCATTGCCTCTCCCCGGAAAGCAGCCGCCCCCCAGGGCCCTGCCACGTGCTTGGTCACTTCAAAGCCAGCCAATGTGGATACCAAGCGTTTTCCAGAGCCTGCTTCTTGCAGACAGGGGGGTTGAATTAATTCCAGGCAATTTATCACCCGGGCAGCACAGCGGGTGGTTAGTACAACACTGTAGACCAGTGATCAAAGAGCACCCAGTGGGTCTACACATGCCGGTATCTGAAGAACCCAGGCATCTCTGCTAATAACATACGTTGAATGTTCCAGCTCCCTGTACGCAGCATCAATCATTTTCCTGTTGGTTATCATTTTCTATCATGTGTCTCTTGTGCATTTTTAATTGGTTAATTACTTTATTCGTACACTAAGCACACCCTCAAGCTCCAATTATTATCAGCATTAAGCGCCCAGTCCACCCTATACATCTTTTAAACGCTGTATTTGGCTGTTTCCTCGTCCACACTTCCTTCGCATACAATACCATGGGGGTCCTGCAGATACCTTAGCTGGTCCTTTGACAGGCTATAGCCATCCTGCTCATTAGTCTATTATCTAGCTGCTTATCAGCCCCAGTCCCAAGCTCCTCATTACTGCGGTTGCAATTACAATAGCTAACATTCCTCCTTTCAGGCCAGCATAGTACCACTTCACTTATAACAGGCCACCGCTATTCAACTTAACAGCTCCCCACAGCAATAGGAGGTTGACTTTCCTATGTAAGCCAACACCTACACTGCGTTAATGAACGGCAGAGCTGTTCATTTTGTTTGTTCACGCTTCACTGTGGGTATTGCGTGTTGTATCTTCGGTTAAAGGCTCTAGCTGGGCCCTCGGGAGGAAATCCAACTCTTCCCTCATCCTTGCTGCTGCTCTCTGCTTCGCTCGGAAAAGAATTGAAATTGCTGCTTTCTCCAGAGCGACCGAGCACCTTCATCTGGAGGGAGCTTCTAGGGGTCACGGTGGGCTGGCCAGGAGCACGGCCAAGCCGCAGGGACCCTAAAACATAAGGGCAAACTGGCAGGCTGTTGGAGCAGCAGAGGCTGCCTGCACAGGCACTGCGGCCCGGAGCTGGTTTAGTTTTGGCTCTTTGATGCCACTTGCCTTCCCCGGCTCTTTTCCCCGCCGGAAGTGCTGCCTTGTTGCGGGGGAGAGCGGAGGAGTCGCATGGAGCTTCCACTGCCTTTTGGCACGCTCAGTGCTGACACCCCCGTGGGTGCAGTCTCATCATGCATTTACTCCCGTCCGGCATCACAGGGCTGAGCGAGATCTGACTGAAGATAGATACCTTTTTACTTCTACAGCATCGTCAGCTTCACTGAGCTCACGGCTGTGCGCGTGGGAGATCCCACGCAAGTGCCGTGGCATAAGCGTGCAGTCAGTGGTAGGGGAAAAGGTACGGGGACCCTTTTGGTGCTAGATCAGAAAACAAATTGCAAAATGCGCTGTCTGGACAAGAGACCTGCTCCAGCAGTACAACTCAGGGCTGAGGCCAGCCCCAGCGCTCCCAACGCTGTTGGTACTGACGGACTGACCTTCACACGCAGCAGCACACCAAGTGTCACGTCAGCCCACAGAAAGCACCCAAACCCTGTCTCCGGGGCTGTCCAGGTGAGAGGCGAGGGCAGCGAAGGGGACTTTCACCCGCCAGAGGAGGGAGGTCCAGTCTGACAGCCAAGCAGCTTCCCCTGGCACCAGAGGCCAGCACCCGCCTGCAGGCCTGCACCGAGTGCCACGGCCACGCTGTGACACCAAGCACAATGCACGTGCATGATAAGAGGAAAGGACGACTTGGACGTTCAGACCACGGCTTGGCACAGGACCATGCTGGGGAGAAGAACAAGATGAGCCTGGGAGATGAGTGTGCTGCCAAGGGCAGCTTAAGTCGCCTGGGCTCTGCCCCCACCAGGGACTGCAGGCAGGCAGCCCGCGCAACCCAGGCAGTCCCTCGGCAGCTGAGGAGCTGGGCCAGCAAGGTGCTGACCTGGGGCAGCCACCTGCGTGCAGACCTGTACGCAGCTGGCTCATCCCTTTTGCTATGTCCAGCCTGGGAAGGAGGACCCAGAGCAGAAGGAAGTGGGGTGCTTGTCCCCAGCCCTGCAAGAACGCCTTCCCCGTCCCCAACGTGCTTCTCATGTGCCTGGCCCAGCCAAGCCGAGTCTGCAGACTTTTGCAAGAGTTGCAAAGCTACCCTCATCACAGATTCAGTCGGCAAGAACGGAGCAGGACTCCCACGTGAACCACTGGGGCAATGAACAGTTGTTGCAGGGGCTCTTCAGCATGTTCCCATCCTGCCACCCATCAGTTTCTCCCTACTCCTACAGATCTACCATCAGATTGCAAGCAAGGAAAAAAAAAAAAGTAAGTCAGGCTTGCTTCCGTCATCTGCACATGTGCCCTCACCTGCAGCTCCTGGTTTGCAGGACACATCCCAGAGAGCTGGTTTGCTTTGACTCCCCGCTCTTCCTCCTGCTGGCAGTTGCTCAGGACCCGCTGTGCGGAGCAGTGCTCTGCTCCTTTCCAGTGGGCTTGGCAGCCGTGTCCACAAGCCAAACCTTGTGCTAGAAATAGGGTCAGCTAGAGCACTGGATATAGGTCCTCTGCCCTTTCCCACGGCTCTACCGATCCGGAAGCGTAGCAGTCCCCACCCAACTGGGAAAGCAGGCTAGTACAGAGGGGCTATTTCATGTATTTGAAGCGCTGTCTTCAGCGCCTGCACTATAATCCTGTGTGCAATATTAATTATCGAGCTAACACTGTTGCCATGACACTCCTTAAAGCCATCAAAGCCAGTGTAAGGCTATCAGACCCCCACTCCACCCTTCCTATTTGCTCCTGGACTCAGACAAAGTCCCAGTGCCGAGCGCTCGCGGCGGCGGAGGGACGGGCGCCGACCGTCGCAGGGGTCACCTGGCGCTCCGCACAGCACAAGGAAACTCCAGATTTGGACTTTTGGAAGTTGTGCCCAATTCTGAAGCTGCGTTCCGAGAACTGACTGAATCCAAACATGCCCATTTTTAGGTCAAGCTGCAAAATTACTTTTTCCTTACCACAACGTTGTCCTATCTTTAGAAGCTAAAAGGGATGATTAGAGTTGTAAGGAGAAAGGAAGAAAGAAACGAAGGGGGTGGGGTGCGTAAACAGATCCAGAGCCCAGAAAAAAAAGAAAAAAAAAAAAGAGGCACAAATATGAGATCAAAAGAGGATGTGCCAAATTCCAAATAACCTGATGTATGCAGCATTTACATCCCTAAATGGCTGACACTTAAGAAGCCCCACAGGCAGCAACGGAACAGATCTGGGTCCTTCCCCCTCCCGTCGGGAGCACAGCCCAAACACTGAAGCTAACCCCCTAATACCCAAAAAACTGGGACAAAATCAGTGATATTTAACCTGAAATGAGGGCAGGTGCAAGAGAAATGCTTACTGGTTAAGGGGTTTTACTAGCAAAAGCTTTTATCCCAGAAAGCCAGAATGATTTCCCCCTCCGTGTGAAAGCCCCGGTGAGAGTCCCTGCAGCGCGTGGGCCTCTCGTCTACGGGGTCTGGATTAGGCCGGGCAGGATGCCCCCAAACCTGGCCAGGGGCACAGCCGGCGCCTACAGGGCTGGTTTGGCCACACCGTGCTCCCAGGCTTCAGTCCACGACACGTCCGCAGCTTGAGGTTACATCCTCTGGTGAGGGACAGGGCAAGCTTCTCCTGGAGAATCTGGGCTCTCATCTACAGACTGTTTCCGTACAGCGAGGTGGTCTTTTCTGAACTCCCGTCGATAGCATCGATATTACGAGAAACCTGCAGAGAGACCTGAAACCGGTTGATAAAGCAAGCCCAGAAGCTCCCCTCAGGGTCACCCAGTGCCGTATTCCCAGCTCTCATACTGCAGACGGGCACGCAAAGAAAGAAAGACCGTCAGGAGGTCACGGGCCTGGGCTGGCAGGACGTACTCCAGGTGACGGACTGCTCCTCCCGGGAAGTCACTGGTGCCTGTGCTTGGGCAGGGCTTTCCCTGGGGGTTCCCAGGCAGAAAATTAGCGCGCTCACAAGCTACAGACATCCCTGCGATGTTTTTTTTTTTTTTCGGCACACGCATCAGTCCTGCGTGCCAGGGGACACGCTGCGTGGCTCAACCAGAGGCCGAAGGCAAGAAGGGTGGGGAGAAGACCCACCCTGGAGGCACAGCTCTGCTGGGCTCACGAGTCTCACTGCCCCTTTGGGGATATACCTTCTTCCTGAAGGAGCTGGAAGACACCAGTGCTCTGCTCAAGCTCTTCGCATGATGCAGGAGCTCCCTTGAGGGCCATGGAAGTGGCCCTCAGCGTGAGGAAGCAGCAGGAACAGGGCTGCTCCTGAGCGAGGGGGAAGCCAGCGGCAGGGCAGCATCCAGGGACTGGCACGTCCCACGATAACTGAGTGAGACTAGGCTGGTGACAAAGCCAGGTCCATCGGCAGTCCTAGGGAAGATGAGGAGGTGAGTCAGGTTCAGGGTTCAGCCAGGAAGACCAGTCGGGGCCAGGACCAGAAACACCCACAACCTAGCTGAGACAAGGACTAGAGGCTCAGGCCTGAGCATAAATGGAGAGGTTGGAGGTGTGGTGGGGAGCCCAGGTGAGGCCGGTTGGGCAATTAAAGCCTATCAGCGCCCCCAGGACCATGGCACTCAGGCTGTGCCAGCTGTAGAAGCTGCCTTTTCCCCGTAGGAGTAGGGGTGCTCCTGGGTCTGGGGGAGGAGCACTGCCCACAGACGGGCGGCAGGGCGCCGCTGATGGGTTGCACCGTGCCCCGACCATCTCTTCCCGGGGTTGGCTCCGGCTGATGACTCCGTCCCTCAAGCGGGCCCAGCCGGGCCGGAGCTGCGCCCTCTTTTCTCTGGGTTATGGTGCTGTCAGCCCCGCGTGGTCCACGCAAGAGCACAGCAGTGGGGCTGTGCCGTAGCTTTGTCCTGTGTTGGGCAGGCATCGCTGCCCAAGGCCGGTCCGTTTAACGTGTCCCGCAAAAGGCCTGGCTGGAGGCACCGCCCCTGCTGCCTGGGCTGGTGGGCGCATTAGGTGGTCTTTCTACATTGGCTAAAAGCATTTTCTTGTGCAGATCCCTTGCAGCCACCCTGGGCGGGGAGGGTGACACGGCTGAGAGAGCAGTAGAACCGTACTTTGCCTCATCCTTTATTTTAAGGCTGGTTTTAAGTTCTTTCCCTGACTTAGTCCCCAGTGCCCTATATTCTTTATTGTGCCAAGATTAGACACATGTTGTCCCACTGCAGGGGGAGAGCAAGTCAATAGAAAAGCGAAATGCTTTTTCTCTGAGAGCTCGTACGTTGTCCCCGAGGGGTAAACCTTTCCGTTACTCCCCTGGAAGTTTGCCTTACCTTCTCCGCCTGCGTCTGAGTGCACGCTCCCAGCAAGGGATGGGGAGCTAGGACCTGCAAAGCAAGGAGCTGCAAGGCAAGGAGCTGCTTCATTTACTGTAGAAGGAGATACGAGCGGATCTTTTACTTCTGCTTACGAAATCCCATTTACGACAATATTCACACCTACAAGCAGCTGGCACCCTTCTTCACGTGCCAGAGGCTCTACCGGTGAAGAGTTTCTGGCTAGGAGCATTACCACTCACAACTGATGTATTAATGCAATTAGAGGCAGTGCCAAGTGCAAAGCAGTATTTGTCCTGATATTATTGGTGATAAAGGGGCCTCCTGTGTAAGAAGCAAGTCCATTTCCAATCCATCTGTATCTATGTCTAAAAAAGCTTTCATTTTCCCGAGCGCTGCAGCAGATTCTCGTGATAAATTGCTGCCATATCTTAGCTCCCAACTACATTACATCCTATTCAAATCCCCTTCATTATAACAAGAAGCAATATGACACCAAAAGCTTGTCTCGGGAATTTATGACACAGTGGAGACTCTTAGATCCACTAAACCCCATTAAAACCGTCTCCCTTATAAAACATGCACCTTATTATGCACTCCGGTAGCGGGCGGCAGGTTGCCTTCTGCCAGGGCTCTTCTCACCTGTGCACGGGAGGCACGAGGGGCGCGTGCAAACGGTTGAGGTCCCCGCTGAAAGCGTGGGGCCGGCGCAGCTTCGGCGCCTCCTGCCCAGCACACGTCAGGAGCGTCAGTTGTGGAGAGGGCTTTGTACAGCCACGTCTTTTTTTCTTTTTAAGTTTGCTTACTAAGCCAGGACAAAAGAAAACGCGCCGCGTTGGCTGAAGCCAGTCTGGTTTTTTGGGTTTTTTTCTGACCTGAAGCCTCAGAAAATGGATTCGGGTTGGAATGAAATCTCACATTAAATCTAAAATGAAACGCCGTGTTTTGTTTTGTTTAAAGCTGTTTGATTAAAACAAATTTGCTCTCAAAACGTCTTTAAAAAACGTAACCTGGGATTTCGACAACGGAGCAAGAACGTGTGCCGATTTCCTGATCTCTTCTTTCACACGTGCTCTCTGCTCGCAAACATGCGTCGTTGCAGTCTTCATCTCCGAGAGTAATTTGTGTTCCCAGCACAGTTCCCTGGACGTGCTTGTGGCACCTTCTTGAGCCGGGCAAGCAAGAAAAGAGGGGAGAGATGTGGGGGTGCTGATGAAGTGCCCGACCAGGTTGCTTTGTGGGTTCAAGCCTCTCTGACCAGCCCATCCCGTACCCACCTCCTCCCTGCAGTTCACGCCATCCGTGCTCGGCTTCTGCCGGAGAAGCGAACGCCACCAGGCAGCATGAGGCAGCGGCGACGCAGCCCTCCTGCAGCGGCACAGCGGTCAGGTTCTCCTCGTGCTGCAGCGACCGGAGGCGAGAGCTGCCCAGGAGGCATCGCTGGGACAGATGACCCTTTCGAGCTGGGAAGACATGGCGCCCCTCATCCCTGAGAAAGTGATTTTGCCTTTCTCCCACACCACGTCGATTCTCTTCCCCCACTTTTCACCTCCCAGCTTTCACGCCGAGCACCGGGCTGTGCCCTTCAGGAGCCCAGGTGGCAGCTCGTGCCTGATCCGCGTGCTGCTCATTAGAATAGGTAAATATGGTTGCATCTCCTCCTTTTACCCCTCGTTTAGTCTCATCCGACTGTATTGTTTACTGTACTGGATTATGCAAATCAAAACATAACCAATATTGAAAACAGGAAGGTAAGCAAAGTTTGTGCCCACGCTTCTGGACCGTGCCAAGGGCAGGAGTACAGGCGCCCGCTGTGCCAGGACTGAGTCACCCATGCAGCTACTGAGCGTGGTGCAGGCGTGGGTCTGTCCCACTGCTCTCCTGGGAGTTCTCCAGCCTCCTGCCAGCACCGACTCTGCACCCCAGATCAGCCAAAGCAGGATGCACTGTCCCCATCACAAGCACCCTGTTGCAGGGCCAGCACACTCATCTCTTCCCTGCTGCTGCTTCCCAAAGATCTGGATGCTCAATGGTCCTTCCGGGAGTGTGCGATGAACGCAGCTGTGCTCAGCACAGTGATGACTTAGGATGGCTGCCTTTCGTTGTGCTAAGTCTCCGTGAAGAAGGGGGATTTGGCTGGGGAACTGGGTTAACTCTGCTTTGAGGTGGGTCATTTTGTGCCAGAGGTGCCGGAGAGGCAAGCAGGAAGGTGAAATCCTGGATAAGAGGTGAACAGTGAGAAGCGGGACAACCGTCTGGATCACACACGCGTGCACGGAATTGAAGAAGAACTTGATGCAGAGCTATTGCATGCGGTGAAGCAATCTGTAAATAACTCAAGGTAACTCAAGTGCAACTAGACATGTCCATGTGGCTTTTAAAGTCATGTAGATCAAGATGAGCAAATATCTCCATGACAGGATGTCATGGATTATTGATGCTGAGGTCAGAAAGGCTACTCTGTCCTCCTTCATCACCAAGGCCAGATAGTTTTACCAAGTGATTCCCGTGTTAAACCTATAATTTCTGGCTGAGATAGGGCAGATCTTTTAGAAAGACATCCAATTTCAAGCAAAAAAACTCCAAGTGAGGAAGAATCAACCATCTCCTCCATACGTTGTTTAACGGCTAATTCCCTTAACTGTGGGAATGTGTCTTCTTTTCAAGTCTAATTTGTCTAATTTCAGCTTCCAGCCACCAGGTCTTGTTGCATCTCTGATCACCAGATTAAGGTGCTCTCTGCTCTCAAATATATTCTGTTGTGCTGGATACTTCCAGACCTGTGTCGAGTAACTCTTCAAAGTGCTTTTTGTTAAACCTTTCATTACAAAACAAGGGTCTGGGGGTTTTCTCCAGAGTTTCACTGAGTTTTATACCTCTCTCTTGGATTCTTTCCATGTTTTCATTGTGTGTGACCCTGGAACCACTGAGCACACCAGTACTCTTGTTAAAGCAACGCACGGTCCCATACAAACGTGAAGCCAGCGCGTGTTTGTCATCCTCCTCTTTAGGGACTTCAAGTTCAGAAGGCTTCCTCCCGATCCCGCTACGCTTTTGTAACCCATGCTCTGTACAACAGTCCCAACTTGTGTGTATATCTTTGTTCCTGGGCGCGTGGGTCTCCATTTCATTGTACCAAAATTCAGACTTCCGGAACAAATTCAGCCTACCAAGCGATTGACGGTGCCTTGGCGACGTTTGTCTTCCTGCTGGGTTTTATACCCTCTTTAATTCTTATCTCTAAAGACTGTACGCTTTCTTCTAGGTCATCGATAAACACTGGGCTGTTGGGTCCCCTCAGGAAGACCTAGCACCCATCTGATGATTTGCCGAGGAAACCCCTGAGGGTGGTCTCCGCAGTCCCCGAGGGGCAGTGCATCCCCTACCAGCTAAACAGTACCTTTGGAGTCACGGTTCACCCACCATCAATACTTTCACCTGCCAGAACATCCCACGGCTTCTGCACGGACAAAGAACTGAGCTGGTTGACTGAATGGAAACCAGCGTTTGGACAGGCGGGGGTGGATGTGCGTGCACAAGTGCTGCACTAGCAGGAATCTGAAGTGCGGCTGTCGTTTGCTTTGGGCCTGGAAATTGCTCCCAGGGTCTGTAGGACAGATGTAGGTTTTTAATTACGATGCAGGAAAGCCAAAGGTAGAGGCTCTAAAGAAGGACAAGGGAGGCATACAAATAAGGTCTGACAAGTTTGTCTGGAAAAGAAACAGCTCAATCTGAGTTAGCTGCTCCTAAGTTAAATATAAACGCAAAGCTGGGCAAGGCGAGCGTGCAGCGAGTGTACGTGTTGTGCCGGCAGGAGGAAGAGGACTGCAAGGAGTGCAGGCCCCGCGCAGGGTTACGCGTCCAAAGGCAGCGAGGCAGGTTCCTGCAGCGGCAGGTCCAGAGGTGGGGCTGCAGTGGGAAATCCCAACGGCGCAGAATTAAACCCGCAGAGACAATCTCTCTCTGTTAAGGCAACCGGGAAACCTCTGCGGCTTCCGGAGGCGACAATCCTCCCATCTGTTTGGTGTCGCATTTTGGGATTCCTCCAGCACGGTAAAGGAAGATTATTTTTCTGGAAAGTTCGTCTTTAATTATTCTGCTGTTTCACAGATAAAGCAGCAACCCCAGCAAATCCGGCTGCAACTCAGGAGGCAGTAACAGAAACAAGATGCAATCCTACAGCATCACTGAAATCTCCAGGGGGTTGTGGAGAAGATGGGGGGAGACCCTTTTGGAGGTGCACGCCAAAGTTCAAGAGGCAACACGCACAAGTTGCAAGGGAAATCCCAGCCAAACACGAGGAAAATGTTCTTCCCTGCGAGGATCTTCATCCTTGCAGATGTTCAAAATCTAACAGGTCAATGCCCTGAGCAACCCGGCTTGGTTTTGAAGCTGGCCCTGCTTTGGGCGGAAGGTTGGACTGGGGACCTCCGGAGGTCTCTTTCAAACCAAATAATCTCGCGACTCCACAACATTTTCAGGAGCAGCTTTTTCAGCAGTCTGTAGTAGTGGCACTACGCAAGCCAGCAGCATATTGAAGTGCAAACGCGATTACTGATGCATTACTCCAGATATTCATCACGTATTCTGTTAGGCATATTCAGATCCTGTGCTGCCATAGAAAATAGACTTAACGATGGACTCCACAGCATCCTGAGATCACTTGATTCCCCGGTCCTGCAGCTGTCACTCCAAAGCAGGCACTCTGCGGCACAGTCAGCTTGCACAGCTGCGTTAAAAAATGCAAACCTCCACTGAATTTGGTGGAGAGATTTTGTATTTCCAGACGCAAAATTCTAACGTCTGCGTTTTTGATTTTGTATCAGATCCATCTTGCTGCCACTCCGAAACTCCCAGCTAAAGGTCGCTGGATCACTTCAGCGCTGCCCAAAATGGCTGGAGCCGCTCAGCTCCTCTAAGGGAGTGCAGGAAACGGTTTGCAACAAGAAATTAAAAAAACCCAGATGCTGATGATTTTCCCGAAATGGCTGCTAGCAGTGAACGTTAATTTGTCATTGTTATACTTCAGAGTCTACATCCCTTTAGGCGAACGTGAGCATTTCAAGGCAACCCCCCAGACAAACCTAGTTCCCAATTCTAAAATGTTCTTGCTATGTAAAGATTAAAACAATAACATTTTAAGCCTGCAAGCTTAAAATCCGAAGCAGCGGTGGGGGAAGACTCTGCAGCAGCGCAGGAAGCCCTGCTAATGATGTCAGTAAATTGTATCAGAAGGATTCTCTCATTTTGGGAAGAGAGATGTAATAGCACAGGCTATTCTCACTGGCACTAAACTCATTAGTTTGTTTACAGTACGCCTTCCTGCACCGCTCTCTGATACGCCGAAAATCTTATTTTGCCTCTGATATTTTGAGTCAGAAAGAGCAGGGAGAAGTCAAAGATTCCCAGCAACATTTGATCCCTTCCACGTTTGTTTGGTTTTGTTTGTTTTTTTTTTACGAGGTGCTCGTTAAGGCTCGACTCCTGATCAAGGCAGCGCTGGGGAAACTCCTCGTGTCAGCGAAGGATGTGCGTGATGGCGGAGGCTGAGTGACAACGTGCTGGGGACAACAGTGGCAGGCCTGGGGACAAGCGGTGATGGGCGTAAGGAGTGCGGACGGCAAGTTTCGGCTCTGCGATGGTCGTAGGGAGGTGCCAAGGGCTGGGCGAGAGCTAGGTGCCTGCAGGAGGGGGCGGCCGGGTGACACCTATGCAGGAGCCTGCTGGAGAGCGGAACCCAGCCGAGGGCACCCAGCGGTCAAGGGTGAGGCTTCAGATGGCCTCAGACGAGAGGCACCAGGGCCGAGAGAGCTCAGACGGGCAGAGCTTTTGTTCCGCGGGGCCAGATTGTGCCAAGCCCCGGCCGGGGACGAGAGCAGGCTGTGCTGCGCCCCAGTCAGCCGTGACGCCTCCGAGGCAGGCAAGCGGCGATGCCTGCACATCGGCGCCCGCACCTGCCACCGGGAAGCCTTATCTGCCTCCGTCAGCCTCCGGCTTGGTGCTCTCCCAGCACATCGCCGCCTTCCCCATTCCTCATCCTGCTTTGAAGCACGAGATGGGAGCTGCCTGCCCGTGCCAGTCACAACCGCAGCAGCAGACAGCAGCTTGTCTCCAGCCGCAGGGGCAGCAGGACTCGCTGGCTCTGTGACACAGCATTTCTTCCACCCTTTTATTCAAACCTGGACGCCTGGGCAGGAATTTGGTGGTTTTCCAGCACTCGGAAATAGTTCTGGCCGCTGCGGGTGCTCAAAACCGGTGGGAGCTCAGACCTGAGGACACTGCAGTGACCGAGCGTCACCCAACGGCAGCTGCCCACCCTTGAAAGAGCCCTGCCTGGGCTGCGGCTCGCACGACCTGCATGAAAGGAGCCCTGCGATGGACCCGGACGCTGAGGACTCCAAGTCCTCGCCCCGGGAAGCCGAGCCCTTCTCACCGGAGGCAGGAGTGGAGCAAGTGATTGAAGCAACTCTGACCATTCCATCAGCATGAAGATGGCTTATCTGCTCCTTGCCCAGGAGCGCCGGTACCTCTCCACACCAGGCAACGAAAAGCCTGCCATCGCCACCAAATAAACCTCTGGGCTCTGGCGGCCCTGACCCCGGGGCTGCCTGCGGGGTGCTGTGTGCACGGGGACGTGCAGCCGTTGCACAGCAGCTCTGTGGGTCTCTCCTCCTGCTGGGGCCTCCCAGTGCTCCCGGCTCCAGCAACCGAGCCCTGCTGGCTGCCCTGGGGTTCCTTGCTGTGTGAAGAGCATTTCTGCAATAGCCCAGGGGTCCCAGTCTGCTGCCAGGGAAGGCAAAGGTGTTTATCGGAGTCCGTGGCACCAGCAAGAGAAGATGCTCCTACCTCTTCTGCCAGTGATAAACCACCGCCTGTCAGAGTGGGGCCTCTGCTGCAGCTGTCTCGAGATTAAGCAGCACTGCAAGAAGGTGAATGGGACGTACTGAGTGACGTGGGTGCGCTGAAGAGGAGAGGCTCTACCTCCAGGGCCCTTGTGAAGCCCCTGTTGGACAGCGCGCTTCTGCAGCTGCTGCACGTGACCCCCCCGCGCTAATGAATTTCACGTTTCCCTGGTCTAGGACCACGTTTCTCTTTGGCCTCCCTGACAAGCTTTCCTCAGGAGCAAAGGCTTGCTCCCAGCCTCCGCCATGGTTATACGTGGCCATATAACACAATCAGCTTGCAAGGTTACTTACTCATCTCATTATACAAGCATAAACCCTAGGCACAGGAATATAAAGCAAAACAAGGTTTACGCCTTACAGAGAAAGCTTATTGCATCTCCTAAATTGGAATAAAATATCTACAGGTGAAACACATCGCTGCCGTTGCAACAGTGCTCACAGCGGCATGGGAAGGGCTCCCGCTGTAATGGCACCAGTACGGTCAAGGACCAGCCAGCCCAGCGCTGGCGTCAGAAGAGCCAGAGGCTGCCATCCTGCACCAGGGAGGCAGGGGCAGTGTGACCTACAGTGTCGTGGCACATGGGCGACGTCTGCTTCTGCTGCCTCAGCTGCACGGCTGTGTGCCTGCCTCAGTTTCCCCACAGGCAGCTTCGAGTGCAGCGCTTGCTCCCGTGCCAGCCGTTCACGGCTTTGAACGTCAATGTCTCTGCAACGTGTAAGCGCTAAGTACTATTAGCAACTAACAGCAGTTCTCCTTTGGTACAGGGCTCTGCTGACTTTGCCTGAGGCCATTCCGACCCAGCGAAGCATCTACCTGCGCTGTGGCAGACCTCCACATCAGCCAGCACACCCCGCGATGCTCTGGAAACCAGCTGGAGATGGAGCTGCGAGTCCAGAATCAAGTGCCTGGCTTTCCCCGGGCTGAGGGCTGTTAGTGCAGGAGCCCAGGCTGACTGGGAGGTGGGGGAGACACCAGCCCCGGGCAGGAGACTGCAGGAGGGCATCCCACCAGCAAGGTGGGACTGGCAGGGGCTGGCAAATGCAGACCCCAGGCTCACAGCCTGCGCTGCCTGACCGCTCTGGGGAGGGCACGGTCAATGCACCTTGCTGGCGGTTTCTGGGCCGGGCTGCAGCGGAGCCTGCAGACATCTGTGCCACAAGGCTGGAGTTAGAGCCATCCCCAGAGCAGCGCCAGACCGGCAGTCGATGCCCCTCGCCGGGCTGTGCTCTCCCCGCAGCAGCGGGGCTGCCTCCTTAACACCCGTCTCTGTCTCAGCAGCCTCCACGCTCTCCGCTATTATCAGGCTCTCCTCCGCCCTTCCTCCTCGTGCTACCTGATCATCTCTGCGCTGGGTCCTGCCTGCAGACAGATGATGTGCTGGGCAGGAATGGCAAAGTTTATTAAGTTGGGGTGTGAAGCTCTGGCAGGCTGGGTTCACAATTAGGCTCCCAAAGGCAAGATCATAAAGCATTCAGACACTTGGGATACAGGGCTGATTACCAGCATCTTTCATCATTAAATATTAACACCAAGGCTGCTTAAAGGCCAGTGAAAGAATTATAGAATTTAATACCTATCACGCTCTATCAATAGGCCGGGAGAAATATGGTCCTTTCGCCTATGCTTTTTTTTTAATGCTTCAATGTAAACTAGAAGACTGGCAAAATTAAACAGCACAATTCTTGGTTGGGAGCCACTGGGAATTGCAAACAGGGAGCACCAGGGATCAGACTCGTTTGATATGCTAGGGGAGCAAGCTCATTAAAACACAGGCATCGGTACCAGAAGGAGAGGAAATTAAAGCATAATTTAAGAAAAGAAATCCATCTACGGAGAGCGGCTCCAGCCCCTAGCGCTGCCCTGCGTGGCTGTCTGCAACCTGGGACCCCAGCCAGCTCCAGCCTGGCGGCCCCAGCAAAAGCAGCGTTTGCACCCACCTCTGCAAAAGGGCTGTGCAGGACACAGGGCATGCCGTGAAATCCTCCCCGGTGCCCACGTGCCCCTTTGCCATTGTATGCATGTGGGGCGTCACGGCAAGGACACACGTCTAGGGCTCCCCAGCGTTGCTCGCGGCTCCTTTACCCAGAGCAGAAAGTTCAGAAAAGTTCTGACAGCCCCGAAAAGGACCGTGCTCTACTTGTGACAGATTAATTTATTTTTTTTCCGCTTCCTTGTTTTGCGTTATTATGCTAAGTTGTACTAGGAAAAGGGTGCCTGGCGGCCCTTTTGGGACAGGTGGAGGCAGAGCCTGTGCTAGAAGCAGTGGAGGGGGCAGGAGGGCTCAGCCAGAGCGCGCTGCCGCCGGGACCGTCCCGCAGCACAGCCACGCGCTGCAAATCTGCCGTCCCCAGAGCCGCAGAGCTCCCGTGACAGGACCACGCGGCGAGCATGGGCTCCCGAACCGCCCGTGGACGGGAACTTGTCCACCATGCAGGCAGAGCCCAGCACAGCCCAAACGGCTCAGAAAACCTCACCGAGCGCTAAACGGCTGTGGGCGCACACCCACCCGCGCCCTGCTCACGGTCGTGTCATCATCATATTACGAACTGCTCCTGATGCAGTGCTCTGGGAAGAGATGCAAAGGACGTGCTGGTATCGACGCATGTTTTGCATGAAAAAACAGAGACTCGCAGGGGTCCCGTAAGCAAGACCGTCCCATGGCTGTCCTTCAGCAGTCCCCTGTGCCGCTGCTTCCCCCGGCGTCACCCCTCCTGCACCCCTCCTTCCCGCTGTACACAGTCTGGCCCTTGCCTCCCTTGTCATATGGTTAAAGATGGCTCAGAAGATTTTGCTGCGCAAAATCAATGCATTTCCCCCAACTGTATTTCCTATGGAAGCGTCAGGACTGGTTTGCCTTGCAGAAAACTTGTCAGCCCCTGGCCAGCAAGGTGCCCAGCCTGAAGCGGGAGGAGTAACACCATGAGCAGAGCTGCCATCCTACCAGGCGTTTTCCAAGCTTTGGTTCCTTAGAGCCACACTTCAACAGCAACTCAGGCACGAGAGCTATTGGATCAAAACAGCCGTGCTCACACGATGGTAAGCGTCGTGTCAGTATAAACTCAAAACGCTAGCTCACACCAGCCAGAACGTATTGAGGGTGCAAACTCTGTACCGCCAGGCTTTGTGCCAGATCGCCTGTCACCTGCCCTCCCACAGGCAGCATAAACCTGGCATAAAACCATGCCTGTGTTACATGCTCCGCATCACACACGAAACGTGACCGCGTGTCTGTGTGTCTTCTGGAGCTGATTTTACAACACACAGGCACATGTCCCAGGCAGGTAAGTGGCTAGAATAGGACTCAAAAAACACACGACTGCTTCTGTTGCAAAGGCAAATCAGTGTTGTCTCCGGAGCTGAGACTGTCCAGCAGTCTGTGGCTCAGGATCTCATTGCCTGGGGACGCGTTCCCTGCAGGGAGTACGGAGAAAGGCTCCTGGGCTGCTTTGGTGTCTGGTTATCCGCAGGCGCCACGCCTGACCCTCTGACACAAACCAGAGGCGTTCGGGCCGTTCGGGACAGCCAGCTCACTGAATACCTGCGCTCAGTCACGTTGTGATTTTCCGTGCTTTCTGCACGTGCACCGGTGCAAAAAAGACCGCGCGAGCTGCGCAAGTCCAGGGGTGACCGAGACGGGAGCGCAGGCCCTGCGCGGGTCAGCGAGGCTGGAAAAGGGGGTGCATGCAGGGCGTTAGCCCAGAGAAGCTGTAGGTATCTGTGGCTAGCTACGCTTTATTCCTCCAAGACCTCTCCCCTGCCCTCCTTTTCACGCCGCCGCTGTCATCTCCGTTTTTTCCTCTTTCCTCATTGCTCTTTCCCATTGAGGCTCGACGGCACTGCTGCCCTCCCGTGCCGCCCTGCAGCTGCCGCAGCAACTGGGGCTCCCCCCGCCGCCGGGCGCTCGCCGAGCTTGCCTGGCCGACCCAAAATCCGGGAAGAATCTGGTCGCAGAGTCAGAAAGGCAAATCCAGACATGACTGGCTCTGGGGAGCCTGCTTGAAATAACTAATTAGGTTCTCACAGCCGTTCGCTTTGCAAGAATACGACCATACCCAACCCCGTGTTTTCTAACGAATCCCGCTCAATGTTTTCTAATGATTTGTTTAACCGAGTTTTCCGTGTCTCCAGGCTGTGGCGCCGGCGTGGCCCTCTGCAGCCTACCCCAGATGCTGAGGGAAGCTCTTGATACTCTCTCAAAATTACCTTTCCGCGATGGTACGCAGGCCCTTTTACGTTCCCCATAACAATAGTGCAAATTCCATCTCCCGGTGCCATACCACCCCCCCCCACCCCTTCCCCTGTTTACACTATTCAGACGCACACAGATGATTGTAATTTTTTCTTCTCTTTTGAGCATCTCTCGGGGAATCTAAATAGGTAAGCTCTTCTCTCCCCAAACTGGCGCAGCCGACCGTGGCCCCACAAACTGACGTCGGTGCTCCGGACTCACGTTTCGCATCCCGGGAGCCGCATTCCCATTACCCACAAGTACTCTGATGCCACAAATGTTTATAGATGCAAACATCTTCCCAGCTGCAGAAAGTTATACCGAACTCGGGAGCACTGCCTGTAAATAACATTGTTCCTGTGTAGAAGTATTAGGCGTATTTTGATCAAATCATCTATTTTAATTGTTATTTTCAAAGGCAGTCACTCTGCAGTGATTTTTCTTTTTAAATTATATTGTTTATTGCTTGTTGCTCCATTATCTCTTAGCTGTGTGGAGATAGAGGCTTTTTCTATCCGTGCTGTTATTTTCCTACGGGCTAAGGTCATACTAACTTATGAGAGTTGCCAAAATCGTGTTTCTTTCTCTGTATACATTTTAATACCCACACTTGACTTTTTCCAGGGTTTTATTCTTCTCCATTTCACATATCTTTCCCCGGGGAATTGCCAGTGTGCAATAAATCACTGCTAATTCTCTTCCCTGCTACTCACCCCCCTTATTTATACAAATTTAATTTTTCACACATTCATTTGTGTACTGCTTACGAAGAACGCTTTTTTCAAAGAACTTAGTCTTTTCCTTGTCACTCGATAATTTTTCCCTCCCCTTCCCTTTCCTGCCCTTGGAATGAGGTACCCCAACGACTTTGAGCGGACGTTGATTTCACACCCCTCCCTGTCATACCGCAACGGTTTTCTTTTCTCTGAGATGATAATTTTGCAGAAGGCCCCTTTTTTGTGCTGCACACCCGTGGCTGTACCACCAGCTCACACGGCTTCTTTGCCCGTTGTTATTTTTTTCCTACAAGCCTTAAGAAATTCCAAGCCACCTCCTGCTATTCCATTTTTCGTAGAGGTTTTGCAAACCTTGGCTCCTCGAGTGCCCGTACTGAAGTCATGCTGTCTGTGTCTTTTCTTCTTGCATCTCTCGTTCGCAGCAGGTCTGTAGTCTGTTGTGACTTAATTATAGTGCCTTTTAAGATTCCTCCGGGAGCTGTGGCACTAGTGGATTTTAATATCCCACCCATGACAACGTTGTCATTAGTATTATTACTTCTACCACTATGATTAGTATACTACGGGCAGAACGAGTGGCTTCGTACAGGTCAGGCACATCCCTAATTCAAGCAGTTTAATCTAAGAAATCAAAAGCAGGCAATAACTGAAGACAGAGATGCTATGCCTGCATGCTGGAACAGCGAGCATGTTTGTCATTAATAAATTGCAACACGGTTTGAAGCAGGGCTCCTGCTGACTCGGATGCTGCTGGGGAGGACCAGGTCCAGGAGGCAAACGAGGAGCCAGGGCTGCTGCCGGAGGACGTTCCAGCGGATGTCCACAGGCAGCAGAGCCACCGTGCCCAGCCACTGCCGGGGAGTGCCGAGGCATGAGTTCTAAAGGGTGTATTTCAACCAGAGTGACTTTCCCCATGTCCAACGGGGTGTTGTTGCCCTGCACCTGCAGCTGCGTCGGCAGAAGCACCAAGGCTCGCCGTTGGGACCCTCGGTCACACATGCTGCACGGCACGTGGGTGCTGCTCTTCCTAACTCAGCTGAGACAGCAGAGGTGGCCAAATGGCTTTCAGGGAACAAAAACGTTCATGATGTTGCCAGGCCGCTGCTTCCGTCTCACTCCCGCACCGCAGCTCCACCAGCACCAGAGAAAGCAAGCTGCTGCTCTGGGTAGCACTCGGGCACCTTAGCGTATTCAGAGTCACCTGGCTTTTTGGTCTATGAGCTCTGGGAAAAAAAAAAAATAACATACAGCCCAGGCCAAAATCCACCTCTGAGGGCTGGAAGTTAATCTCCATGCTCGCCCAGGGGAACCGAGGCTGGAGGCGGAGGGGGGGGG
>VZSC01019229.1:0-19413 GCA_013398225.1 Steatornis caripensis | reverse complement strand
GGGGGGGGGTGTGCCCTGAGCCGCCCCCGTGCACCACGGCAGCTGCTGGCGGATCCCGCTGGAGCTTGCTGTGCGCGGAGGGACCAAAAAGCTCCAGCTCTATGGGAACAGATTTTGGGTTTCCAGACCTGTGCCCAAGCTGCCGAACATCCAGAAATTCCCCGGAAAATAGCCGGACTAGCCAAAAATAGGGAAAATGTCTTTTTTGCTGGGCAATAGTTTTGTTGAGGTGAAGATGTCCAAGGAAAGCCTCACGTGGGTAATCTGAGAGCGGTGAAGCAACGCAGACTCGTACTGGCTGAGGTTGTCACCCTATCACAGAAATCACTACCACACGAGGGGGATTTTCAGCCGCAGAAACTGGGGAAAAATCCTGTTCTGAACAATACAGGTGGTGCTATCATATCTTCCAGCAACATCCACCAAAAATGAGGGACCAAGGGGAAGGGATGCTAAAGAATAAGAAATTCCACTTCTACAATTGAAAAAAAAATATATACAGTCAGAGATGAAATGCCAGTTTTTAGAGGCATTCATACGTACTTCAAGGAACAGCTCCAATATAGAAAACAAGAAAAGAACATTTCTGAGAACTTCAATTAAGTACAAGGTAACTTGGAATCGTTCCCATCCGTTCCTTAAATTTTCCAGACTATCTTTTCTCTTTTATTTTATGTACGGTTCTCAGAAAGGCTTTGCTACATCAAAGAAACTTTTTGTCTCCTTTGTTCAAATGTATAAATTTGCCTACAAAAATTAGAATTATCATCCACAGTGAAAAATAATTTATTTGTAAAAGGAACCAACTTTTGTTTGAACTAGAGCTGGGAATTGAGATAATGTCTATGAAAATGTGGAATGAATAGATGGAAGTATCTGAATTTATGGAAATACATGAATTCTCCTTTGCTGATAGAAAATTACAGTCAGGGCCCATTGCAAGCCAAATTAATACTCAACATAATCTCATTCCCACACGGGAGCCCAAAGAGACAATTGATCTTGTTTCCACTAAAATCAATGGGAAAAACTCACCGAGTAGGTCTTTCAACAGAGGAGCGCAGCCAGCGTGACACCTGAGCTAGCGCAGATTCCCACCTTCCGCCTGCGTCCACGAAGCTTTGTTACTTCTTGGATTAGATTTGAATTTATGATCCCACGCCAGGTCCTTATTTTTCTGCTTTAAGTCACATACAGAAAGCTCTGTGGGAGCATCAGTAATTATGCTTATCACCCAGAGGTCACCTTTTTAGATGTGTTTTCTAGATCTTCAATCTTCCTCTGAAGTAAGATGTTTTTCTTAATCAAGGTTGCCATGAGAGGCTCAGCCCTTGCAGTCTCGCATGGAGGAATATTAGTGCTACCAGACATTATTTTTTATTTCTCTTTCAAACGCATTGATTTTTTATCTATTTTATTCCAAGAAGGAGCTCTGGCACCTAGTTTACATTCAGAATCTGCCTCGGGAGTTGTAATAACTTGAGGCACTGGATGCTCAAGCCGGCGTGTAGCTGGAGCGGAGTTAGACTTGCGGTCGGTCCTGCCAGCTCCATGTCTTCAGCATCTGCTGAGGGAAGGGAAAATGTGGCATCTCGCAGCCTCCTGGGACAGCTGGGTGGTGAGGCCCAGAAGTCAGTGTCTCTGGGCACGTACTGGGGATGATCAGCGTTCCTCCCCGACGGGGCTGCCGTTGCTCATTTATTAAGGTCGCCCTTAAAATCAAACCAGCACGGGAGAGTATCTAACTCAGCCACAGCGAAGACAGGCATGCTGAGGGCAGGCAACTTTTCCCCTTGAGACATGAGCAACCTCCACCTCTCAAAGCAGACCCCAAACTGTGTAAACCAGAGGAAGAAGAGCCTTGAGAAAGATGACACAATTTGACTTTTGCGTGGTAGAGGGTTACGCTTGCATAAGAGGCAGAGAGGAGAATGGGGCTCTTCTGAATTGAGCAATGACGCTTGCAGGGGGACAAATCAATTTAGAAACTACTTGCAATGACCCAGGATTACAAAACTAACAATAACAGTCACTTGCAAACTCACAGCAGCCTCTCATCCCGGCTGCAAAACCCGCTGTGCTTTGTCACGGGAAGAGCCCGCTGCCGGCGAATCTTTATTCTCATGTCTGAGGTGCTCTGTGTGGGGGCAGCAACTGGGCAGAAATCTCAATACAGATATAATAAAATAAAACAGTACCAGGGAAAAGTAGTGCTTAAAGCGCCAGCCTCATTGCTTAGGGAAAATCAGGCTGGGATAAGACACTGAAATAACTGCTGCTTCTCTTCCCGGTCTGTCCTGCGAGGCATGGCTTGGCCATGGCTCTCTGAGCAAGCAGTACCTGCCTGGTTTCAGGACCCTCTTTCCGGAGCAGGAGGTTGTTTCAGCGCACCAAGGGGATGTGCCTCCTGCCTGGTTATCCAGCAGCGCCTGCGTGGTGGATGGGCACCCGTGGCAAGCTGCAGGTGGGCCTGGTGGCCACCGTAGTAAAGAGGGGGTAACTCCAGGGAAGGTATCCAAGCCCAAAAAAAAGGAAGTAAGGAAAACATGGGTCCCCCTAGAGCTTGAGAAAAAGGAAAAGATCAGGAGCTTGGAACAAGCAGCAGAGGTAAAGCAGACCTGGAGTCAGAGTGGGGAGCTGGGACCTAAAGCAAGCTCCATCAGTCACTACTGATGTACACTTCAACTCAACATTACTTAGGGACTGGTGGCTTTGGAAAAGAAACCACAAGTAATTAACCTTGATCTGCTAACGGGTCAGCTCAGCTGAGAGCATTGGTTTTGCTGATAGGGATCACGTAAAGAGTGTAACAGCCAATACAGAAGTGGCTGAAAAAGGCGAAAAACGTTATAGGGATGATCTGAAAGTAAGTTTGTGATGGGTAAATAGTGATGGAGAAGTTCGTTATGGCTGGATCTAGGGCGCTGGCACTGCGGCTGTCAAACCTGACGGGGATCTGTGAAGGGGGCGCGTTTGGGAGGTGCTCCCCTTCTGCCGAGATCGCACCAGTGCTCCCTCCACTGGTGGAGGTCCTGAGACCAGATGGTCCCAGTCTTCCCACTTCAAAGAAGAGGTGCTTGAGGTCTTCTGTGGCATGGTATGTCCACTCCAGAACCTCAGGACAAGTGCAGAGGCCAGTTGCAAGGAGCAGGCCAGATCTCATTCACCTTGCACCAAAGCCTTCAAAGCCTCTTGAGCGTTTCAAGTTGTGCACAGGGTGTATTAGAAGCCAGCCCAGGATGGGTGCAACGTGCTTCAGGAACTATCTTCTGCAACATGTCCGGGGACACCGAGCAGCCTGAAGGCTAATGAGCATCTATGCAACCCTCCTGTTAGCTGGCCAGAAGTCCAGAGCCCTATGTCTTAGATTAAAGATCTTTGACATTGAACGAGAGCTGTTGAGGGAGACAGGACATTCTCCTGACACAAGGGAGATTGTACCAGCGTTACGACAACTACTAAAGGCAGGGCTTCAGAATAGAAGGACCATCGGTCTGTACCACCACGATCATCCTTATGCTACACCTTTGCGGAGATGGGGAAGACACGTTGGGATGCTGATAATAAAACACACAGTGGCGTGTTCTACGTAAAAGAAGAAACGAAACCTGTAAGAACCTCCTGCAGCTTCTTGGGCAAAGTTCTTCATAAATCCTGTTTGGTAAGTAGTGAGACCGTACCCACGACCGTGCGGCCGGCATCTAAGTGACAGACTTACCTCGGTCAGGGTAAATGGTCAAGTTTGAGACAGGCGGTGCCAACGCGCGTGTCAATGCACTTCTCTTACATCTCTTGCCAGGTACAGGTGTGGACTGGTCCCTTTAAGCCGATCAGAGCGAGTCCTGCCTCTGCCCTTGCTGCATCTTGACCTGCTCAGATGGATGTAAAGGTGTAAATCTGTGTCTGCGCGGGTGCTAACTTGGGGTTTGGCAAATTGCACTGACTCACTCGCCTAACCTGATTGAGGGGCTGCTGAGGTAGCTCTCATTTCTCATGAGGCCACAAGATAAAACATCACTCCGTATTCCAGCTTTCCTCCACTCTCCTCCGACATGGCACTAAGTGGTGTGGGAGGCAGAAAATATGACACCATTTTTCTTTAAAAAGGGCATAAGGAACTGGAGACAAGTAAGTGTGCTTTCTGTGACAGGCGAATCGGGCGAAACTGTAAAATACAACAGAATTAACAGGAGCCTAGGTAGGCCTGGACACAGTGGGGGAGAGGCAACGTGCCTTCTCCAGGGAAGTCAGATCTCATAAATCTATTAGATTTCTTTGAAGGTGTCCACACAGGTCCAGGCAAGGATTAGTTGGCTGCTGTAGTTAAGTTGTATCTTCCAAGAGTTACGTTCAAGGTCTCTCACAAAAGGTGCTCGGAGACACTATGATGCTACGGAGTACGAAAGGAAGCTCCTCCACAGACTTATAAGCTGTTAAAGACATGTAACCTGGGGAAGGATAACCGATCGGTGTTCGTGTTGGCCAAAGACCAGTCACCTGGAGGCCCGTCCTGGGATCTGTGCTGTCCGACACTGATCAATGATCCCAAAAAGTGGTGAATAATGAAGTGAAAGTGTTTGCCTGCGTGACAAAATTATTCAAGATCATGAAATCTAACACTCACAGTGAAAAGCTCTGGAGGATCTTCCGAGACCGAGTTACCAACAATAAAAAAGAAGATGAAATTCAGTGTAAATAAATGTAAGGTAATGTCAGTGAAGGTGAAAAAAATCCAGAACAGCAACCAGACAATGATTAGCTCTGAACTAGCTACAGCAGCTCATCAAAGAATTCATAGAGCTCCGTGGAAGGCGTCCTGGGAAAGCTGCTCAGACCCGTGCTTGGGTCAAAAAGCAAGGAGGGTGTTAGACATCGCTCGAGAGAGAGAGAGATAACAGTACGGGAACTGTCATCATAACCAGCACAGAGAGCCACAGCCCATCTTTATTTTGAATCCCAAGTGTGTGCCTGCTCCTGCATCTCATAAAGAACACAGTAGGAAAAGGAAAAAAAGGCTGACCCAGCGATGCTCCTGATGCTGAGAGACTGAACAGACCAGGGTTATTCGGCTTGGATAGACCACGGACATCTATCCCAAGTGTTTCNAGAACAGCAACCAGACAATGATTAGCTCTGAACTAGCTACAGCAGCTCATCAAAGAATTCATAGAGCTCCGTGGAAGGCGTCCTGGGAAAGCTGCTCAGACCCGTGCTTGGGTCAAAAAGCAAGGAGGGTGTTAGGCATCGCTCGAGAGAGAGAGAGAGATAACAGTACGGGAACTGTCATCATAACCAGCACGGAGAGCCACAGCCCATCTTTATTTTGAATCCCGAGTGTGTGCCTGCTCCTGCATCTCATAAAGAACACAGTAGGAAAAGGAAAAAAAGGCTGACCCAGCGATGCTCCTGATGCTGAGAGACTGAACAGACCAGGGTTATTCGGCTTGGATAGACCACGGACATCTATCCCAAGTGTTTCGGAGGGAGAAAATTGGAGTTAGTGACTCCCTCTTTCTGGTGTTAAAATAAGAAATGAAAGTGCCGGGAAGCAGATTTTAGATGATGACTTGGAAGCACTTTTTCCGCGCAGGGATTCGTGCGTGTCAAAAGGCACGCAGTACGTTCCGGGCAGGCAGGTCTGTCCGTGGCACAGATGCAGCAGTCCGGCTGCAACCAGCAGCTCACGATGCTCCGTGAGCTGCCGGACGCCGCCGTGCCAGAAGCGCTCAGCGCTCGACTGGTTTTCACACGCTTTGCTGTGGTGCGTGCTGCTGGCCGCTGTTTCAGGCAGAACACCGGGCTCTGCAGATATTTGTTCTGCCCCAGTACTGTTGTTTCGCTGCCCTCACGGTGATGAGCCCAGGACCCTTTGACGGGTGCCCACAGCAGAACCCGCTTGCTGGTCACTGTGCCTAAAATGAGGGGTCTTCAGGCTCAGAGAGCGCAGCTGAAATGCTCTTCTGTGTTTGGCATTCAAAGCAGAGCTATAGCCCATCTGGCCTCACAGAAATGCTGTAGCAGTCTGCATCAAGTTCAAATCTAATACGGCGTGGGAGAATGCAGCTGAGGAGCACCGCAAAGGAAATCTTTACTTTTCTCCTGCGCATAAGGCAAAGAGGAAAAAAAATATATTTTTTATAAAGACCAGAATTATTCAAAGATAAATGTGCTACAGGAGCTAGGTCTATAGACAAAACCTCACAGGAGCAGATGAAAGCACGTGCCGTAGAGCAGTGCAAGGATGCACGAGGGGCCACCTTTGCTGCCCCCCTCTGAGGGACGCACCAGTCCTGCTCGCCGCTCCATTGCAAAGCGCTCATTTCTCTTCAAGACGCTGAAGTAGCACTCGGCTCCCGTACGTTTGCTCTCCTGTATGCAGTGGTTAATTCCTTCCTTTCTTCTTTTTTCCAGAGAGACACAATTAGAAATAACCTGTCAGAGCAAAATAACCAAAACTCACATTCTGTCTAGAAGTCTATTTCAAGAAGAAAGAAGATTGCGTGTGAAGAAAACGCTCACCAGTGAGGTTTGACATCAAAAGAATGTTTTGCATGGACTAAATAGAAGCATTCATTTTTCATACATGCACAGATTCACACTGACACCAGTTAGACTTTCATACGAGCACACTTTGTTTACTTAAAAGCTTGAAGGAAGGGAAAATGTCACGAATGCTCATGTAAGCCTGCACGTGCACCAATCGGACACATCCAGCATGGCTGTTTGTACAAGCAAAGATCTCCCAATAGGCCAAGAAGCGTTCGCATACATCATCTGCCCAATCATTTAAGAGAATGAATAATTCATAGAAAGGCAAATGTGTTCACAAGCAATTCATGTGAAGAGTTGGGAGCTACTTTCAAGGAATGGATTTGCTGCTCGCTGTCTCTGTGAACTTGAACGTGCTTTTCCTTGGCTCCTGACTTTCACGCACCCGGAGCGATTCTGAAGCTCCATCCCTCAAAACGTCACTGGTCGCCACCCATCCCGAGCTGCCGGTGCGCTCCCTGCGCCTATCCCGACGGATGAAAACGGCAGTCTCCCACAAGCAGGAGCACTGGTTAGCATGACAGGTGTAAATTACTTAGCCGGAGTAATTTCATTTCTTCATTTCTTGTTTCTTGAGGCTGGTGACGGAGGCACAGAACTAGTTTGCTTGAGCTGTATAGCTCGCAAAGACTTGTGCCTGTCCACATCCAGGGCATGCCCATGCTCTGCCCTCTGGTTTCTCCAGCTGTGAAATGGCGAGGAAGATGCCGAGCAGCTGGAAAGTTTTTTGATGTCTAGGTGGAACGTGGGCTTTATATCAGCCAAACTCTGCTTCTTATCCCCAGTCCTATTTGAACCTGAAGGTGGTGGGGTAGTGCTGGGACAAACAGACAGGCAGATGTGCTCCCTGCAGTGCTGGCTCTACCTTCTCCTGCCCCAAGCCCTTACCTCCAGCTCCACCAGCAGAGGTAAGGGGGCTCTGCCAGTGTCCCCTCATGTAGAGAAACAGCCTTTAGGAGGGACATGACAGGGAACGCCAGTCATCCAGGAGCCCTTGTGCTCTCGGGCACCCTCGATACCTTTAGTCACATCTTTCAGGGGGAAATTGGGGGGGGGGGAGCATTCAGTGCCAGGCACAGCGGAACCAACCCAGTTCTCTTTAGTCTTGCATGAGATGCAAAACAGAAATCGGAGCAAAAGATCTCCTGTAGATATATATCTCTCCTTAAAAAAATTCCCCGTGCAGCCTCTAGTAATGTTGCACACTCAGCCAGCAATTCTGTTTTCCGGGACCCACTTAGAGGACCATTCCTAAATCTTTTGAGAAAATAGCACCAAGAGAAGTGCATTCATCCTGCAGCTGCCCAGATCCCCAGGAAACGACCAATTCTAGAAATCAAAACAGCCTTTCTGCTAAGGAAACTCTCTCGTGGAGACACATAAGGCATATCTAGAACATTTCAGACCCAGTCCTATCCTTGGACTGCAGGAGAAAAACAGACCCCTTGCCCCGACCCAGGGCAACGATCTTCACCCGTCTAAAAGCTGCACTGGTCCTGCCGTCCACCTGCGCGACCGGCTGCTGACGCACCACATGTGTGCTTCTCCCTCCGTGTCTAGTCCCCAGTGTTCAGAAACACTGATTACACTGAGAGCTGATGAAATATGATTACATTTTTCTCTTCATTAAACATGATACAGAATCATAATTCACACATATAAAATTGTTTTATTCCTTTTTCCTGTTTGCTTTGGAGTTATTTCATGGTCTCGACAATGTAGGTTTAGCAATGCCGTCTCTTCTGCAGAGCCAGTCAGCCGCCAGTACCCTGCAATTTTAATGATCTAATCCGACAGCTAGCATGCTTTAATTTAAAGTTTTATTAACGACCGCTTTCTACCCTCAAAGACTATATTAAAATTTGTTAATGGAATTGGAGATTATAAATGCCCCACTGCAAGGCCCACTTGTGCTGTTCTGCACCACCCCCCTTAGAATTCAGAGCAATCCCATTAACTCTTCTTTATGTTTTGTATAGGTCATTTTGATTGCAGTTTTTTGTGTACTTCCCTTATGAGATAGCGTTCCCCAAATCTAAGCATTTGAAAGAATATAATTTTACAAAAGATCACATATTTCAGATTCATTATCCTTCAATAGCGAGCTTAAAATTTAATTTCTTTGACTTATTGCAAATTTTTTGAGTCTACCGGGGGAATGGAAATGAATTCTACGGGCAGCATCAGACTGTACGACAGACCCCAACTGCTGATGGAGAGGAGGAAGAGGGAGGAGGACGCAAGGACACGTGCCGTTCACAGGCATAAAGCTGTAGGATCAGGACAACCAGCTGTGGTGTACGCGCTTGGGAGCGTGAAGCCCTTCGCACAAAACGCATTGCTTTTTCACGCGCCCTGTTACCCTGCGAAGGCTGCCTGCCCCCGGTAGCCCGGTCTTTTGGTGGGCACCTTGAGGCTCTTCGCTAGGGCCCACGGACTGCACTTGTGCATCAGCGCCCCACGTTCAACGTGCCGTGAAAGAGATCCCCCGCACCCATTGTTCATTTTACATGAGGAGTCAGCAAAAGCATCGCCAATCTCCAAATCTCCACAGATCCCAGCGGTTATTGTTTGCAGCGTGTTTCAGGAAATGCACTATTAATCATTTGTTGTATAGGCTTAATTTCTCACAATTCTCCCCTCTTTATTTTCTATTGCTATTGTTCCCTTCTCCTGCTTAACCATTTCAGACACCCAGTGAAAAGGCAGAAACAACATCAAGTTCTCAAGAAACCAAACAATCAATCAGTTCACCAGCTTCACAATGGGACTCAACGGGAGCAGCAGGGCAGCAGCCTGTTGTTTGAATATCACTCACCCGAAAGGCTTGGCCAGCGTACAGAAAAAGCAGTTATTCACAGGAAAAAGAGGTAGGTGAAGGACACAGAGGGGGATTTCTAAGTCGAAATTTTTACATTAGAGGTGTTTACACTTGAGCTACTCTTCTGGTCTCCTTTCACAGCTGATGAAAAGACATTGAAGCGTGGGGCGCAACTCATCTGACGCATTTGAAATACCAACCTTAGGACAATATGAACCAGCCATGCTGTGAAGTGCCCATTTCTCTCCAGCCTCCCCTAAAAATAGCCTGAACTGTTGATAGGGTACAGCGTAGACCTCTAAAGTTCGGGAGAACCTACTCCCCACTCTGTAGGGAGAGCCATGATTAGATCCCCAAGGAAAGGGTTTTCCTGGCTGGCAGGTAAATCCTACTGTCCCGACCCCCGGGTGCTCCAAGCTTTGTAGGCCAGCCAAGTGTAACCAGTGGCAGGGGAGCTCACTGGACTAGGTGGAGCATCTGGGAGTCACGCAGGAGCCATACAACCCCTTTTACAGCAGTACAATTTACCGTTTGCCTCCCTCCTGTTCGGCTGTTGCAGCCCACGTGCCAAACAAATCGCTGTTGCTGGTGGGTAGTCAGTTCCTCTCCCATCTTCCCTTCCTCAACTTCATACTCATCCTCCTTCATACTGCCGCTCTTTGCTCAAGCCGTTTGTACTGCTAATGAGATATCTTACCGCTGCAGCATTCACATATTCAGTCCTGCCCCCACCTCTCCACCACCAAGGCTCTTGTAATGCACAGCAGCAGTCTTCAGGCCCCCCTCATTTCTCCCTTTTTTCTTCTGAAATCCTTCCAAACCATCCACAGCTGTGCAGCATGAGGCCTCCAAACCACCTGTGACAAGCATGAGGTTCCCGTTAGGGAAGCACCCTCCTCTTACGAATGCTCCTGTTGCTTGGTGGGTAGTATTTCCCCATCCCTAGGTCATGATCTAACTGTGCTCCACACAAGGTCAGGTAGACCTTCCTCTGGTTGGTGGTGCTTAGACCACTTTTGGTTCCACCCAAGCCATTTGCCACAGGGATGTGCAGCCAGTGTACACAGTAGAAGCGTAGAGAAAAATCAGCCAGACCTCCGTATCTTGATGCTACGTGACCTAAAATCAAGGATGCTGAAATGCTCGGTGGTGGGAGGCACAACGAGTTGGGTATTTCTCGCTCTCAGTGACCTTTGGGGTGCCATTCTGTTACACGTTGAGGAAAGACGGAGCAGCTCGCCAGGTCAGGAGCACGGCTCTCCGGCCCGGCATCCCAGCTTGCACGTGCCAGAACTCATGTCGCGGTGTAACGCTCTCACCCGCACCTAACAGGCTGCATTAAATTGGCATATTTGTTTTGTTTGCTGGCTCCGTACACACCGCCCAACTATGGCATGGAAACAACAGCACACGACTACGGAGTTCAGGCCAACGTGAATGGCGATCACGCAGTTCAGAATTTATCTTTTGTGAATATTTGTGTGTTAAAGTTACAGATCGGCTTTTTCACCATATTTGCAATAGCACTGCTCAAATATTTGTGGAGGCTGAACACAGCCTAATTGAAATTCAGTTGAATTCAAATTAATACTCATGACTCTCTTTTTTTTCTTCCACTCTTCGTTTGGCTCTAAATGGAAGCAGGTTCCTGCTGTGGAGGGGGCAGCTGTAAGCTGGTAGACTCCTGTAAGGGTGAAAAGTTTGGCAATCCAATTTGAATTTCTTGAAGCGGCCACGCACTGGCTGTCACTGCTATCTGCGTCGTTTGCATGTATTGACAGGCAGGTCTCGAGCTCAATCGGTTTATGCCTGTGTCGGGTGGGTGCTGACTGCCAGAGGTTTGCGGCACCTCACTCCGCATCGCGGCTCACGCCACCTGCTCCTTCCTCCTCGGCACCCAGCTCCCGGCGCAGCGGCGGTGCCCTCTGCGCCATTGATCGCTCCAGCTCGCGGCTCCGCGCCTTTGCAAGGCTGCCCTCCAAGCAGCGGCCAACCTCCCGCTAATTTAGCTCCCGTGAAAGGCACGAGCGTGCCGTCAACACAGAGCGCTTGGGACTTCTCCAGGAGGGAAGGGCAGAGATTTGCGGCTCTGTGGAAGTGGCGAGGGATTTGGGGACATTGCTTATTTGTAGCCGTGCAGGAGCAGGGCTGAGCTCACTGAGACCCCGAGCCTACCCATTGCTTTCGGGATCACAGATCATGTGATTTCTGTTGAAGGTGAGCTGGTATTTTTAGCAGAAATTAAACCTCTACAGAGGGTTACAGAATCACACCTCCATAAAGCATCATTTCCAGACCTTACCCACTTTTCTGTGTCTAGTCAGGCTGCTGCTCACTGTCTGCCACTAAGGAAATCTTGCACAGGGAGCTTAGAGATGCCTGGCACGGTAAAACCTTCCTCCAGTCACCCAGGAAACACAAGACATTTTTCTTCCTCTTTGGAAAAACATGGAAATTAAATTGGAAGCACCGCGTGGATGCAGCTCTGCCCAGGCAAACTCTGTCTGTCGGGATGCAGACGTTCCTGCGGACTAACTGCTGCTCGCATGCTTCTTGGAGCATCCCAGGTAGTCTGAAAGTGCTTTTCATCAGGTATTTATGGCCCGCACTAAAGCACCAAGACGGAAATATTATAAATTACGCGTTTAACAAGAAAAATACAGGAACGGCAAAAAATACCTACAGGCACGGCGACGCTTTGAAAGATCTTGGGGATCACCTCGGATTGTTTTTCCCAAAGATGGGCTTTTACTGCAACTGACCCTGCGTCTAGTCACAAATACTGTTTGTTTTCCTCTTGATTTTTAATTTTTTATATGCCTCACGGCTGCAGCACCTAAAGGAAATGGAGGCAGGTGCAGCAGCAAGCCAGCTTTCCTCCTCGGGTACAGAACAGGCAGCAGACCTAAGGCAGGAGTCCTTGCAGCAAAGAGACTTTACAGCTCCCCAGCGCCATACCCCTTCCCTGCCTCAGCAAGGAGAAAAGCATAAGGCAAATTTATCACGCCTCTAAATACCAGCGTAGCTGAACACGGATTTTAAAAAGTCACCGTAGTGCTCTAGCCCCGATCATGCCTTTATGGCATATCATCACCACAAATCACGGCCAGGGTTTCCCAGGCACTACGTTTGCATTTCCATACCTTAGCACGTTGCTGGAGATAACCGTAAAGCCCCCGGGCTGTAAATCTCAACATCAAACGCCACAGTAGTGCAAAGGACAGTTGGGGGAAAAGGATGCCCAGCATTTATAAAATGCCCTTTTTCCAGTGCTGTGATTTTATAACAAGGTTTCATGTTTGGGCGGAGAGTTTCCACTCTGGTTGTGTCTCATGAAAAGTCATCGCCTAAACTGGAGCACTGGGCTGCATCAGCTGAGGGATCCCTCTAAGCCAGAAGACTCCCTCCGGCATCAAATGCTTCAGGGAAACGTGCAGAACCTCTGAAGTAAGTTGTTTAGAGATGGCTTATCACCGAATAAACTATCTCCTAACTCCTCAAACGCCTGTACCCCTAGATTCAGGGTTAGGATAGCGGCAGCACCGCCGTGGTGAATTGTCACAAGCCGGAAAGAGGCAATGGTCCCAGGGAAGGCAACCATCTGGAATATGTTTGTAAACGTCTCGCTAGCTGGCTGCGCGTCTGGACATCTGGGCTTCCTCTACAGCCAGCGACCTTTGGAGGAAGGCTCCTATGGTTGTGGTGTAATTCAGGCTGGAAGGGACCTCTGCGTGTCACCTGGCCCGACCGCATCGCACCTTTCTTAGACGCCTGTCTTAGGGTGGAAGAAAATGTTATTTGAAGGCACAGCAAGCTATCTTTTAGGAAGCAAACTTGAGGGGAATTGAATTATACCATGTACCGTGCCGTAATATATGTGCACAAAGGGTTGAGCAGGCAGCCTTAAATCTGAATAATTTTTCTGCCTCGCTACGTTTTCTGTATTTCCACTTTAGCTAGTCTTCCTTCTCCTCTGGGGAGATTTCTAAAGGAGTGCCAGGCAGAAGGCGCAAGACCGAGACATCTCCCAAGCCGCTGCCACCTGGTCTCCCTGATCCTGAAGCCCCGCGAATGGAAAGGGACCGAGACAGGGTAGAAGGAGCTTGCGAAGGGCAATCCAAGGTGAGATGGATCCCCGCCATGCCCGTGCGCCCTCAGCATCACGAGGCTGGATCGCAGCCAGCGGGAGCTTTACTGTCCTGCGTTCACTGACCGCTTCACCCGCGTCTCTGGTACCGACACAAGGCTCACAAGTTTCTGGAATTCTCCGTGCTTCCTTACAAAGTACAGGCACAGCAACGGCTGCTGCCCTCCAGCCCTCTGATTCTGCTCTTGCTTTGGCAGCGAGATGAATGCGGTTGCAGCTCACCCAGCAGCTCAGCCACTGTGTTATTAGGTTTCTTCAAAACCCCTGAATGTCCCATCTAGACCCGGTGACTTAATATTTTTTAAATTACCTATTTGCACCAGCACCTCTTCATTTGATACCTTAATCCTTAATAGCAACTCACCTTTATTACCAGAAAAGAGCAAGTCAAGAGCACATTTCTCCCAACATCCCCTGAGGTGAGAACTTATGAAATGAAATCATTTCACTTCTCAGCTGTGTCCTCATCTTCCTTAATTGTTCCCTTTAACTCCTGGGGAGCCAGTAGACCTGTCTCGTTCCTTTGCAGGCTTTCCTGTTCCTGGCAGGCTTGAATTATCTATTGTTTGTTTTCGTTCCTACCAAGTCTTGCTATTTCTTGCCGGCTTCCTGTTTCCCCTCTTTCATGCTGTATTTTCTGCCCCTGTTTATCGACCTCACGGAGCTTGGATTTCCATTTTTTGAAGGACCATTGTGTGGCCCAGACACCTTCCTGAACCCTGCCGTTTACCTGCCTTCGCTCCTGCCTTCCTCCTGCGCTCGCCGATCAGATCCACGCAGGCAGTCGGAGCCCCCGAGTATTGCCGGGCCCTGGTATAGCTCAGCATATGGCGAAATCTCATTAATAGCAATTAGAGTTGAGCGTGTGGTTAAGTACCTTGCAGAAGGTAGCTGTTTTGCTGTGTCACTCCTTAAAGAGCATCCACGCCAAATTTCAGAATTTTAATCTCTTTACTTTTGACTCTTGACGCTGTCGGGCGTCTTCCTCATTTTGTTGAAATCTCTCCGTCTAAAGGTTAGCATCACTGTGATAGGATTTGATCCTCTTCTTTCCCAAGGATGATGAACATAATTACATTCTTAACAAGTGAATTAAATTACAGCACGATTTCTCTAACAATGAGCGCTCTCGCCGCAATGTGCTGGAAGTGTCGCTGAGCTGATCGCGCGCAGGAGCCTGCCCCACGCTTCAGAATGAATGAATTTTCTAAATTCTATTCCATGCGTTATTGGGACTTTAAAAATTATGTCTTATTCATCTATTGATGACAGTGGCCTCTCGGGTGTAAATTGAAGCAATTACGAAGGATCATGCAAATTAATCAATTATTTTCAGATTATTACATTCAAGCAGTAGTCTTGCTCTTCGATTTGGTTAAACGCTGCCTCTGAGTCAATTTTCAAACCTCCAAATGAAGCTATTTATTAGCTAAGAAGATCTGAAAAAAAAAAAAAAGAAAAGAAGTTACACTCATGAACTGCATGGCAGAAGGGGTCATTTTAAAAAGGGTTTAACACACAAACTGCGATATTCAAAAGCGTACGGAAGTGCCAGGCCTGACCCCATCGTGAGAGGGACATTAGGGATCACGTAAACCACAGCAACACAACCCCGGCTCCACGCGCAAATCTCAGTGCGGCTGCAACGCTGGAGTTGCTGTGCTTTAGCGGAGAGTGCCGACGCTGCCGGGAGGTGAGGGGCAGAGGGGACACCAGGGGCCGAGGGCACACGCCGCGCTGGGGTTGCGGTGCGACAGATGCCCTCTGGTCCTGCTTCCCTTGGGTGGACGTTACAGGAACCGGCCCCGTCACTGGCTCCGGGGTTTCCTTTGCTGAAAGCCTGTGGAGAAGTGGGCACCAACCCTGCACCCCAGGGGTGGCTCTGGGGACAGGACCCCCTCAAAGTGCCGCAGACGCTTCTGTCTCCGCTCCTGACTTCCCCTCTGCGGCTTTAATTGTCCATCCATAACGGATTATCACGGCTCTCCCAGACTAGCCCAATTAATGCAAATACCGATGATAGCTAACAGGAAATAAAATGAGAATTAGGAGGCGAGCTGAGGGGCTCCTCGCCCGCGATCCCAGCGCCGTGGACTCCATGCAGGCAGGGGCAGGCAGCGCCACATCGTGCCGGTGCCAGCCAGGGAAGCCGCCCGGGAGGCTCTGCCCGTGACGGGGCAAAGCCCAGTGCTCGCGCACCGTCCTGTCCTCTGCCCGCCACTCAGGCAGAGGGGTTACAGGGTGGCTGAAGGCTTTTGAGTTTTAATTTAAGTGATTTTAAACCAGCTTTGGGTTTATAGCTAATAAGACATTAGTATGCTAATTAAATTATCCATGGAGTGGTATAAAGAGGCCTTCCTGAAGTTTAATGGCTGTGTAAAAGGTAACTCTACTTGCGATGTAATTAATTCATGGAACAATAAATGTATAATTAGATTCTTATTAATATCGGAGAGGCTTTTCCTGCATGAGGAATGAGGTGGGGGGACTGGTCATTTTTGCTTTCGACGTGGGAGAAAGGAGATGACTCCTGACTGCAAAGCACCTCCACGCTTGGCAGCGTCCCTGCGGCCACGTCTGCTCCATCCCGGGCACCAGGGCCAGGCAAAGATTCTCTCCCTGCAGAAAGCTCCCACAGCCCACAGGCTTCCTCCTAGCATCACAGCAGCAAAAGGAAGCACTCGCGTAATGAGCTTTCCCGTGCACGCTCTCCCAGGACTGCTCAGACGAGGGACGATTCATTTTTTAAGAGCAGCAAGACAGAGCGTCCTCAGAAAAAACAACCCTGCCCTGGATTCAAGTGACTAGGGGAAAAAAACCGAAAACCAGCGGCCCCTCTCGAAAAAGGAGGTGCTCCAGCTAATCCCGGTCTTCCCCAGGGCCATGCAGTCTTCCAAGCACAGAGAGGGACGCAAACCAGGTTTCTTTGCTGGAAAGAGAGAGGCGGGACCTCACAGCTTCGCGAAACCTCAGCGGAGCTGCTGCGCCTGTCGGCAGAGCGTCTCTGCCAGCGTACGCGGCGCAATCTGCTCTGTAACGTCCCGGCCGGGTCACGCCAACAGCTGCTCCGCTGCTCAGCGAGTCCTGCAGCACTTGCAGAAATCTGCCGTACCGGAGGCGTTTCTAAACTCAAAAGCTGTGTTTCGCTCGCGTGTCATGGGGGAAGCACCAGTTTTTGAGCAGAGCGCCCCAGAAGTTGCAGGGTCTGGCAGCAGGGAAACACAACGGCCTTCATCCTGCCTTCACCCACCACGTCCTCCTGTCCTGGGCTGCTCACCGCCAACACAGGGGCTTTCCCAGGTGCTGGGCTCCCACCCCAGCGCCCCCTGCGAGCCCTGGGACCTGCAGGCTTCGGGGCCTCCGCAGGCATCCCCCTCCCCACCAGACCGGACCACCCTGCAGAGCGGGCCTGCGCCGGAGGGAACAGCCACGCACCCCGCCGGGGCTTGCTCGTGCCCAGAGGGGCACAGAAAATGCTCCGAGTGCAAACAGATCAAACCTGGCTCAGTCCTGGCTGCAGGGAAAAGGGTCCTGGCTGGGAGGAGGCCATTTCTGGGCAGCGCCCTGCCAGGCTGAGCCCCGTTTCTGCTCCCGCTCAGCATCTCTCCTGGCCGTGGGTACCACCTCTCCGTCCAGGGAGATTTGCCCCACCTGCTCACAGACATGTCTCCTCACCCACCGCCTGCCCACGGTCCGAGCAGTGCCAGGACAACAGCCCTCACCGTGCTCAGAGGAGGCTGGCCAAAGCCCTCAGCGCCAACCATCCTGCCTCCAGGAGAAAAGCCGATGCGTTGGTGGGCATTACCTCCTCCAGAGAGATTTTTGCGCAGTCAGAGCGAGGGTGAGCCCCAAAGCTCCTTCTCTCTGAAGCTGAACCCCAGGGTTTCTATGATGAGCGTGGCTTACCTCAGCTCTGGTCTGGGACAGACCTTTCTGGAAGGGCGGATGACGGTCAGCAAACTCCAGCCGAGCAGAAAGCTCTTCAAAACCAGCCGGAGCTTACCAGGGATCTCACGAGAGGAGAGGTGGAAAGCCCAGGGCAAACGCCACAAGCGAAAGCCAATTCTGGTGTTTAGAAGGGAAAGGAAACCGCTGAGGCTGCCTCCGGGGAAGAGGCACGGCAGCCATGGGCAGCGGGGACCTCCTGGGACGACAGGCATTGCAGGAGCATCTGGGGGTTTGCAGTGATCCGGCCGCTCCAGGGGTAAGTCAGCATCCATGGAAACTCTGCTGGTAGCCAGGCGATGAGTAACAGGGCCCCATCCGACACAGCTGGCGAGTTTATCCAGCAAAGACACAGGACGGGAAGCAGTGCAACCTCTTTGTCACGCCACTGGACCACGCTGCCTCTCGCAGTTGCCGCCGGTTGATGCTCCTTCCCCAAAACGCCTCTACCGGCCTGGCGGTGACCTGACGGGGCGGTCATGCAGAAGAGGGCTGGGCATGTTCCCAGACAGTCCCGTGCCATCAGGGGCTGTTTTGTCGGCGCCGGGGCCCCAAGCCCTCGCTGGGCTCCTGTACAAATACCCCGGGGGAAGTGAGGGGATCCCAGCGAGACCAGCGACCTGCAGAGCCTTTGCTCGGCTTGCTGCCCGTAGCCCTGCCGTGGGGCGGTCGAGGCTGGTCGTTAGTAATTAATTGCCTTTGTGGCTTGCTCTTTACAGTGTCCTACCAGACCCATGACACAAAAGCTGGATGTTACTCCCCTGCCGGTGGCTGAGCCAGCCTCACAGCTCACTGCTCCAGAAAGGGGAAATCTCGTGCTCCTTCCAGCACCGCTCCTGCCTTGTGCCTCTCGGCACACTCAGGAGAGCCAGGCAGGCAACGTTTGCATGGGTAACGGGCGAAGCAAGGTTTGTCTTTTCAGCACCTTATCACCTTATCGCAGGGCCAGAGCAGCGTCCGAGGCAGCTCACGGGGGCGGAGGACAGCAGGACACCTTCCTGTGGTTGCAGCTCTGTGAAGCTCACGCAAGCGTCCTTTGAGTTGGAACCTGCAACCTGTTCCCAACTCAGCAAATAGAAAACCAAAACAGGACACAGCGGACAGCCATCGGAAATGCCCATTTTGAGGACATCGATCACACTAAACTTTGCAGAGCCCTGCCAGTGACGGGGAGGCGACACCAGTGATGAGGAGGCAACAGACTGAGTTTTCTCCCCAGCGCAGACGGCGCAGCGCCTGCTCTCCAACCTGCTCCGCACCTCCTGCTTCAGCAGCTTCCCCCCGTGACTCCTCTCATCCCTGCTCCGGGCAGGCGTCATCGCTGGAAGGTATCCCCACCCCGGGGCCGGGCCCCAGCATGTTGGCAGGGCAGCCTTTGAGGCAGCGCTTTCTCCGGGAGCCATGGCTCCCAGCTCCGGGTGAGATGAAATAAGCCAGGGAAACAGAGGCGCATGAGATCCTCAGTCACCACCAAAACTAGAGAGCTTTGCACCCTTTTTTTCCCCTACCCTAAACTCGGCTGGATCTAAAGCTCACTCAGACTGTGAGAAAGCCAACCGTATCGCAGGGCACAGAGTATGACAACGGGAAGCAAATTTGGCTCCCGAGACCCACAGCGCTATCAGCAACCTGGCAAAAGCCCAGGGCTTATCCAGGAAGGCTTGGAGCAGGTGGGCTTGCATAAATGTTTACAGAGTACGTATCAGAGACAGGCTCTCATGGAGGACGATGTCTGCAGAGGGATCAGTTCCCAGGTTTCTTCAGCACCGCCCCAAGACTTGCTCTGCAGAGACACAAGGAACACTGGTGTGGGATGAACTTCTGCCCCGACAGCTATGTGGCCCCCACAATGGCAAGAGCGGTTCCTGGCTGCCAGGGAATCTTGGTTTTCCTTTTCCCTTTTTTAAATTTTTCTGTCCCTACTAATAAATTATCCTATTAGGACATAACC
>VZSC01019228.1:165084-191964 GCA_013398225.1 Steatornis caripensis | reverse complement strand
CTCTGGAGATATTCAAAACCCCCCTGGACGCGTTCTTGTGCAACCTGGTCTAGGCACACCTGCTTTCACAGGGGGGTTGGACTNAACACAGGCAGTTCCACCTGAACATGAGGAGGAACTTCTTTATGGTGAGGGTAACAGAGCACTGGCACAGGCTGCCCAGAGAGGTTGTGGAGTCTCCTTCTCTGGAGATATTCAAAACCCCCCTGGACGCGTTCTTGTGCAACCTGGTCTAGGCACACCTGCTTTCACAGGGGGGTTGGACTAGGTGATCTCCAGAGGTGCCCTCCAACACCTACCATTCTGTGATTCTGTGATAATCTTGGGACGAAAATATCCCTATACACAGATTTCCCTCTGCCAATAGCAGGGAGAGGTTAAAGGGATCTTGCTTCTTCACAATCATCCATATATTTCTGCATATATATAGATATATGTATATGCCTTTATAGCATATGTAGTTCTGGCAAAGTCTTGAAAGTCATCTCATTTTAAAGCTTCAAGAATTTTATAGTCTATATACCAGAGTTACAGACTATATTCAAGTGCAGACTAAATCTTTGCAGCACTGTATTAATTACAGCTATGTTCAGAAACCAATTTCTCTTCTGTAACCACAGTTTTACCAAAAATAAATTAAGATTATGGAGAGACTACAGATTCAGCAGTCACAAACACCAAACTTGAATTACCTGATAAATTCACTGTTTAAAGGACTTAGATATTGCAATACAAAATGAGTTTGTTTTACCCGTCAGCATTATACTATGATAATTTATCAGGTGTTTTTATAAATTTTGTTCATTTTACTTTCAATAAAGTTCAACCTACTAGGTGATTTAGGAGCTTCTAAAAGCATAAAATTATGTTCACTGCTGAAACGCTGGGTTTGTATGCTGGTATTCAAACCTTTCAATTCTGGATTATATGATTTTTGGCTCATATAGTTGTTTGCTGAAGAGTTTTGATATATGCAAACAAAAATGTACCTATATAAGATTAAGTTCTAGATAACTACTAAATCTAAATTAATTATTATATTAGTCTTCTTTTGCAAAAAACACCTTTTTTTAAAAAAGAAAATTATTGTAATTAGAAAATAAAAATAAGACATCCTCTTTAGTAATCATCATATTGAATATTTATCTGGTTTTTATATTAGTTCTTTCTTTGCATATTTAATGTTGTCTGAGTGAAAATCATGAACTGTGATTTATCATCCCTTCACATTCCAGGGTATGGTCCTCTAACACCACATTAGGGGTTCCGTTTCATTTTTAACATTTTTTTTTTAAATGGCAGGTACCGTAATCTCAAAATGCAACCTACACATTTAACATAATGGATCTCTTCATTTTTTAATCAATACAAATAAATTATCTTAAAAATCCTGTTAAGAATCACAGAGTGCAATTTCTATGGACTGAAGTTATGAGACACATGATCAGAGTTCTGCACGTGAAGGGCTTCCAGAAGTAGCCCTCAAGGAGAGAAATTTCAACACTGAGTTGCACTACTCAGAAAAGCCCCATCTAACCAAGCAAAATTTCAATTCTTTTCTTGTAAGTCTTAACAACAGTATTATGTTCCAAGAGCTGATTATTCAAGTACAGACAATTTAAACAGAGAGCTTTAAGGTGAAAAGGTTATGGAGAAATAAGGCCTGTAAAGTTAGGGTGAAATAGGTAAGCAGAGAATTCGGTATTTCCAGGACCAGCAACCGAGTATCCTATTTTCCTTCTGGCCTTGGTCCACTTCAGAATATTAGTGAACAAGCAGTGTTGCCACCACATAGCCCTTTGCTTTTATTCTCTTGGAGTGAGCCAGAGAAGCATATGTGCGAGGCAGAGGAGGAGATAGTGCATCCATGTCAGAAAAAAAAGTTACAGTTTCTGTCTGTCTCAGCAGAAGAAAACAAAATAGAAAAAGAATGGCCCAATACATTCAAATGAAAACTAAAACTGGGCAGAAAGATTGTGCATTAGCTCAACTATCCACCCAAAGAGATGGGTAAAGAAATTACATGACTGGAACACCCATGCTGAACCATATTTTTCCATTTGTGAATAAAGGTATTTAAGCAAACAGAACTTTAGGAGGAGTCAGGGAACATAAATGGCGGTTCAGAGAAACCTAAATTAGCAAATGTTTGGGTTACCTTCCGCAAGATACCAGTTGGGAGTCCAATAGTCTTCCCAACACTATTATCAGTTAGCTCCTTGCTGACCCTCTTACTTTGCTGTGATTGCCATGGTGTCTCCTCTCAAATCCATGTCATTACAAATGACCCTACTCTGCTAATATTCTCCAGTCACCCTTTACAGATTTTCAGGGAAGAATCCCTTCACTAAACCTTTGTGGTAATATGAATGCACTGCTGGCCAGTCTCCCTCTATGCTCCCTCCTCATGTGTCTTCTGCAACATTCCTACCTCTGGTTTCTCCCAGGGCAGCCTAGCCAAGAGTGCCAATAGAGTACATCAACAGAGCATAATAAACGTGAACAGGAACACTGTTTTACATATAACACAACAACATANGGAAGAATCCCTTCACTAAACCTTTGTGGTAATATGAATGCACTGCTGGCCAGTCTCCCTCTATGCTCCCTCCTCATGTGTCTTCTGCAACATTCCTACCTCTGGTTTCTCCCAGGGCAGCCTAGCCAAGGGTGCCAATAGACTACATCAACAGAGCGTAATAAACGTGAGCAGGAACACCGTTTTACATATAACACAACNGGAAGAATCCCTTCACTAAACCTTTGTGGTAATATGAATGCACTGCTGGCCAGTCTCCCTCTATGCTCCCTCCTCATGTGTCTTCTGCAACATTCCTACCTCTGGTTTCTCCCAGGGCAGCCTAGCCAAGAGTGCCAATAGAGTACATCAACAGAGCATAATAAACGTGAACAGGAACACTGTTTTACATATAACACAACAACATACGAAAAAGTGACCTGGACTGTCACAAAGATGACCTGTAAACTGAATCCTGCAAAACTAACCAGTTACCACTTTCTCATAAAACTTGTCAGCAGACAACCTTCCACAAGAGCTTTGCACACCTGCACTTTTCCAATAGTCTGGGCTTTTCTTTACTCAGCAAGAAGTATGAGTAGTGAGCTTCCCAGATATAAAATGTTTAAACAGTTCTCTAATAATCAGCTTTCTTCTAATCCCATATGACTAGAACTAATGTAACACTGTCCCAGTACCGTTTATTTTAGTGACACTGTGTGAGTGTACAGCAGTAAGAAATCTGTCAAAGTAAGAATTTCAGCATTTGATATTAATACTCCCCATATATAGTCTACCATAGTCCTCTACACTCAGTACTCACCTTCTTAAATTCTGTACCACAGGTTGCTCTGTGTGCGTGTGATTTTTAATACAAGTATTACACATAATTAGAACTGATAAATGAGGATTGGCAATTAGAGGAACTTTAAGAAACTTTTCACCCTATCTGAACAAAATGACTAAACTGCAAGTGACAAGCTTGTAAATTAAAAATTTGAAAATATAAAAACTTCATTACAAGTGTGTCATTTGTGAATCATTTAAGTGGCATATAATTAGATATGCGGTCACTTTGTTATGGTTTATTTGTTCCTGGCTCATAAAGACTTTTTATCATGAAAAGCTCCCTGACTGTGACATTTACTGTAGAGTGGCCATGAAAGGAATTGCTGAAACTTTGACACTAAAGACTTGTAAAACTGCTTGAGAGAAATTACATAAACAAACTACCCTTGAAGATGCTTACAGGAGTTACATCTGGAAGTGGTACAAACAATTAGTTTCTGAAAACAAGATTTCTGTCATTGGAAAGAAAGTCTTGTTTTCATTCTTTTTGTTTTAGTTCATTACACAAATCATTTAACTTTTCCTTGGAAATGAAAGAGAACTAGGATAGTCAGTGCACTACCGACTAATTGTATTGGGTTTATGTGACAAGGTTTTGGTAGTGGTGGGCTTCAGGGTAGCCCCTGAGAGAAGAGACCAGGAGCTGCCCCTGTGTTGGACACAACCAGTTCCAGCCAGCTCCAAAACAGGTCTGCCGCTGGCCAAATCTGAGCCCACCAGTGATGTAGTGGCACCTCTGTGATAAAGTATTTAAGAAAGTATAAGGAACATTGCATAGCAGCTGTGAGGGAGTGAGAAAATGTGAGAAAAACAATCCTGCAGAAAACCAGGTCAGTGAAGAAGGAGGGGAAGGAGGCGCTCCAGGCACCAGAGCAGAGGTTCCTCTGCAGCCCGGGGAGAAGACCATAGTGAAATAGCTCATCCCCCTACAGCTCATGGACGACTACAATGGAGCAGACATCCGCACTGCAGCCCACGGAGGACCACATGCCAGAGCAGGTGGATGTACCTCGAAAGAAGCTGCAGCCTGTGGAGAGGAGCCCACAATAGGGTAGGTTCCTGGCAGACATGCAGTATATGGGGGACCACTCATGCTGGAGCAGCTTACTCTGGAAGAACTGTACCCCATGGGAGGGACCCCATGGTGGAGCAGGGAAAGAACCTGAGGAGGAAGAAGAGGCAATGGCAAAGTGTTATGAACCAAACTCAATCCCCATCTCCCGTCTCTCATGCACTGCTTTAAGGGTAAGAGGTAGAAGAGTTGGGAATAAAGAAGTGAAGTTCAGCCCAGGAAGGTGGGGGGAAACTGTTTTTAGCATTGTTTTGTTTCTCATTATCCTACTCTACTTTTAAGTGTCAATTAGTCTTCCCAAAGTCAAGTGTATCTCCCATGATGGTAATTGGTGAGTGATCTCCATGTCCTTATCTCAACCCACAAGCTTTTTCATCATATTTTATCTCTCTGAGGAGGAGTGAGAGAATGACTTAATGGGCACCTGGCAGCCAGTCAAGGTTAGCCTATTACAGCATTGTAAAGTTAAGGCATGTTAATCTCTAGTTTGAGACTTGGCGATGAACTTACTGACCAGTTCTGATCTTTTTCAGTTCAGTGTGGTTTAATACACAGAATGAAACTGGCACTGCCTAAGATGAACTGGATTGCTCTTCTAATAGCCAGCAGAAACCCAAGCAGAATTGTAGGCGTACAAAATATGCGGATTCTATTTTAGCTATTCTTTCCAGCTTCCCTCCGTTTCTTTTCCTCTGTACTCTCTCATGCCTTCCTCCACGCTTTCCTCTCTATCCCCCAGCACATCTCCAGGATAAAGGCACTCCTGTGTCCCATCTCTGTCCGTGCCACCTCCGTTGTGCCTCCAAGTGCAGAAGGAGTTCGTGGTTGTTCAGGCACAAGAAGAAGGAAAAGGTGAAGGACAAATGGAAGCGCTGTGATGGCCACGTTCAAGATGAACCTTGCTAAATTAGTTTCCAGATTTGTTTGCGATGAACAAATGCAGAAATCCTGCAGAAATCACAGTAGGTTCACCACACTGTGCAGATACACTGAACTAGAACCACAAGATAATGAAAAGCTGTTGTTAAAGACACCCATATGAACAAGCATAACATCATAGAATATGCCATGTCAGGTTAGATCGGTAGTGTCTCTCACACAGATCTGTCAACAAGCCGTCCCAAAAATTTTCTTGGGCAAATGAGGCATCCTTTAATGTTTCAGTGTGAAATACTATGCCAAATTTTTTGTTTCTATCTGACCAGTGCAACTGACTCACTGTGAACTATGAAGAAATAAATTTAATTTGCATTTAAAATTCTTCTCAAAGCAACTATAGATTTAAACATATACCAATTTTCTACACAAAACTGTCCTAGATTGCACAGTTTTGTTTCACAGGAAAATGTTTACCAGCTTCTGGTTGTCTAATCACCTTTCGCAGTCTTCTTGCAGCTCAGGGACCACATTATGATCCTGCCAAGCTTTGCTTCCAGAATTGCCAATGACACTGTTCTGAACAATTGTACAGCAGTCCTTGGTGTGCTATAAGTTAAACCAGTTTCCAGAATTGCAAACAGTTTCCACATTGAATAGAACATAATGTTGTGCATGTTCATCTTTGATTACTTCAGCCTGTTCCAACTTTTATGTGCTTATGGATGTATAGTGAACCATACTTAAGTCATCATTATCTTCCAGTAAATTCGTAATACGTGGTCCACACTCCACATGAGTGTATGTGTATTTCATAACAGTCTCGATTACCGTAATAGTTATAATTTCACCATTTAGTAGAGGAAACAGCTGCAAAGCTTTAAGTAGTGACTTGATGTAAGTTGTCAATAACATCTACAATGCCATCAGTCTCAGCAGTTAAATTGGGAATGCTTTCCTCACAGTCTCGCCATACCTGAGATGAAGAGATAANTTCACCATTTAGTAGAGGAAACAGCTGCAAAGCTTTAAGTAGTGACTTGATGTAAGTTGTCAATAACATCTACAATGCCATCAGTCTCAGCAGTTAAATTGGGAATGCTTTCCTCACAGTCTCGCCATACCTGAGATTAAGAGATAAAAGTTCTCAGAGCTGTAAAATGAAAGCAAAGCACACTGTAATATAAAGCATACATGACACAGAATATAGTGAAGAATTGTGCCAGCTACAGAATTAAATACATTTAGAAACATTGTGCTGCTTTTCCTTTACTCAAAAATGTAATTGCTGTGCTAATGGGCATGTGAGTCATACTATGAGCTCGAGGAAATGATGGGAGAAAAAAGTGACATATAACCTGATTCCTGCCAGTGAAGAAATAAGAACTTTAGGTTATCAAAATTCTTATAATGACTCTAATTGCAGCTTCAGCCTTGCACAATCAAAATCATTACGACTGCTCTTCCATAAACTATGCACATGAAAAAAGAAAATCCTTTTAATTAATTTCACTACATACATGTCTCTCCTGATGTCTCTACATTTTTCTTTAATTATTTCAACATGTGACTTGCATCTATTCTACCTTAGCTATAGTGATTTGCTGTTTCATAGATCATATGCTTTCAGCTTTCTCCAGAAGTTTGTTTGTGGTTTTTTGTTTTTTCACTAGTCATGCACTTTGGAACAGCGGAATAACTTGCATGTGTTTTTTTAAAGTACACTGCAGCATTATTTTGTATGGTACTATGATGTTTTCATTCTCTACACACTTTTTATAACTGCAATGTTCTATTGCTATTTACAATTTATTTCACATTAGTAACAGTTGCTATACTAAAGTATATGATTGGTTCCTTTTATGTGTCCAGAATGAAAAGTAAAATTAAATAGAAAACTCATCCCAGATTCTTTATATTGCCTCCAATCTGAATCATTGTTGGGTTTTTTTTTAATATTCTTCAGCTACTTTTTAGTCTCACTGATAACTTTAGTCAACTTTCAAAGTGAGATATTAAGTATGTTGTCTTAACAGTGCCACCAAAGTCTTAGAGTGCTGAAAATAGATGGAAGGGGTTTTTGTTTAGGTGCATAATAACATTTTTAAAGAGTGAAATGAGGAACAGAGATTTCAGAACTGGGAATTGATGTGATTGATTCACAGCCCATAATCCTTTCTCTGGGACTTGAATTATTCCTTTTAGAAATGCAAAACAGGTCACTTTTTCTATTCCTTTTAGTACTACGCTGGTGGTGTGCTGTATGCTAATATGTAAGAACCCAGAGAAATCATTTTAAAAGCGTGAGATTTGGAATCAGTTCATTCCTTGGTTTTGTGGGTTTTGAACTGACTTCTTCCATCTCCCAGAAGAGATCCTATCCAACAGGCTATGGGTACATATGCCCTTCTTGTTCTGTAAGGAAAGAGAGGAAGAGTTAGTTTCAGGTCAATGATGACAGTGAAACCTACATTCTGCTTCTGGTACCCTTTGTGCATTTTATTCAGGTGATTTCATGTAAAATACAGAAGAAAGACTTGGTCATACAGAAGAGCAGAAGAAGTATTAAAAAAAAAAAAGAAGAAGAAATCTACAGAAAGCCTGGCAGTTATGACTGTCCTAGCCAGATTCAACTTCTGAGACTGCCTGCTTCTGAGAACAAAAGCTCTAACCTCTTCTGTCTTCCAGGCGGGAGTCCACACAAAGAAGATTGTAGCAGCTGTGTTCTGCTAAATTCCCTTTTACAAGTCAGTGTTATGCATGCTTTTTGAGAGGAGAGGAGAAAATGAAGGGTGCCACAGTCCTTCCAGCCAGAGAGGTAGTTCTGAGCTTGTGCTTATATGATTTGTAGGCATCTAAGAGCTGACCGTGCAAACTTAGCATTTACAGATAGCTGAGAATTTCCATGAGGCATTGGGAGGAAGGAACCCCACAGCCTGAGGCATGAAATCTGTTTCCACTGAAATCCCTAGAATTTTTTCATGGATCTTAATGAAACTTGTTCTTGTTCAGGAATCGCTGGAGCCAAAACAGTCATGGTAAACGTTGTCTAAAAAAAAAAGAAAAAAAAAGTTCTGGATTTTATTAAGGTTCCTTTTCTTTTTCTTTTTTTCCCCTTTTTTTTTTTCAACTGAACTGTCTCCAGCAAAGCAAATTCACTTTTCCCATGATTAAAGATTAGCACAAAGATACTTTGTTGGTATCTTCTGGAGCCTTCAAGAATCAGATAAGTTTAAATTTTCTAGCTGGTTAACTCTAGTTCCTCTAAGTTTCTTTCTCCTCTGTTGTGAAACTTGCTGTACGTACACTTTCCCATAAAGTGCATCTGATGTACCAGGGGAAAAAAACAAATCTGTGCCTTACCCTGTGACCTGTGACAAGGACAAAAGATCTTTGTGCAGTCTCTCTGTGGAAGCGAAGGAGTGTCCAAAACCTGTGTTATCCACCTTCCAAAGAAAGAGTAATTGCAGAGACCAGCTCAATCACACTACGATACAATCTCGGTGCATGTGCATTGGTGTGTTTTTTCATCCTAGCTATTTTTATTGCCTTGTTCTGCCTTTTTTACTTGTGCATCTACACCTATCTACACCTTCTCTTCCACAAAGAGAAGGCATGGGTAATTTCTATGGTAAATGTTGTATATGTCTTCCACCCATTACTCTCCCCCTCTCCCAAATATTTTTACTTCAGATTTTATTCAAGATAAGGCACATTATTCAACATATGGTTGTTTCAGAATGGCACAATGAGAGAGTATATGGACTTTTTATTTGGAGTATTGCAAACAAACAAACAAACCTGAGCTATATACAGCTTTCAGTTATATTCTTAAGCCACACTCAAGTAATGAAGAAGCAGATAAAAAAAGATGTTGCATTCTGCATATTTTCCCTGCACTGTCTTCATCAGTGATGGCAGGAAGGTGTCTTATATAAGCAAAGATAATATTTGATTGCTTGGTGTAGATGTTTTAGTGTCTACAAAGATTAATTTGTATTTAAATAAAATATCCATAGCAATGCCATATAGCTGACTTTAGAGTAATTTTGACTGATTTTGTTTCCTTTGAGAGTATAGTTATATCATCTAGTCACAGCAGACATAAAGAATCTCTACAAACATCATTAGCTTTAAAGTTATTTATGTTATTGTCTAGCATTCAAACACAAAAAGGTACATTGGAAAACCAGACCACGTGTCAAGCATTTCTTGTATCTCAGAATGAAGTATAAGCTTTAACCCTTCTAAGCTTACATAAAATGCTTTGCACTTCAGATGGAAATCTCTACTGACTTCTTATTTCCTACTGACTTCTTATTTCATCAAGTATAAATTAGTCTTCAATAAATTATTAACTAAGATACGCAGCTTACAGCTTCCTAGGCAAAAGTCTGATTTTAGGAAAAAACCTTACAAAGTTATTAGAGATATTATAATGAATTCAATACAGTAGACACAAATACATTATCTTAAATATGCAACAGATCAACCCCTACACAGTTTGTGGGATGATTGTACCAAGCTTTTTCATTGATCATTTTAACCTTCATTTCGCAAAGAAAAATATTAGCTTTATGTCTACTGATAGATAAATCACTTCCAACAAATGACAGAATCTCAGTTATGGTATCCTAAGCATTTGCAAGCAAAGACAACATTTCAAAGCTATAATGGTTTTTTATTTTCTCTGAACTCCATATAGAGTTACACTGTGATGCACACAACCACACTTGGTTTCTCCTCTTCTTCACGTTCCATCTTCATTTTCTTTAACAATGACAGTCATCAATTGAGAGCATCAAACTTTTTAAATTAAAAATAAGAAATTTTTTAACCCCTTTATTTTCAATTGTTCAAACGAGTTAAGAATATATTTGTCATTTTTTTAATCTATATTACAAATAGATTTACTATCCAAATTATGCTGTTTGGTTCAAATGTCAGATAACATTATTTGGTTTTTGTTCTAGATAAAACCCTTGTAAATAGGTTTAAAAATACGTTATTAAATCAGCTTGGTGTTTCCAGTTACCACACAGTTTACTGTGTTTCAATGCTATATCCAGTTTGCTTGTGCTTAATCTGTCTTGTAATTCTATTAAGGAAAGTAATATTTAATACTTTGAAAATATATTGTGCTAAACATACTGTAGTTGATTTTTTGCTGGCTTCACAGACTGTAACATAATACAGCATACAGAAATGAATATTGCCCTTTACATTTTTAATCTTGAACTATCAATTATTCTTGCATCCCTACTGAAACTTATGTGTCACTAATAACAGCAGAAGCAGATCATTTCCTTCTTTCATAAACATTAGTTATTAATAACTAATAGAAATAACAAATAATAATAGCTATTAAAGAGAAAAAATGAAGACTTTTGGTTGTTATTACTGTCATTTCATGAAATAAAATCTTAACAAAATCTTTTGGATGACTTTTCAGTGACATATTTTATGATCTTTTCAGTAAAATATATTGGAAAAAACTTCAAAAATTCTAGGAAAAAACCTTTTAGTGCAAATTATTTTTCAGTTTTGTTTTGAAAAATAATTGTGCTCATATATAGAAAAATATTTTTGCTATGCTATGAAATTATTCTAAGAATCTAGGCCAATCACTACATAAAATTGAGAGTCTCCAGAGAACAATTAAGCTAACCTGCTTTTAAGGGTAAATACCAGCTACATAAACATAGACCACTAGTGATATTTTCAATGCTGTGTGTTATCCGGTTGTCCATTCCAGAAGAGCACATGTGCCCGGTAAGTTCCGTATCATCTGACAGCCGCCTAAAATAGCTCAGATTCCTTCACAGAATCACAGAATTGCTCAGGTTGGAAGAGACCTCCAGAGCTCATCTAGCCCAACACCCCTGCTCAAGCAGGGCCACCAAGAGCCCATTGCCCACAGTCATGTCCAGATGGCTTTTGAATATCTCCAGGGATGGGATGGAGACTCCACAACCTCTCTGGGAAACCTGTGCCAGTGCTTCGTTACTGTCATAGTAAAAAAGTCATTTCTTGTGTACAAACACAGAATATGCTCTGTTTGCTTGTGCCTATCTCCTCTGGTCCTGTCACTGGGCAACACTGAAAAGAGCCTGGCTCTGTCTTCTTTGCATCTGCCCTTCAGGTATTTGTACCCATTGGTGAGATCCCCCTGAGCCTTCTTTTCTCCAGTCTGAGCAGTCCCAGCTCACACAGCCTTTGCTCATGGGAGGGATGTTCCAGTCCTTTAATCAATTTAGTGACCTTTTGCTGGACTCCCTCCAATAGCTCCATATTTCTCTTGTACTGCAGACACCAGAACTGGATACAGTATTCCAGGTACTTAGTACTGACCTCACCAGAGCTGAGTAGAGGGGAAATAAGCACCTCCCTTGTTCTGCTGGAAACACATCTCCTAATGCAGCCTGGGATAACATTGGTCTTTGCTGCTGGCTCACATTCAACTTCTCCATAAGGAGCCCCAGATGCTTCTCTGCAAATCTTTCCATTTGGTTGGCCCCCAGCCTGTTCTGGTATCTGGAGTTTTTCCGTCCCAGATATAGGACAGCGCACTTCTTTTTGAAGTCCATAAGGATCCTGTCAGCCCTCTTCTCCAACCTGTTGAGGACCTTCCAGATAGCTGTAGAACACCCTGGCATATCAGCCACTCCTCCCAGTTTGGTGTCATCTGCAGACTTGCTGAGGGTATAACTCTGGCCCATCATTCAGATCAGTAATGAACAGCATTGGACCGAGTATTGTCTCCTTGGGTACAATGCTAGTTCAGCTACCAACAAGACTTTGCACTGTTGATCACCACCCTCTGGGCCTGGCCGTTGAGCCAGTTTTCAGTCCACCTCACTATAGAATCATAGAATGGTTTGGGTTGGAAGGGACCTTAAAGATCCCCTAGTTCCAGCCCCCTTGCCATGGCCAGGGACACCTTCCACTACACCAGGTTGCTCAAAGCCCCATCCAACCTGGCCTTGAACACTTCCAGGGAGGGAGCATCCACAACTTCACTGGGCATCCTGTTCCACTGTCTCACCACCCCCATCATGAAGGATTTCTTCCTAATATCTTTCAGTTTAAAAATGTTATCTCTAGTCCTATCACTCCATGCCCTTGTAAGAAGTCGCTCTCCAGCTCTCTTGCAGGCCCCCTCACGTACCGGAAGGCTGCTGTAAGGTCTCCCTGGAGCTTTCTCTTCTCCAGGCTGAATAACTCCAACTCTCTTAGGCTGTCTTCACACGAGAGGTGCTCCAGGCCCCGATCATCTTTGTGATCCTTCTCTGGACTCACTCCAACAGGTCCATGTCCTTTGTGTGTTGGGGGCCCCAGAGTGGAACTCAGTACTCCAGGAAGGGTGTCATGAGAGTGGAACAGAACTGGAGAATTACCTCCTTTGACCTGCTGGTCACAATACTTTTGATGCCGCCCAGGATACAGTTGGCCTTCTGGGTCGCGAGTGCGCATTGCCAGCTAATGTTGAGCTTCTCTTCAACAAACACCCCTNCAGCGCACTTCTTTTTGAAGTCCATAAGGATCCTGTCAGCCCTCTTCTCCAACCTGTTGAGGACCTTCCAGATAGCTGTAGAACACCCTGGCATATCAGCCACTCCTCCCAGTTTGGTGTCATCTGCAGACTTGCTGAGGGTATAACTCTGGCCCATCATTCAGATCAGTAATGAACAGCATTGGACCGAGTATTGTCTCCTTGGGTACAATGCTAGTTCAGCTACCAACAAGACTTTGCACTGTTGATCACCACCCTCTGGGCCTGGCCATTGAGCCAGTTTTCAGTCCACCTCACTATAGAATCATAGAATGGTTTGGGTTGGAAGGGACCTTAAAGATCCCCTAGTTCCAGCCCCCTTGCCATGGCCAGGGACACCTTCCACTACACCAGGTTGCTCAAAGCCCCATCCAACCTGGCCTTGAACACTTCCAGGGAGGGAGCATCCACAACTTCACTGGGCATCCTGTTCCACTGTCTCACCACCCCCATCATGAAGGATTTCTTCCTAATATCTTTCAGTTTAAAAATGTTATCTCTAGTCCTATCACTCCATGCCCTTGTAAGAAGTCGCTCTCCAGCTCTCTTGCAGGCCCCCTCACGTACCGGAAGGCTGCTGTAAGGTCTCCCTGGAGCTTTCTCTTCTCCAGGCTGAATAACTCCAACTCTCTTAGGCTGTCTTCACACGAGAGGTGCTCCAGGCCCCGATCATCTTTGTGATCCTTCTCTGGACTCACTCCAACAGGTCCATGTCCTTTGTGTGTTGGGGGCCCCAGAGTGGAACTCAGTACTCCAGGAAGGGTGTCATGAGAGTGGAACAGAACTGGAGAATTACCTCCTTTGACCTGCTGGTCACAATACTTTTGATGCCGCCCAGGATACAGTTGGCCTTCTGGGTCGCGAGTGCGCATTGCCAGCTAATGTTGAGCTTCTCTTCAACAAACACCCCTGTCCTTCTCCTCAGGGCTGCTCTCAATCTATTCTCCATCCAGCCTGTATTTGTGCTTGGGATCACCCTGACCCATGTGAAGGACTTTGCACTTGGCCTTGTTGAACTTCATGCGGTTCACACGGTCTCACCTCTCAAGCCTGTCAAGGTTCCTCTGCATGGCTTCCCTTCAGTCTGGTGTGTCAGCTGCTGGACAACTCGTTGTCATCTGCAGACTTGCTGAGGGTGCATTCAGTCCCACCGTCCATTTTGCCGACAAAGATGTTAAACAGCGCTAGTTTCAATACTGACCCCTGAGGAACACCAATCATCACTGCTCTCCACTTGGACATTGAGCCATTGACAACAAGTCTTTGAGTGCGACCGTCCAGTCAATTCCTTATCCAGTGAGTGGTCCATCCGTCAAGTTAATGTCTCTCCAATTTAGAGACAACAATGTCATGTGGACAGTGCCAAATAACTTGCACAAGTCCAGGTAGATGACATAAGTTGCTCTTCTCTTGTCCACCAGCGCTGTAACCTCGTTGTAGAAGGCAAATTTATTTTATGTAGAATCCAAATTTATTGGGCACTAAAGGCAACTTAGTGAAGCCATGTTGGCTGTCATCAATCACCTCCTTATTTTCCATATTTCTCAGCACAGTTTCCAAGAGGATCTACTCCATGATTTTGTGGGGTACGGAGGTGAGGCTGACTGACCTGTAGTTCCCCGGGTCTTCCTTTTTTCTTTCTTTATGTTTCCCCTTTTCCAGTCAGTGGTGACTGCACCAGACTGTCATGTCTTCTCAAAAACGGTGGATAGTGGCTTAGCAGTTTTATCCGCCAATTCCCTCAGGACCTACAGATGGATCTCATCAGGTCCCATGGACTTGCATATCTTCAGGTTCCTTAGATGGTCTCAAACCTGATCTCTTACAGCGGGTGTACAGTTCATCCAGTCACTGCCTTGATGTTGTGCGACTTGAGTTGTGTGGCTTGAGCACTTGCTGGTGAAGACCGAGACAAAAAAGTCATTGAGTACCTCAGCCTTCTCCAGATGCCAGGTAACCAGGTCTCCCATTTCCTTCCAGAGAGGACCCACATTTTCCCTAGTCTTCCTTTTATCACTGTCATACCTATAGAGGCTTTTCTTGTTGCCCTTGACGTCCCCAGACAGATTTAATTCTATCAGGGATTTAGCTTTCCTAATCTAATCCCTGGCTGTTCAGGCAATGTCTCTATATTCCTCCCAGGCTACCTGTCCTTGTTTTCACCCTCTGTAGGCTTCCTTTTTGTGATCGAATTTATCCAGGAGCTACTTGCTCATCCATGCAGGCCTCTTGGCTTTTTTGCCTGACTTCCACTTTGCTGGATGCATCTCTCCTGAGATTGGAGGAGGTGATCCTTGAATACCAACCAACTACCTTGGCCCCTCTCTTCCCTCCAGGGCTTTATCCTATGGGACTCTACCATGCAGGTCCCTGAAGTGGCCAAAGTCTGCTCTCCTGAAGTTCAGGGTAGCAAAATTGCTGTGCACTCTCCTTGCTGCCCTAAGGGTCTTGAACTCCACCACTTCATGGTCACTGCAGCCAAGGCTGCCCTGGGACTTCGCATTCCCCACCAGCCCCTGCTTGTTGGCGAGAACAAGGTCTAGCATAGAACTTCTCCTCGCTGGCTTCTCTGCTACTTGGAGAAGGAAGTTATCATCAATGCATTCCAGGAACCTACTGGATTGCTTATGTCCCTCCAGCAGATACCTGCATTGTTGAATTCCCCCATGAGGATCAGGGCTTGTGAACGTGAGGCCACTCTTATCTGTCTATAGAGGGCTTCTGCACTTGGTCTTCCTGGTCAGGTGGCCTGTAGCAGACCCCCACTATAATGTCACCTGTCCCTGCTCTCCCTTTAATCCTAACCCATAAGTTCTCAGTCAGCTCCTCATCCATCGTTAGGTGGAGTTCCATGCACTCCAGCTGGACATTGACATAGGAGAGGATACCCCTTCCTCACCTCCTCTGGCTCTCCTTCTAAAGAGCTTGTATCCCTCCATTCCAACACTCCAGTCATAGGAGCATTCCCACCATGTCTCAGTGATGTCAACAAGATCATAGCCCTGCAGTCACATGCACATGTCTAACTCCTTGTTTAGTCCCCATGCTGTGTGCTCATTCAGCCTATATCTCATCAGATACTACATAAGAAACTTGTGAGAGACAGTGTTGAAAGTCTTACTCAAGTCTTGTTAGACAATATCCACTGCCTTCCCCTCATCTACCAAGACAGACATTTCATTGTAGATCATCTGACTTCCCCTTTGTTAATCCACTCAAACTATTCCTTACCACCTTCATGTCCATTATTTGCCAGGAAATCATTTCCAAGACTGATTTTCCATCACCTTCACAGGAGGGAATCTAAGCAGGAAGTTCTAGGATAAGAGTACTAGCTAAAGAACTGCATAATTGTAGTGCTTGCACTAACTTCTGTTTCTGAGAAAAAGTTCCACTGACTTAATTGTACCTATAGTAATTTTTACAAGTTGAAGTAGGTTTCAGCTCTGAGATTGCTCCTGAGTGAACCCATTAGTTCTCCCTCTGCCTCAATTGCCCATCTATTAATATAGATTAATATTTCACATTCTCACAAAGATAAACAAAATTGCATATATTTTGATAATAAAGCCTCTATCAGATACTTATAAAAGCAGAGTGAAGGGTAGTATCATACCATAAAAACCAAACCAAAATAAATTACTGAAATTCAATCCTTACTAGACTGCCGATTTTATTGATATACAGAGAAATACATACTAAGATATTCATGTTCCTACATCATATATCTTATTTCACAAAGTATTCTAGATATTTATCACTAAAAACTCCTTAAAATTTTAATGAAATATTTATATACTTTTAAACTTTCATGATTCCAGTTAAATTCTCATATTATTTTTCCTCCTTATACTTTTTAGTAATATTTAAATGATATTTTGACTATGCAAAACCAAACAAAACCCAAAAAATCATATTGCAGCATCGCATCATGATGCTAAGCAAAACACAAAGGAAACTCATTTTATAATGGCTTCTTTATAAAAATTAAATATAATTTTTCACAAATTTTTGTAAATTTACACAATTTTTTTCACCTTGAAATGTTTCTCAGCTCAAATTGAAGTGATGCACAAAGTTATTGTTTTTACCTAAGTTATTTGTACAAATATTTGTGATAACTTCACACACATCAAAGGCTTGTGAATAAATTCCTTAGCAATATAGAAATTAATGAGATTGCCTCCTGCACAGAGTCCACTTGAGCACTGACTAGATTCTACTAAAAATATAACTAGAAAAAAGCAAGGTCAGTATACGAGAAGACGTACCTTTCTTTTCAACTTAAGTCTGTTAGAATTCAAGAGTTAGTTACTGCCACATCCTTTGTTTAAGAATATCTATGATTTAGGGAACTCCAAGAATTTCTGTTAATATCAACATTATTTTCTAATTAATTTTGTATAGTCAAAAACTCTGAAATAAATCCTTCCTGGTGCAATTTGCAAGTTCAGAAAATATTCAGATCTCAAGGAAGTTGCATTACCTAGATCTAGCTTCAGCTTCTGATGAAGATCTACCTCTCAGATGATTGCATTTTTGCTCTACAGTATTTCTTTATTTAGGTGTCAGTTTCAACTGCAAAGTGCTATATATTTCTTTTTTTTCCTTTTTTTGATAAAGTTAGAAGAAATCAGTTTAGAGAGAAAAAAAAAAAATTCCAAGGCCAAGAGGCATCTTTTTCCAGAAAGAGGCAGTTTAATATTTAGTAAGGAGTTTCACATATTGGATGGGTCACTTAGGGGTGCATTCCAGCTTGCCCTCATCTATCGTGCTGGCTTTCTAAATAGGACAAAAATCTATCTTAAATCATGCCAACCTGGTAGAGATTGCAGATTTCAAGGTCATAAAACAAACAGACGAATATCATTCAGCAAATAGCTCCACTGGAGGTCAATAGAAAAGTCATTGCATTAGGTGTTAAGGCCAGATGGGTCCACAGACATTAAGTGCAGCATCAGCAAAAGGAGTTTTAGAACTAGCTTATATCAGGTCATAATTTGATTTAATGTCAGTTCAGCTATACTATAATCCCATGTTTTGGAAAAACAAACTATTTCTTCTTTCTCCTGCAATTTACTAAAAATTTTTCTTACATACACACCACTGAGTAATTTTTCCATCTCCTCTACTAACTAGATTTGGATCTTGGTATTCTGCACATTTGCAGCAGCTAATATCTTGGGACTAAATTTGTTTCATACTTTTAAATTCACTGTAGTGGAAAAATACTGTAGATATATTTGTAATAATTTCACAAACAATACATCTATTTAATCTTTTAATGGTTTTATACTGTATCTGCCAGTAAAGCTGATACTGCAGTTTAACATCCTGAAGTATAAATTTCTAATGCTCAGTGATCCATAGCAGTGAAACTATCAGATCAGGAGGAATAAGACAACCTGTCTCATGCAGCTCACCAACATGTGCAACCACCAACAATATTCCTATCCTGACCATCTTCTTAGAAGATGGTGGAAGCATTAGGTGGTTCCTATTGCATCCATAATCACTCCCTGGGGTGAACAAGTGACATTAACAATAGTCTTATTATTAAGAAGGTGAAATCAACCTTCAAGTTTCAGAAGATCTTTCAGACTTTCACAGGGAAAAAGTTAGTAAACAAAATTCTGCTGCAGATGTTGTGAGTGCTATTACACTTAGCAATAAATCAAATCTTTGTGAGAAGTCCATTTGGACATACAGAAATATGTACTAAAAAAGAGATGATGTTTCACAAGCTTTGATCAAGGACATAGAATGAACTTTTACCAATCTATTTTAGAATAAATAGACACAATAATGTCTGTTGTATGGCAGTCTATCAGGGTATTATTAAAATCTGATTTTTTGCAAGATACTCTGTGCTATTTTGGTCCATTTCTTTCTCAGTTCTTTGACATGTTCTTTATAAATTTTCCTTTATCTCTTTCTGTATTGCCTAAGCCATCTTCCATAATTCCTCACAGCCTTTTTAAATTAAGTTTCAAAGGAACCATATTTAACAATTAAGGCAAACAACTTCTTACACTCCTCTTTGTCAATTCAAGTATGTTTTCTATATTTTTGTGAAGGCTACAGTGAGTTTTTCCACCAGCAAGCGTGTCCACATAAGCTGCATGTCTGAACCAAGAGAAAATTCCTTTTAGCTTTGAGGGGCACAAAAATAACTGAAACGGAATAGAAGAATTTGAAGAAATAAATCATTAGCTTATTTAGTTCACCCTGGTTAACTGTATTCCCTGATCTCTAGAATACTCAGAAGCTTTATGAAATTTTATATAAATCACATGTGACTTTTTTTCCTACTACTTCCTTTCCCAGAGTGCAAGTAATTTTTTGTTAAGATTCTGTGGAGACGTATCCTTGTTTTAAGTTTTGTTAATTTCATTTCCTAAATTCAAGGTTTGTAAATGGTGCCAGTTTAGACCTTGCACATTGCAATTTGCAACAGAAGCAATCATGAAATGAAACAAAATTTTGCAACATGCCCTGATTTTTTATATTTATCTATTTTTTACCAGTAAATCTGGATACATTTTGAGCGTTGCAGCCCTTTGGACCCAGGTACAATGCAAGTCAAATTCTTCGAAGGCCATCAGTACTTTTGAGTTTACAGTTTTGCATTTAAAAAAACTCTAGTGGGAATGTGGAAAATATAGAATCAATTATGTATACAGCATTATGTCTTTTTGATTGAGTGCAGAATTTGGCAATTATTACATTCCCCAGCTTTGACTCAAGTGCTTGATTTTTCCTATAAAATTAACTTATTAATAAAGTATAATTAAACCCATGAAGCCATTTATACAATCTGTAAAGGCTAAATAATACAGGAGTTCTGTAGCTATCTCAAAGCCAGCGTTAAACAATTCTGGACATAAGTTTTTGAGACTTAAATGAAAGCATTCTATAGTGTGTAAAGGCATCCACACATCCCTAACTCAACTTTAAACAACATTAAAAGAATCTGACTATCATTACTCATGACTTAATGTTATTAGTAAAAATGTTATCAGAGTATGTGATTGAAGAATTAATAACTGTCTTCCAAATATACTGAAGGCTGTTAAGGGTTTTTTTGTCTCTTTTACATCCCCTGTTCATTACTAGGGGGAAAAAGATATGCATAATTTCCTTTTGTTTTTTAATAAATATTTGTTCCTTTTAAAATAAAAATTGAACAATAATTGGTTTTAATACTTAACTGTATACAAGTGCATTTCCAAATCAATTAAAATATCTTCAATGTGATTCAGTAAGCAACTCTGTCATTTAAACATTCATCTACCACATCAATATCTATGTGATTACAAAAGGTAACGTTACAAAAAGATTACAAAAATGTTTGTTACAAAAGACGTCACTATTATAGACTATTATAAGACCATTTAAGTTTCCTGCTCTTTTAAGTTGTTTGCCTGGCAATAGAATATCTTGAGGCGCTCTCTGCCTGCCAAGACTCCTTCTCAGCTGGAAGCTTGGGCCTCATCTGAGCACTCCCTGTACCCCTTGCTTCACCCAGGCTTCATGGCCATAGAAGGAAAGGTGTCTTGTGTTGGAAAAAAAATGCACAAGGGTAACAAATCTTCAAAACAACATGGGGAAAAAAGTACCGAAGAAAAACTATGTTAATGTTTACAAAAAATAGCAGAGTATTGTAATTCTTTCAGGGTTACGTAATTTTTTTATAGGGAATTTGTAATTAAAAAAAAAGTTATTTAGATAAAGACAGAAGAAGTAAAGACTGAATATGTAGTTTCGATGACCATGTAATGACTCATACTTTACCCTAAAAACATTGACTAAGGAAAACATTAAATATTACATTCATTTTAAGCACCAAAAGATTTTAGAAATCACTTGACAGTCTCAGATGTGGAATACTAACAAATATTGCACTAGGTCAGCAGAATAATCACTAACATTACAAAGGTTTTAGCTGATGATACAGGTTGTGCCATGAAAGTAAATTTACACTTAATGGCATTATTTTTTTAGGGGAGTTTCAAGAAAAGGAGTTTGGTACACAGGTTCTGGTGATAATGGAAATATTTTACTGCTAAAAAGCCCTGTTGCCTTTTAAGTATGAAATATTTCCCTGTAAATAATTTTTTTACAACAAAAGTCATGCTCTAAAGTTTATTATTTGTACATATCTAAATTTACATATTAATATATATCTCCTTTACAAAAGTTTAATGAAAACGTAGATACTTCAATATCCAAAACTTTTCACATAACCAGAATGTGGAATTAAAAATGGCAAATACGTGAGTTAATACACAACTAAAGTTATCGTGTTAGCAATGATTACTTAGATTTTTCAAGTGGAAAAAGTTTTTTTACAAGTAAGATTGTAAATCTAAAAATTACCTTTAAACAGCAAGTAATTCTCCCAATCCCAGTAACATCTTTATTCCATTGATGTTAATGACAAAAAGCAATCACCCTTAACTTAATAAAATGAGGCAGCTCAATTCTACTATATACAGTTGTATTTTATTAGATTTATATGGGACAGCAGTGGTTAAGAAATTTTGCTTCACCTCTGGTTTCTTTCACTATTTTCTCTTTTGTTTCCAAATTTAAAAGTGCCTTTATTTGCTTATAAAGCAAATATTCCCTACATAGTAGCCAGGTAAATGGAGCATTGAACATATTGCAGTTTTGTGTTACCTGAAAAAAAATATTTGACAGCTATGTACTTTTTTCTGTACAAAAAGCATTAACAGATGCAGTAATTATGCCTACCATTTTAGGGATCCACATAGTATCTACTTGTGAAGTTAAACACAGAGCCTAAGAAGGTACAATATCTTTGCAGCTGTGTTCACGCTGAGAAAAAACACAAAAAAATGAATATAAGACAATCAAGGGCTAAGAAGGACTTGGAAAAAAATACAGCACTGATTATTTATCAGAACATTTATACTATAAAAGGTGGACGCTAAGGTCCAGTTTCCTGCCAAATTCTAATCCCCTCAATAAAATGTGCAATTTCATTCTCCTAAAACCGAAATATAGACAAAAAGGCTATTTAATGACCAAAAGTGAAGTAAGAGCTAAATCGAATCAAATTGAAACCAAGGTTGTTTATCCCGTACTTTAGACAACTTTTACAACTAGAAACTTTTAAAAGCAAATCAATTAATGTGCTGTTGCAAACTCTCCTTTGCTTTGGAATGACTTGCTAATGTTTTAATTTTGACAGGAATACTCTTCCAGTTGTAAAATCACTCAGATTTTTTCCCCCATCACCATCTGGCACTCACCAAGCAGGGAACAGAAAATTAAATTTTTTGTTCAAGATCATTCAGTGTGACTGTTTAAATGGAGACAAATGACCTTGAGATACAAGCCTGTGTACAAGAACCTCGTGTCATTCAGAGCGCAGAAGTGATCCTGCAGTAATTTTTAAACAAGTGGGCTTAAGCTTAAATGCCTATTCCCTCCAGCCAGTCTTGGGCAGAAACCTAACATGAAGGTTTTGCAGGAAGCAAAACAAATAAATGTGAATGCTAGAGTACATAAATATGTTTATTACCATTTTTCTTTGGGTATTTTGTAAGAACTCCACTGGGATGGCAACTTTTTTGTTTTGTCTGTGCTAGAGAAACAGAAAAGAGAGTGAAATATTGGCCTGATCAGTTTCTCTGTGCAACCTGTAATACTTGGATAGATTTTTTAGGTCATCTTATTTTGGGCAATTTATATATGTGTCTGTTTTCAGAGATAACGAATTAGTTTGGACACAGATGAATCTACTTCAGAAGTGGATTTTTTTGTTATTGTTCATGCATATATAGAGTTATTCCTGGTATTACGTAAGTCAATAAGAATATTTAATTTCTGTATTTCATCCTTTTCTGCCACAAACCCCATGAGGCACCTGCCCTGTGAAGGGTAGTTCTGCAGAGTCAGTTCTGGGACAAAGGAGTGCTGAGGAAGTGGGGCTACACATCACATCAGGGAGTGCAGCTCTGAAAGGATTCAGTTGATTTCACTAAAGCAGAGGACATGGTCATCTGCAGTTTAATTCTGTTATCATTTATACTTGTGTAAGTCCAAGGAAATACACGAAAATGGAATTCAAATCTTATATGGGATCCTTTCTACAATTACTATATGTATCACTCAAAATCATATGAGCATGTCTTCATTCTGAACATGTTCTGAGATCTGAACCATTTTATCATTGTAATAAAAGCAAAGCAAAGAAAAAAACAACTTCAGTAGAAGCTAAATAAGGCCGCTTTTCTTTTCCAACTCCATGAGTTCTTCATTTTAAATCTTGGCCAAGGACTTACAGGAATAGATCCATATATTAAAGGCTAACAATTAATGATATCTGAGGAACAATTACTGATCTTGAAGCTGAATTGCTCCTAAGGGAGCTGATCATCAAGCAAACATTAAGGTAATCTGAAGACATGCAGAGATTCAGATACTGCATTAATGGTATTTCATTTGAATATTAATGTCTTAGTAGCAATGCTTAGTCTAAACTGCAATGAGTCCCTGGCTTTAACCCCAAACATTGCAGACTGGTTATATGCAATATATGGCATTTTGCACTTAATTTTCTTCCAGACTTTAATTTGAAGTCTGAAGTTTGTTCTCTTACTTGGGTTGCTGTGAAGAAGTTATAACTTTACTGGAGACCAAAGTCATACTTCAGACAGAAAAGAGAATTAGACTTGTCCTTTGTTCCAGCTGCAAAGCAGTAACACAAGCACCAGAAAGTAATACAAGGTTTCATTTTGCTCTTCCCTGTAGTAACCTATAGTTTTCTGTTTTCAAAGCAATTTCCTTGATGGAGTTCATCCCTAAGTGCAGCTTCAAGCTGTGTATTCTAGTGCAATTCCAATACTGCTGGCACTTCTGGAAAGCAGCCCAGGTGGGTTTAAGCATAGTACACTCTAAAAAAGTAATTTGCCTTGCACATGGTATGAGATCAGATATTGCTGGATTCCATAAAAACAGATTAATACTTATACGATAGTTTATTTATCTTTCCAATTTTTATTATACACAGAAACAGAAGTAAAAATTCTTCACTAAGACAAAATTAACCTTCGGATACACATGTAGAAAAATGTCATATTTGTAGGAAAGTAAATTGTTCCTTTTCCGCTGAAAGACTTGAAGTTCCTCTACATTTGAATGTAAATATTCTGTTATCTATCATATCAGTTTGGAACATGAGTTTCCTTCACAAGCACGCTGTATTGTGCCCACTGGTTCAGAGTGTCATGCTGTTCCCTGCTTTCTATTAGAAGTAACAGTTTCCAATACAACAGGTATTAAACCCAGGCAAGCTATTATTGTCTGTCTACATTAGCTTGTCTTTTTTGCTTTGAGGATTGTTTCACTACAAAACTGTATAGCATAGGCTTTAAAAAGAGAAAATGTTCCGGTCTAACACTTCAGATCCTGTAGTTTAATGAGGTAGTCAGACTATCATCTGATGATGATACAGGATCCTTAACTCTCATTAATAATCTGTGTGTGTTTTGCAATGACAACATTTAAACATGTATTACATTGTATTTCAAACCCAAAGCCTTTGCGTATATCAAGAAAATATGAAGGCTCTAAAGAAAATCACTCAATAGAAGGAGGAGGGATCAATTTACCAGATTGTCTTTGGTTTTTGCTATGTCTCAGTAACTGAATGCATATTTTTCAGTGTCAGAGCAATGCTCTGCAAACCCAAAGTGTGTGAGCTGTGAATATTTTTCACCCTTTTTCCACTTCTGCAAGTTGAAGCAATCTCACAGCTGGTTTAGTTTATGAGAGTTGACAATTGTTGCTCAGGAAGAGGAGTTCTGAGTAGGCTCAAGACTGCAGGAAAGAAGCCAATGCAGTGAAAGGATTTGGGGTCTTTTAACATCAGGTTGTGAAAATAATTACTTACTGTTCCTAGTACTCATAACCAGTGCACTAGGAAAAAAAAAAAAAAAAACCAAACCACAAACCAAACTTGAGGTGGAGATAGGAAGCTGGAAAAAGGGATTATGCAGATTGGTGGATGTAAGTTTGAATTAACTTTCTACATACCTATGAATGGATGAGTGTTAGTAGAAGACCTTCTGAAGAAATAAGAATAGAACTGTAATTCATTTTTTAAGAGGGAGTAAGGGAAAGCTACAATTGACAGGTAAATAGAAGACAGAGGTCAAATTTCAGTTCCCTACGTATAGATAACTAGCGCCAACTAGATTCCCTGGGATGTCTAAAAGCCTAGCAGTCATGCTGTGCAAACTATGGCAATTTTCTGAAACATTTTAGAGGCCAAGACCAGAAACCCGATGTTGTCTACAGTGACATTAGATGTGTATGTTTAGACAAATTAATCCATCCATAAAGTAAAATGCTATTTGTTTTCCATGCTCTACTTTAATATTTGGGCTGCATCAAAAGAAGCGTGATTAGCAGATTAGGGGAGTCTCTACCCTACTCTTGTGAAACCCTGGAGTACTGTGTTCAGCTCTGGGGCCACCAATACACAAAGGACATGGACCTGTCGGAGTGAGTCCAGAGGAGGACCACGAAGATGATCAGGGGGCTGGAGCACCTCTCCTGTGAAGACAGGCTGAGAGAGTTGGGGTTGTTCAGCCTGGAGAAGAGAAAGCTCCAGGGAGACCTTACAGCAGCCTTCCTGTACGTGAGGGGGCCTGCAAGAGAGCTGGAGAGCAACTTCTTACAAGGGCATGGAGTGGTAAGACTAGAGATAACATTTTTAAACAGAAAGAGGGCACATTTAGATTAGACATTAGGAAGAAATCCTTCACGATGGGGGTGGTGAGATGGTGGAACAGGATGCCCAGTGAAGTTGTGGATGCTCCCTCACTGGAAGTGTTCAAGGCCAGGTTGGATGGGGCTTTGAGCAACCTGGTGTAGTGGAAGGTGTCCCTGGCCATGGCAAGGGGGCTGGAACTAGGGGATCTTTAAGGTCCCTTCCAACCCAAACCATTCTATGATTCTATGATTTCCAAGCAAGGACCTTAGCATAAAAATTAAAAAGAAAAGCTTTTCCTGACAGTCTCCTTTTAGCCTTCCACATATTTCCCTGTCAAGAAGCACAGAAAGATTGCCAACTTGTATGGAACAGTACAATAATTACAGTAATTTTTTTCTCTCTGTTTATTTTGTTTTGCAGCAGCCCTTCCCTCACCCTAAAACTTTTGCTTATCTTTATCCCTTACCAAGGCAATAATACTGTCACTACTCCTAGGGAAGCTTGTATGATCTTATTACAAAAATAACAGCTTTGCATAATTGAAAATACTGAAAATACTGCAAACTGTGTATAGGTGAAAAACTGAAAATTGATTCAGAAAGGATTGCTATTTTGCATCTGGTTTTGCATGAAATATTGACTGGTTTTCATTTTTGCATTTGTCATTGTAGCAGTGCAAAGCATGTGAAGGAAAACTTCCCATGTGATTAAAATCAATAACTCTATTACAGATAGAGGCATATGAGATGACTGGCAAGAATACACACAATGAAACAGAAGCATGTGGCCTGACAGGAAGTAGGATAAAATTTAAGATAAGATGGTATTAGCCATACTTGGAGATGCAAGCAGAAAGACAATAAGTCAATATAACACACTTCAAAAGGAGCTTGTGGGTAATCAAATCTTGCTATCTCTTGATTAATACAAACCTTTTTATACTTAAAAAATAGATAGGAAAGATGACTGTTCACCTGAAATAAAAGATATTTCTATTATGAATAAGCAGAAGTACTGTACTCTGTACTCCCCTGTACTCTGCCCTGGTGAGGCCGCATCTGGAGTACTGTGTCCAGTTCTGGGCTCCCCAGTTCAAGAGAGACAGGGAACTACTGGAGAGAGTCCAGTGGAGGGCTACAAAGTTGATTAGGGGAGTGGAGCATCTCTCGTATGAGGAAAGGCTGAGAGAGCTGGGTCTGTTCAGCCTGGGGAAGAGAAGGCTGAGAGGAGATCTGACCAATGCTCACAAATATCTAAAGGGTGGA
>VZSC01019228.1:146666-163454 GCA_013398225.1 Steatornis caripensis | reverse complement strand
GCAGGGGGGTTGGACTAGATGATCTCTAGAGGTCCCTTCCAACCCCTACCATTCTATGATTCTATGATTCTATGAAGTATCAGGTTTGTGTGACAAGGTTTTCGTAGCAGGGGAGCTCCAGGGGTGGCGTCTGTGAGAAGCCGCAAGAAGCCTTCCCCATGTGTGATGACAGAGCCAATGCCAGAGGTGTCCACTGGCCAAGGCCAAACCCATCAGCCACGGTGGTAGCACCTCTGTGATAACATGCTTAAGAAGGGGGAAAAGTTGCTGCGCAATGGCAACGGCAGCCAGAAAGAGGAGTGAGAATGTGTGAGAGAAACAGCCCTGCAGGCACTGAGGTCAGCGAAGAAGGACGTGGAGGAGGTGCTCCAGGCGCCGGAGCAGAGATTCCCCTGCAGCCCGTGGTGAAGACCATGGTGAGGCAGGCTGTACCCCTGCAGCCCACGGAGGTCCATGGTGGGCAGATCTCCACCTGCAGCCCGTGGAGGACCCCGCACCGGAGCAGGTGGATGCCTGAAGGAGGCTGTGACCTCATCAGAAGCCCACACCAGAGCAGGGTCCTGGCAGGAGCTGTGGCCCCATGGAGAGAGAAGCCCAGGCTGGAGCAGGTTTGCTGGCAGGGCTTGTGACTCCGTGGGAGGGACCCACACTGGAGCAGTTCATGAAGAAGCGCAGCCCCTGGGAAGGACCCATCTTGGAGAAGTTTGTGAGGGACTGTTTGCTGTGGGAGGGAGCAGGGGGTGAATGGAGGAGGAAGGAAGGAGTGGCATGGTGAACTGACTGCAACTTCCATTCCCCGTCCCCCTGCGCTGCTCGAAGGGAGGAGAAAGAAAATTGAGGAGTGAAGTTGAGTCCATGAATAAGGGGGATGGGGGTGGGGAAGGTGTTTTTAAGATTTGGTTTTATTTCTCATTGCCCTACTCTGATTTGATTGGTAATAAATTAAACTGATTTCCCCAAGTCAAGTCTGTTTTGCCCATGATGGTAATGGGTGAGTGATGTCTCCCTGTCCTTATCTTGACCTGCAAGACTTTTGTGTTTTCTCTCCCGTCCAGCTGAGGAGGGGAGTGACAGAGCAGCTTTGGTGGGCATCTGGCGTCCAGACAGGGTCAACCCATCACAGCAGACCTCAGTCTTACTTTACATTCACATTCTGTAGATTTTTCAGTATATTCTGAAATAAATTTTAGCAGACGTTGTGTTAAAATGTGCATTAAGAGTCCTGTTGACAAAATAAAATACAGTTCTTACGAATAAATTATATTTCTTATGAACTGAAAATACACCCTCTATTTCCTGTGCAGCTAGAGTTTGCCCTTTCATACAACTTTTTTTTAAATGATTCATTTTCAAAAATATATTACAGAACAATTTATCTGTACTCGATTCTTTTAATTGTAATATATTTTAGACAATATCCTGTGTAATAATCTGTTGCATTCTATGGGTTTAGGATTGAAAATGTACATTGGTGACAAAGGCAAAGAAAAGATGAGCAGGTGAGCCCAGCTGTGATTACCATACACGTATCAGTCAGTATTTGTAAGACAGTTCAGCCACAGCAAATGAGCTGTTCTGCTGTGATTGCTCGCACTTCTTGTGCTCTTTTTGTTCCTTTTGCTTAAGGAATTTAAAGTGGAAAATGCTCTTGCTATTCAAAGAGGCTGTCTAGAAAGGTGTACACCAGTTCTTTTCATTACTATGTTGAAGGGGGCATGTGTGTATGAAAAGTGGATTGCAAGCAGTTAAAATCATTTTTACACCCTGCAGAAGTCTTTATAACCCGTTACAGTGCTCTCTCTACATGGCAGTTTACTTTTAATAACTTCACCTCTGAGTACAATCACAACAATTTGGGCAGCTTTGACTGAGTATGTTAAAATGAGTGCACGTTACATGTGGCTGTCAATGGTAGTTTTAACTTTAGCATGTGAATTGTTGGTAATGAAAATAGACAAAGGACCTGTGCACAATCAACAACAGCCAAGCCTAGCAGAGTGACAACTCTTGCAAGAGTGGCATCAGAGAAATTGTCTTGTGATGCTGGTCAGGCTGCATATATTTGTTAGAAATGGTCATCTTACAATTTTCAGAATTATGTTTCTGATTGCCTTTAACACTAAGAATAGCAACAACAAGAATATTGCGACCTTGAAGAATATGGACATAAGCAGCTATAAACTGGCCTGTACAGCATGACTCCCATCAACACAGACCACAAAGCAGCTGAGAGTTGTGTCACCTTTGCAACCTGCCAGACTGATGAGACAAATGGAAGAAATGTGTCATAATTGCTAGGCATCACCATAATCCTCTTATATGCAACGAGCACAGCAATCAGGCTATATTGACAGGTATAATCAAAACACAGTGAAGTGAAGCAAAGAAGGAAATCCTTTTATCAAAACCCGAATGGATAGTAACAAATGCCAGTAAGAGAATGCCAGTAAGATCATTCATGAATTCATCTAGATTTCTGCTCACTGCAGACAAAAGTGCTTTACAATAAGAGAGTCTTTGGAGTCTGGTCCATGAGAGCCTGCCTGCCCAGGCTCCCAGCTGTGTTAATATGTAAGTCAGATTTCATAGTAATTCAGCCAGAAACCAATCCTTTCCCATTAATATCAGTGGCAAAAGTCTAACAATGGTCAAAGCATGTTTGCCATTTTCTTATTTGGGGTTTTTTAGTTTGTATCCAGCTTCCCACATGGAAAATCAGCATGTTTCACATAATAAAAAGCACTGCAAATAGCAGATTTGACAGAAGATTGTCTGATGTCTGCAAGAAGAATATGAACAGAGCATATTCCCAGCAAAACTGGACTTTCTAATTGCAAAACAGGGACAAAGAGGGGAGGCTCTTCTTGTAGTGAGAAACTTGATGATACAAGGAGCACAGTAACCAATTATTGAGCATGTTTATAGCATGCTGATAGCTGGTTCCAGAGAATGAGTTTTGGTTCTGGAAACCAATACATGTAAGCACACTTAGCGTATCTCCTCATAACCCTCTGTGCCTACAGCCCCTTCTAGCACACATCATGCTTCCAATTCATCTACTTCACACAAAACTGGTGTTGTGAAGTAAGGTGGCAATGTATCAAGCGGTAATGAAAGCTAATGTCCTTGTAGAGATGGCTGCTTCTGAAGAATTACAGATGTCGTAAACCCTCACTGCAGATAAACTCACAATGGCTGTTTTCCATAGCTCAAGGGTCTTCAAACATAGATAGGCTGGAACCTCCTTTCCCCGAGAAACATCATCCTTTGCGAATCATGTGTGAAATCTTCGGTGTGGATAGTGCAATGTAACCATAACAACCCTCATAATGACACGAACACTTTCGACTGGGCCCTGCGCTCCCTCAGTATGAAAATAAACTGCTCATCTGGTTTGCAGAGTACTGGGAGACTCTGAGAGGTAGTCTAATACTAGCATTTTGCATAATCTGTGTAAAAATGGTAATGATCCATTTCACCTGGTTTGGAGTCAGGGCCATGCCTTCCTATATTGTTTTGGTCTGCTGGGCAATGACAGTCTGGTTCAAGCTGCACACAGAAATCCAGCTTGCGACCACTCAGCTGCATTATCAGCTCAGCCTCATAAATAAGGCTTATTCCTGCATGGCTAGAAAATTGGTTATTCTAGCCATTAGCTATCCAAGACAGATTTCCCAGCCAGCAGTACATAGGCTTCCTATCCACACAGCAGAAAAAGACATTACTTTCATTTGTTTCAATATCCTCTGCCATCCCCCATGGAAATGTTACTTTCTTGTAACTTATACAGGCAAAGAGACTGGAAACTAAGTAAAAGAAAACTGTTTCATTTTTTCAATAAATCTTTTCCCTAACCAAGAACTGAAAAAAGGAATGCTATTTCCCTTTCCTCCAAAACCCAAAACCTTCAAGAAAAAAAGGCATTGGTTCTCATACTGTTTGTCCTCCTATGTTCTCTTCCATTTTAACTCATGGAAGTTTGCTCCAGCTCTGAGAAAGCCACCTGCAGAAAACAAGGGATGGACACATACCAAAAGAAGCCCCTGTTAAAACCAACAGATAAACTTCTGTAAGACATATTCAGTGTTTTTCTTTATACCTTTTGCATGCCAGTTCTCTCCTTCAGACCTCAGCCCTGAATGATTCTTATGCTTCTTTGCCCCGCTTCTTCCCAAGGGCAGCCCACCTGCCCCCACAACTGTAACACTTGTGGGAAAAAATATTGAATAAGCCCCTTTGTTCCCACCAAGGAAAAAGAACACATAACACCTGACCGAGCATAGCAAAGCAAGAGATACAGACAAGAAATAAAAACCACACGGGAAAAAAGAAATGTGAAAAAAATCAACCACATAACTGCAAATAAGCTAATACAGCTGTTAAAAACCAAACAGGAAAAAACATATGGTCATACTGTATTTCCCACCACCCCACCAAAAAGTGACCTAATAGTCGGTTAAAAAATATGCAAAACGAATAACAACACATGGCAAATCAGAAAGAAAGAAAGTGTGAGGGGTGGGGGCGAAAGAAAACCAAGAAGAATACATGAGGTGCCTACATGAGAAATCACATGGTCATGGTTATGCTGGGGCCTGCGAAGGCTCTGCTCTTCCTCTTTCTCTTCCTACATTGCCATACCTCCTGTTCTTATGTACATCCTCTCACCTGTATTGATACAAATTCTCCAGGAAGCAAGGGTATGTATATTTCTTCTGTGGTGTGTTTAAGAAAAAGAGGCTGGGAAACTCTCACCTCATACCCACGGTCATCCCAAAACAATTAAGCATATTCTCAATTGGTCTCAGTCAATAGCCAATGTTTAGCAACATTTATCCAATTCAAAAGCTTTGGTATGTATACATTTAGTGGTCAGATCAACGTGGTGAGTTGATCTGGAGGAGAACACGTTTCAGCCTAAGCAAGGTGGTGATTCAGTACAGGGAAGGGGAACATGTATCTAGTTAAGTATAAATGACTCAAAGTCTGACAAAGAAACTTCTGCATCTACCAGGAAGTGAAGTTAATCATAATTTAAAAGAACAGACAGCCTGTCTCCTGAATAAAGAAAATGGTTTAAGGTTGAAAGACTGAATCTGTCTGAACCTACAGAAGTCTTCATGGGGAAGGCTGGTCAACAAAGCCATACAGCTTGCAGACAAGAAGAACCTGAGAACTGGAAGATTAGGATGTGCTCAGAGGCCTGCTTCTGAAGGTGCTTTGTAATGGAGTGTCTTTGAAAGACCTTCCCTCCAAAGGAGTTCTTTGAGAGAGAAGTCCAAACCAGATCTTTCTAATAATTACAGCCTGATTCATAGCACACAAAATCCAAGACCTAGGCTAGCATGTGGTCTGAAACAAATACAAGTCAGCTGAGCATGAATGACTTCTTTTATGTGTTATCAATTAATTTATGCATCATTTTTTCTCTTATTTCTTCATTCAGATACTTCATAGACATCTGTATCTGTTTTGGATGCTGCGAGTGAAACATGATTGGATCAGGTTCTTCTCCTGTGCAAATCAATGAATGCAAATTCTGGCAACAGAATCGAGTTCTAATTACCCGCCCACACTCAAAAGTATCCTTTCTAAAATCAATTTCGTGTTGCAGCAGGCAAAACTTGGGTACTTCCCTTGGTCCTTTGCTATTCTTCAGTGTGCTTTCCTTCAAGAATGAAACAAAAGCAGCATGGAAGCACAAAGTGGGAAAGGAACTTAAACTGCATGTTGAAAGGGTGAAATACACTCATGGGACCTCATTTAGAACACCAATTTAGATTAACCAAATTAACACAAACTATGTAACTGTAAAAGAGACCTAGTTCTTTCTGCTGCCCAATTCCAGCCTTATGCAGGACCAGATGCCACAAATTCTTAAAATAAACCTTAAAATCTGTGTTTACACTTTATATGCATTGTGATTGCGAGCATCTGCTTTAGTATCCTCAGGTTTTGGAGCGCTGGCCTTAAAAGCACGTTTTGTGGTAAGACACTTACAAATGCCGTGACAATAATTGTAGGGAAAAAATGGTCACACTGAAATAAGCCGAGAAAGAGAATACATACACCAAAAGTCTCATTAAGTTCAGTTTTGTTTTATCTGCATTTTCTTTTTCTTCACTGTTAAGGATCAAGAAATCTGTGTATCTGCAGAGAATTTTTCTCCTTCCTAATCAGTCTGATCCTCCCAACTGATATTCTGTATTAGCTTGCACTGGGCAATATATCAGTCCCATTGTTATCTCAGTTTGAATGCTGAGTATTAGTTGATAATTTAAAATGCTTTTTAAAGTGGATCATAGAGGCTTGTCATGCCTTAAACTGGAGATATTTTGGTTTTATTCCAAGTAACCCTTTCCGGTTATTTAATAAAATACATTGGGTTTTGTGACCTTGTGGTCACAAGTGATACAATGGTAACTGAACAGTCAAAATCAATTGTGTATGTATGGAGACATTATAGATTTGCATCTGAATTACTTTCTCATGTCCCTCGGTTTCAGTCATGCTCTCAATGTAATTAGTATACATTTACAATACATTTTCAATTGTATTTGAGCACAGACACTGAGCTTCTCAGCATCTTTAAGAGAGGGACAGAGACAGATGGATGTCCTAATGTAATATGTAAGTTTATACAAAGACAAGGAGGTGACTTAGAAACATTTTCCTCTGGGTGAATTTGTTGTTAGTGTACTTAAATGTAAGTATAATGTATTTAATCTTTTTACTAGACTGGTTGACATGTTAAGGATTAAATCTTTCTAAAAAACTATATTTGTTGAACACCTCACAACATTAAGAAAATAGTATCCTGTTCACTCACATTTCAGATCAAAAGCTAAATGCTGTTCAAGACTTGTTAGGATGACTGGTAAAATATTTGTGCAAAGAATTAAACTCAAAAAGTAAAGGATATTTTTAATTATATATCACCACTAATTTTTTTGTGTCTAAAAGGGGATTGAACACTATGTCTACCTGTGTGCTTATGATTAAGTTACATTTCAACAGGCCAGCACAGATAGTCATATTCATTTAGGACTACATTTTTAGAAATACAAACATAGTTTATGTAGACAAAAAGCAGAACAGTGAATGCAAAAGAATCCCCGCAAACAAAAACATGGTAAAGATGACAATGTGAGGATTTATGAATTATGGTTATTTTCAAATTGCACACAGAACTCCATTCTTTTTACTAAATTGATACCCACAATTTTGCATGCAACTGAATATTTGAAATGAGAGGATTGTTGAATATGCTTTTGTGTAAAAGTCTGAGTATGAGGTTACATTCTACAGAAATATGAGACGAGGAGGGATTGATGCACTGCAGGTAGCAATTAATAAGATGATAGTAAAACGGATATAGTTATCTGAAATTGACTTACGTTTTGGAAAACCTCAGTGTGTACTACTCAAAATAAGTCCCAGTTAAACATTATGCAGGGATCAATTGTAAATCATAGAATCATAGAATGGTAGGGGTTGGAAGGGACCTCTAGAGATCATCTAGTCCAATGTATGTGCTAACATGGCAAAAACTGAAGATGGTTGTTGATTTTTCACTGAGTTTTTTCGTTTCTATGCTGGCACGTATACGGTGTCAATGCTGCTGACTGTGTGAAGACACTTTGGTAAATATCTGTGCATATCAGACTAGCAGAGTACTCCGATAGCAGCTGACTAATATCTGGAAAATATTGTGCTGAGCAAAAATATCGGTTTTATTCTAATTTCTGTTTTATAATCTAGCAGACTGATTTCAAGTTTGGGACTCTTTTTAATGTTTGAGGAATTCCCCCGGGGGTTTTTTTGCAATAACGAGGGGGAAAAAAGGCATATTTTTAAACAAGAGTTGCATTGGCAGTTACTGTCCCATATACGTACTAAAAACTAAAATTATTTATTTTTGAAAAGAATAACATCTTTCAGTAGTTCCTAACTAAGCTAGGGAATCTAGGTCATATAGCACCTCTGGGTGAAGTCAATTTAGGCAAGCACAGGGAAATACCTAGACAAACTTTAATGAGATATATGTTACTCCAGGTTCAGGACAAGAATGGCTTTCTACTTTATATTTTCTGTTCTGCAACGGATAAACAGTCCAAGACTTGCTGGTGAACATTTCTAAATGACAACACATTTCCTTGCTTTTGTCTTCTGCTGAGAACTGTATAAAGCCAGATTGTTGGGGTTTTTTATTTTAACTTTTACTAAATACTAAATGTACATATTTCCAAAGTTTAGGCATTTCAATGTTAGTTTTTAATGAATAACAAAAAAAGTAAAGTATTAATTCAATAATTTTCAGTGGTATCTGAGTCTACAGTTGCTAATTATTAAATACAACCTCAAGAACGTGGATGAATTTCTAATGTAAGACTATAGCATTATTATTACTACTTATGATTCTCATAATTTTTTGTGAGCATGTTTTCTGAACAGAAAGAAACCTTGTATTTGAAAACAATTGAAAGTATTGTCACAGGTATTCAGGTTCATTAAAATAGTAATAGGAGCCAAAACTATAATTATATTGATAACTAAATTGCCTCAGGATCACTAGCTAATATTAACCATAAAGTTCTCATCTTTGATCTTTTCTACTAACCAACTACTTATGTATTCATTATTAACAGAATGATACTTAAATTTTCATTGAAAAGAAATATCTCCTTAGTTGTTTTCACAGGAGGCCCATACTGAGCTCTTCTATTATTTTTCAGTCAAGCTACCCATCCAAAGGCAAATATCCATCCCAGTGCTTGTTAGCTCCTGTTGTTCCACTCTCTGGAAAGGAGGAAGAGCACTTTTCTTCCTGACTCTCTCTTTTATCTTGAATTCATGTTTCACAGTGATGTACTTTAGCTTTTATAGCTCTGATGGAAAGGAAGATGAAATTGAAAAGGATTGATCCACTGGAAAAAGACTACTGTTTATCAGATTTATACGTCACTTTTGTTACGTCCAATTTACCCTTTTTACTCTACAGATTCACTGGAAAAACAAAAAAACCCCTTTGTTTTCCCTGAACATATCTCAACCTCTTATTTCTCTTTTGCTTTCTGTGTTTTCTCTCTGCCTTGAGCACAAATATTTGTAAACCCATCGCTGGCAGAGCAGCACAAATTGAAAGGCAGAGTGATACTCCAGCAATGGTTCTTCAGTGCAGCAGGACCTACGTGCCACCCCTCTACAATAATTTTTAACCACTACATCTCTCCTTTTTCAAAAATGCCATTAGAAATAACAGTTGTGATATATTTAATCTATAAACTAAGGAGATTGGATAATTTGATGGTCTTTTCTGCCTGGAGCAGCATTATCCAATACTAAACAGAGTCCCCAAAGCAGAAAATTAGTGAATCATCATCTGGCAGGGCCTTACTGCTCTGACCTGGATGTATTGAGCAACTCAGTAAAATAGAAAGAAGCATTTTAATTCCTTTTCAAGTTTTACAAAAGAACTGTAAATGCTTGCTGAGACATTGTGTACATCTAGATGACACTTGCCTCTCTGAAGATGCTGGCATGGTGTAAAAGGAACCTGAACATGTCCTTAGACATCTTCCTGTGCAATGACTCTTTAAAGACCATAAGTATTTTAAAGGATGAAGTGATAGCAGGTTTGTCCAGATAAGTTAAGCTTCCAAATAGCTTAAAGGTTTTGCCAGGGCACCTCAGGGCTTTCGGGGCTCCCTGTGGTGGGTAAGGGCAGGTCCTGGCAGCCAGGGCCTGTCCCAGCCCCAGCCAGGTGCAGGGCAGATGGGGGCACGGGACAGCCCCAGGCCCGGACATCAGGCACCTGCCTGGGGATGTGGACAGGCTGAGGTTGGGCTGGGCTGTAGGTCTGCAGGTGGACTCAACTCACCAGGGCCCACGGCCAAGCAGGGCAGGGCTGTGGGGAACTGGAGACTGGCCCTGCAGCTGGTCATCCCTGGGGTAGGGACTGATGGCCCCAAGGGGCTGATGTGGGGTCCTTCACCCTCAGCAGGGTGGAGGGAGCCCTGGGGGGCTGGCGGTACCCTCAGGGACATGACAAGTTTAGTATATCTATCAGCTGTACTGTAAGAAGTATCTCAATAAAAAAGAAAGAAAATTTATTTCCTCCTGCTTATTTCTTGGGTATGATGTTATTTTGTAGAAGTTATTTTTTGTAAGTCAGTCTGTTGATTTAAGAAATATATAATAATATCTTTTTACTTCTGTATCGCTACAAAGGCCAAGTAAAAGTAAATCAGATGTTATGCTGTTTCTGCTTGATCAGCAGTACACTTCAGTAAATTCTAATCTTCAAATCCTGTTGGTTTTCTACCTTTGACTGACAGGGAAGTCTCCCATCTGTGGTCATTTATCACTGAAGCAATACACAAAGGAAAGAAATTGTGAACAGTCCTTACACCTCATGTACGAGTATTTAGTACTTAATGTTTATTACTGCTTAGTACTTTTTTACTTCTAGATGGGTGGGGTGCAGAAAAGTGCTCTTTGTTTCCTTTTGGTTCTTCATTCCCCTTAGCTGCAGAAGTGCTGGCACGCATCAGTACAATACAAGATAGTGTAAAGTCTTGTGCCAGGATCAGTATCCATGAACTAAAGTATCTACTGCTTCTTGAATTTTATTCCTTTTTAAAGTAAAGCATAGCATCATCCAAAAAACCCCAACAAACAGACCATTCATAAATAAAGGTAGCTAGGAAAGAAATCATACTGCACAACTGGAGTTGTTCTGAGAGATCTTTCTGCCTTCCATAGTCAATGGTCTATAATTGTTACAAGTTGTACAGAATTAGTATTAAAAAGGAAACCTATTGCTTCTTCCTTCTACTTCAGAGAACAAACTATCCCTGTTCAGATTTTGGTCAAGGAGAAATAATGATGGGAAGAGCACCCTTAACCTTGAGTAAGGGCAAATCACATGGAGAATTGAGTGTTTCTCTCCAAGAACCAATATTCTTCCTACATCTGCACCAACGACTAACTCCTGTTCTTGCCCAACAATATGTGGGGACCTGCGTACTGATGGTGCTTAACTAAAGCACTGTATGACTGGTTTGAAGATAAAAAAAGAGTACAGTCCAAAGAAAGATATCAAGTTGAAGGCAGCTTTCAGAAAATAAGAGCAACTGAACAGTGAGAGGAGCAGGGAGTTTTGGATGTGGTTGGACAACTGGCTAAACTCAAGATCTAGCTGTACGTTTGCTGTGTCCACGCTGAAATTAGACAAACAGGTCTCAATCTGTTTGTTCAGCACAAGATTTTCCCCATAGAAGAGTACATTGGCACAGCTTCTTTGCATGTCATATCAGCTGCTTAAGGATTTCAAAAGTAGGAGAAAAGGTAATGGAAGCTTCTGAATTTCCAGTGTAGTCTAGGTCCCAGAAGACCAGAAACAGAGTCTGTTCTTCTGAGATGAGTAAGTTCTCCCAAACATTTGTGGCTTTAGATGGGAAATGAAGTCCAGTTCTACTCCATTTTCCAAAATGCTTCTAGGTTCTTCTCCTCAGGAAACAATTCTGTCTGTGGACAGAGGAGCAGCTCTGAGAAGAGGGATTGGAAAGAACTATGATTTCAAAGGCAGGATCATAAGTTTCCATATTGGCCAGATGGTTCTAGACATGTCATTTTCAGTGTGCTGCCTGCTGGGACACTTAGTTCCCCTCTTATACTGTAGAGAGAAATTAACTATTTATTTCATGTAATGTTCTCTTTTTGTCAAATACCAAATCAGTATTTAAATATGGTATCATGCTAGCAATAACATAGCATAAATATCATATCCTACTATCTTCTTCAATCAGAATTCTTCTTAGAGGACTTCTATTTGAATGGAGTCTGCATCTTCTGTCCGATACAAAAAAACCTGTTGGTTCTATGTGTCATGTGCTTTTAAATTTAAGGAGTACAATAAGCATTTTATTCTGTAGTGTAACAAGAAAGGAACGTAAACCTTGATATGATATCCTTGATAACCACATGTTAGCAATTGCGACAAAATCAATCTTGATAAAATGTACCATTAGAGGAAATACTAAAATGAATGAAAGAGGGTAAGAATCAGTTCTTACATACAGTTAATGGATAGCAATATACAAAATCTATGATCTCATTGTCAGATGTAATGTTCATCAACCATCAGAACCAGGCACACACAAAGCTGTTTATTTTAAAAGAAAAAAAAAAGTCCTTACAAAGTTATTTACAGTTATCTGAAGAAAGTACAGCTATTCACAGAATCACAGGATCACAGAATGGTAGGGGTTGGAAGAGACCTCTGGAGATCATCTAGCCTCTGTCACCTGCAGAACACCGCTAGTCCAAAGCCTCTAAGTAGACTCTGCGCTGCTGTTTACAACCCACTGAGCTCTTCCATTCAGCCAGTTCTCAGTCCAGCTCACTGTCCACTCATCTTTGCCAAAATTTGAAAGGTTTTGCACCAGTCCAAATAAATCAGGATTTTCAAACATTAAATAATATGCATCTATTATTTTTCACATGTATAGTAAAATATTGATACCCTTATTCTCTCTACGGTGTTTAAATGTTGGTAACACTATAAATTAATGCTATCAAGAGGGAGAGATGAGCAAACATGTTGAAATTCATAAGTCCATGGATGCATGTCTTGACAAATCCTAATCTAAAATACAAAACAAAACAAAGAAAAAAAAGAGAAAAAAAGAACCCCAACAATAAAAAAGTCTGGGCAGTGTATTTTTTTTTTAACCTTGGAACTCCTATCTTTTTACTGAGCAAAAAAGTTGAAAGGGGATTATTCACTTTAAAAGAATCTCTTTCTCTTAGATGTGTAATAAGGGAACCCTTATCCTTTCAACACAAAGGGCTCTCTTCTGCTCTCATTTTCACATCAACACGTCTGGATCTGTCAGAACTGCCTACTGGTAAATCAACAGCATAAAGTGACATTCTGACTATGTAGAAAATAATTGTTACGTACAGATTTCACTAGATGCAAGCGTGAGAACGTGAGTTAGCAGGAAGAGCTATGGGTGTAGCAGGAAAAGATAAAACAGTTCATGTGAAGCTTCTCTTATCTTATGATGTGTAATTTTCTGTGTTGTTTTTCCTGCTGTACAATACCCCCTGCAAAGACACACAGCATCTTTATCGTCCTTAGGCACAAAGTAGTTTTTTTTAATTTTTCATGACTAGTAAAGAAAACAATGGATTAACACATTTGGTTTAAAGGGTGCTAACTCCTAGTGATACTTTCAGTTAAGACAGAATTCACAGCAAGGTGTAATTCATATCACTTCCCACAGCTTTCCTTGGGAGACAGGTCTCCATTTAAGGGAGGTTTCTTTTTCTCCTCTGTTTTTCAGAATTGTAATCGTATCGGACACACACATACACACAGAGAAAAAGGTCTTTTTCAATGACCATAAAGGAAAGATTAACACAAAAACTACAGGAAGGACTATATTATTATTATAATTTTTTTATTTCCAAAACAAATCTGAGTATACAACAAAATATGGATAAATGCTTGACTTTATGGTTTCACCTGCAAGGTGTGTCATTTTATTCAAAATTGAAATAATGGACAGAGAAGAGAAAATCACATATTCAAGTTTTATTTTCATCGGTAAAGATTAAGGAAACTGATAACTTTGAGAAAAGATAAAGAGCTATTTCTTGTTATATCCGTGAATTATATCTGAATCAAGAATTAGAGTTTGCTAAAATATTTCTGGGGCTTCAAGATGCTTTCTTTTTGTTTTGTTCAGGGCTTTTTTTTTTTAATCTTGTGCTATTTTTCTTTTTGTGCATTATATTTTGGGTTCCAGCTGTCAGATTCAGAAGATGGCTTTTAACACCGGTGTATTTGATAATCACAAAAGAAAGGTTAAAGACATGATGATAGAAAAGTGCTGAAATACCTCAAATTTCTTAAACTTACTTCAGTTCATGATCTAAGAAGTCTATAGGATATAGCTGTTCTGCTCTTACTAATCTTGTAATCTTACTAATGCTCATTCTCAACAGCTACTCATCCAGTACATATCACAGGAACTAAAGAGCTAATCCTTAATCCTTTAAAAAAAAATTAAAAAAAAAAAAAGAATAAAAGACACCAAGAGAAAAAAAGGACCAAGCTTCAGAAGACTTAACATAACTTTCACTAGGTTAAGGATTTTGTTATGCTGATTTCAAAAAGATCTTTAGGGCTTCCTAAATACTATATAGTAGATATAAAGATAAAAAAACTGAATGGACATTAAGAATTAAATCCTAGTCTTGCTGAAAGCAGAACATTTCTACTTATTAACTCAGGCAGAAACTCAATGGTTTTCTCCATGTTTTCTGACAAAAAAAGTGTCCTTCCATACAGTGCAAACTTATTTGTAGGTGAACTAGGAAAATTTGCATTCAGTACCAACCTAATAGTGGAAAATAAAACATCCTGTGCCTGAGAGTAGGCAGGTGTTTCAGCTCAGGTTGTATCTCTAAGAAATGAGAATAACAACTGTATTTTTCTTTGTGTCACTTGAAAAAAATAAATCTGCTCAACAAGCATGCTCCATGGTTGTACTTCTTGTATGAAACTGAGACAAGAAGTAAACTGTAATTGTAGGAGATCTACATTTCAATTTAAGATGTTGTGTGACTGAGAATGACTGAAGCATTACAATAAGGTGATATATTTTCTACAGTCGTTTACCTACTGAATTCAAGTGTTAAAATCTTTGTGGTGTCTTTCATGAGGCAAAGTGATAAAAACCTTGCAGTGACTGACATGGGATTGCCTGGGGATTTAATTTAAGAATGATGTAAAGTCGGATCTAGTTTTTAAATAAAAACTTGGTAGCTATTTCATTGTTCTTGTTCTGCAATGGTGTATTGATTTTTGGTAACAAAGGATTTAGCTCTGCAGATTGGTACTGGCTGAGGACCACTTCAAACCAAAAACTGTGAAAAGAGGATACATTGGCAAAATGGTTTATGAGCTTCCTATTGGTACACTAAGATGGCAAGTACTGATGTGCTCAGGTAACTTTGCTGTTCTCCACCCAGTAGAAGTAAGGAAATGTCTATCCCAGCAAAGTGGCTTGAAAAGGGTCACTCAGTAGTCTTGTTTTGGAGCATAAAAGGCCAAACACAAAGCCTGTGAAATTCTCGCTGAAGCCACTCAAAATTCCAGTGTCTTGTGTCCTCTCATTCTTTCTGTACATGGCTTTTCTTCATAGCCTGGAGACCTGGTCAGGGGTTTCAGTGCTGCCTGAAAATCTCCGCCTTTGCAAGCAGCCCAGAAGATGTGGGCAAAAACTGAGTAAATCATAGTCAGAACTGGAAACTGTGAAATAATTTTCTGTACACAACCTCTCCACCTCCTCATTGGAAAAGTGTTCATTTTTTCTTTTCCTTCTCTCTTTCTGTATTTCTCCCTCTGCAGCCTCTGATCTTCATATTCATACACTTTAGCAAATACACAGTACTACTGCAATATGATGCTTCAGAATTTTCTGCTTTCAAGATTACAGTACTATGGTTTCTAAAATAGACGAAGTAGACAAATAATCGTTCTATATTGCTACTAATGAGAAGTAGTCTACTGCTCTTTGTAATTTCAGTAACAAACTTTTCACAATAAAGCTAGTCAAATTCACTTTAAGTTGATTTGACAGATTGCTTTTATTTCATGCACTGTTTAATTTTTTTCTAATATCTTCTTTCTGTTTTTTCTCCACAGATCTTACTTAGATCAGCTGAGTCACCAGCTCTCATCAATATGTCTCCATAACAACAGATAGCATAGGTAATACACGGGAGCAGGAAGGAAGGAAAGGGAGAAGTGGGGAGGGTTTCAAGATCTTTTTCTTCAGCCAGGTATGGTGCATATTTCCTCTTTGCATTTACTGAATGTTACCAAGCTTCTAATGCTACAACTTTGTTCGTTACCTATAGAATATTCAATGGTGTAATATTAAGATTTTACATCATAAATTTGGGATAGTCACTTTAATCCTTAGTAAGAGAAATGCAATGAGGCATGCCCCAAGGAAATTGGATAAAAATTTAACGCCACACTTCCCTATTCCATTCTGGAGCATTATGTATACAACAGAAAGGCTATTTTAGGTACAGATTGTTGCATATGTAACACAGCATTATCTTCTGGGTTGTGTATTTCTGTCCATAATTTCAACATAAAATTGAGGAAGATAACATGGATTTGTAATATTTCTGAGTGCTTTTATTAAAGAGATACAGAAAATTTCATCTGGTTTTAGTTTGCTTGGTGGAAGTCCCCCAAAATGAATAATTTTCAAAAGTCAGGGAGATCTGAAGACTAACAATATATTCAACAATTCTTGTTTGAAACAACAGCTTTAAGATTGACTGCTTCACATTACATCTCTGTAATGTGACAGTATTTCATCAGTGACATAAATATATACAATAACTATACTGGAGGTTGGAACTAGATGGTCTTTAAAGTCCCTTCCAATTCAAATCATTCTATGATTCTATATACTTAAGAATATAGGAAGCATTTATTTGTAAGTATTATTTTTACACGATATATTTATTCCATTCTATGCATTGATTTTTTCAGGACAATAAAGTTTTGGGTTTAAATAAAGTGCACCTCTTCCTGAGGGTAAATCAACGAAGAGTTGATACAACAGTAAGAAACAAAACTTTTTGATTTAAATTTGATTTAAAAATACATTGTGGTTAGTCCTCACTTGTAAATAAACTATATAACCCATGGGCCAGACACCTGAATCATAGAATCATAGAATCATAGAATGG
>VZSC01019228.1:87566-143773 GCA_013398225.1 Steatornis caripensis | reverse complement strand
AATTATGTCACTGTATGTTCTGATAAAACAAGAAATGAAAAAATACACAGAAAATTATGGGCTGAAAATTGTAGTACTTAATAGCCAAGATATTTTTTGTCTATGCTATAGCAAAATAAATAGATACATTCACTGTATTATCTAGACTGCAAACTTCTGGAAAAGGAAGTTAGACCTTTTGCTCCTATACACTTAGGTACTTCACAGCTGACAGATTTGATCTAACAGTACTTTCAGTTGTAGTATAATACAAAGCTCATAGATTAAATGTTATGATCTCTTCAACTAACATAAGTAAGTAAATAAGTAAATAAATTAGTTAATTAGTAAGTAACTAAGGGGAAGTCCTGCATGGTAGCTGCTCCTAACTGCATTTCAGAAACAGTACATTTATGACAAAGACTAATGCAGCATACTCAAAGTGAAAGTGTACGAATAAAACTGAGAAACTATAGAAACAGAGAAAACATCAAGCAGATGAATTATAAATAATTCTACCTGTAACATACATGGAAATGTTCAGTCTACAGCAAGGTGGTTTAGGTATTCAGTTAGGACTTACGGTCCACCTCTTTTACATTCTCCATGCGCTGTTTTGTGTTTTACATTCATGTTTGAACAACTGGTACAAGACTTCCTACAGTACAAGCTCTTCTCTCCGTAGGAGCTAGCTGAGGTAGTTATGCTCAGTGTCAATAACCAAGCAGGAACTGTCCATCCAATTCAAGAAAAATAAAGCCAGAACAAAGGTAGCGCTGAATCTTCATAAACATATCTCCTGCAATACTACGGAACACTTAAAACATAAAAGTAAACCTAAATACATGTATATAAATACAATTCTATATCTATGTATGTAAACAGATATACGTAATAAAGCAGGTCAAAAGGAAAACGTTTTGGAACACCTTATTTCTGAAGCCTCTCCAAATGCCCCTATGCTTTTTTAATGCCAGACACCAATACAGGAAGTTCTTTGAAAGCCCCTAGGTCCCAGAGCAGATCTTCCTTACCATAGAAAGAAAGTTCAAACATCTCACTACAACGTAGTTGGGAACAAGGTATAAAAGTACCCACTCTATAATTCTTCAGAACTACTTTTGTATAGAAACTCACTTATGAGAGCTGTGAAACAAGTTAAAACGCCAGGCTATGTTAAAATATTGCATTGAGTAATGAATAGGCTTTGAATCTTGATCTTAAGGTTCAAGTTGCTACACAGTTTTAAAATATTGATTATATCACTAGTGTTCTTTAATATAACTATGAAATGAAATTAAAACTAAATGCCTTAAGGGAACATTCTGGCTGCAAAGGTCAGTGTTCAAAAACAAACAAATAGACAAACAATAAAATTTAAGATAGATGGTGCACTGTAAACTGGAGAAAGGAATAATACTTATTTTCATTCTCACTGCTCGATAAGCAAACTCCTCATTAATTCTGCAGTGAACATATTGTGTGCTGAAGGCCTAATGGCTCAAAAAATATGTGTGATATTTTAGTGAGGTCTATAGGCTTCAGAAAGCCTAACCAAATTTTCCTGTTTTGTGAACAAATGCTAACTCAGAGTAAGGCACAGATCTGTATGTTTGAAGGTATCTAGAAATGGAGAAAATATATATACTTTATGAAGTATAAGTCTTTTAAATGATAGATTAGCTTTGGTCTGTAAAATACCTAATGCGTGAATGGCAAATGTGAACACACTTAGAAAAGAAAATATAAAGACAGATGAAGAAAATTAGTCTGAATGGCACAGCAGAAGGAGAAGAGGCTCACTGAAGGGCTTAGTAACATTAGAATTATGTTCAAAACAACAGCTTAGTTGTCACATACCTTTTCCACAATTCAGCACATTGCCAGCCACAGGCGGCTCCTCCAGAAGTCTCTCTTTAAACTACAGTATAGAACACTAAAATGAAAAGCTTTTATCCAAAGGTAGTTCCCAGATACTTCCAATATATAATCTCACAGCACAGGAAAAGGAAATTTAAACCAAGAATTATGAGGTTTGGAACTCAACATCAGAGGTGACATCATTTGTAAGGCAATTTAGAGATGCTAGTTTTCCTCCCTCTATTTAAAAATTTTGTTAATATCGTAGCAAGACTTAGTTTCCAGTCCTAAGTGTTTATAATCCTTGTCCTTGGTGCTTTTTCAGTGAGGTTCTGCTGCTTACGTGCCCTGGCATTTTAGGCAACATGCACACTTCGGTGTAAGTGTCCAGAGCTTCCTGGTGAGTAGCTCCAAAAGAGCATTTTATTTCCTAGCATTAACCTGCTCTACTCTCAGCCCTGAGCTGAGGTCAGCTGCAGGATCAAGGCTGGCTTTCACTTATGCAGAAAGCACTAAGGAGAAAAACTGCTGGTAGAGTTACTCTGTGAAAGGTGACAGAAGAGTGACACCTTCCTTCAAAACTAAATATGGTGGTAAGTGATATTGCAGACCTAGAGGAGGATAACACTAATCCTGCCAGGGCTTTATCTTCCCTGTGAGTGGCACGTTCAGTTTTGACGATGATTCTGGAATGAGTCAGGATTACAGCACCAGATGTAAGCACAGGGTAAGGTCCAGTAGCGAGCGGGAAACCTGGGTCACATCTCTATGAAGACATACAAAAACATGAACACTAATTCACCCTGATATTACACTAAAGCAGTAACGTCTCTTGTAAATTCTCCACAATCAGAATCTCACCCTGAAGCGACGCAGAGACCAAACAGCCATCTCACAGCAAAGCTACATTGCAAATGATGCAGCAGATGTGCAGGGATGCGCAGAGCTTAGAGGGCACCTGTGTCTGAAACAGTTCTTGGTAAACAGGGGAAACAGGGGATTAATTTGCTATAGTATTTGCAACAAAATATTACCATTTATAACTGATAACTGAATGTCTTCACTGATAAAAGGTCTGTTAGATAAGGTGCGGCAGATAACGTATTGATGTTAGGAAACATAACGATTCCCCTTGTAATTAACAATATTTTGCAACATAACACGATGCAAGATTTTGTGGTATTGTCCATTATGATGAAGTAGCCACAAAACCAATGTTCTATCTTAGGAAAGGAGAAATACTTCTCTGCAATTTTTCAGGAGAGCCCGTCCTGACAAATGTAAAAAGAATTAGCCTAGCTAAAGGACTAAAGGAAGGTCGCCTCATTTAGGGCCCCGTGAATGTCTTGTGGTTTCTTTGGTTAGCACTGTTTCTTTTGAGGATTTCACAGACGGGTCTGTTTTCTTTCTGTTTACATTTGTCACCATTGGGAACTCTGTACCTCTCATATCTCAACTGCTACTAGTAATACAACAACATAGCTGGGGGCAGGCTGCCAACTGAATAAGGAAGTAACAGGCAGTGTCAGAAAACATTAGGGGTGTTGCAGTGATAATGAAGAAGAAAACAAATGTTAAAATAAAAAGTAGTAAAAAACCCCTGACAATTGTTTATAACCAATGACAATAACATTACACCAAGACAAGTAATAGGCAGAGCATAAATGGGTGAACTGAAATTATGGCTAGCTCAGATTTCTTCAAAAGGAAGAATTTTGGAAATTTTTTACCACCTGTTCAGTAGCTCTGGCAAGTGATCTTCAGAAAACTGCATCCCTTGGCCAGTCTGGTGATGTTTTCCTTGCACTGAAAAGGAGAAGCTTGTCTTAAGACATAGCAAATCTTGACCATTTAACCCTACCTTTCTAGCTCTCAAATTCAAATCACAGATCTCATGAAAATTAAGACTACGTATCTAACAATTTTTGAGATGTTTAACACTTTTCCAATTTCATCACAGCAGAGAAAGGGAAACCATAAAAAAACCACTTTAAAATGTTAAGCTTTCCTTTAATACACTGCACAGGCATACGACATAGACATATGAAATTGAACTTGCTACTTCTTTCTCCATGTCCTCGTTTGAGCTAGGAGAGAACCAATTTTCTTTTTAGTAATTTTACTTTTCAGTTAAGTCTCTTCTAAGAGACTTCACTCTCTGAAACTAACAATGTTTTTCAGACAGTGTCTGCTTCTAGGAGTGATAAGGCTCCATGTTTATAGCTGTTGCTGGAGTAACGGTACAAATGGTATCAGAAAGGCTCTTGCTTATACTAATTCATATGGACACCAAGGTAGATGCTTGGTTCTGTTCTTACGCTCTGGAAATGAAGGCACAGAAAAGTGGTGACACCTGCAACACTCCTGCAGGGAGGAGTGGGCCAGACAGGTGATCCAAACCTGACCAAACGGGATATATATATCCCATACGCATCACACTCAGTATAAAGGTGAGGAATCACAGGGGTCAATCTCTCTTCTTCTATGGCCAGCATCCAAGCAGAACTCTGTCCGTTTCTTCTGCCTTCGAACCCGATCTGTGCATTCATCTGTCTTCTGTCCCTCTCCCCCTTTTCCCTCTTCTTCTCTCTCTCCCTTTGCCTTTACCTCCACAGACAAACAGACTTTGGAAAGGAAAGATTACACAAAAAAATAGAGTAAGAATTTATCATGTAGAAATAATTTTTCACACTTTAATTAAGCTTCCACTTTTTCAGTGTACATACATCTAAATGACCTCTTAAATTAAAGAATCTCAGGAAACAAACCCTTTTAACATTAAGGGACAAACACAATCATGAAACAGGAGCTACGTTCAAGAGCCACAATTGACATTCAGAAGTCACTAAATCAGCCTGAATTTACAATGCCTCTGACCTATTTTTTATTACATGAAAATCATTGCACCTTGGCGACACTTCAACATACCTCCCATCAAATAATATTGAGGTTTCTACTGCTTGACTAGAAATTGCGAGTCTCATCTTGAGACCAGCTGGAGTCTTTACCGATCTGCTCATGAAGATTTTGGGGCATACACTTAAAGCAAACAATTATGAAAAGTATCTGCTACTTGACTTTAAAATGCATAAACCACACAGGGTGATAGATGGGCCGCTTGCTTGCATTTTATCATATATTTTCATTAACAGACCTTTACATACTGAACTAAGAGCAACAACAAAACATAAATGAGCTTTGTTGCATGTCAGCTAGTGTGCACTAATGGAGACAGATGCTGTTCTGACCTCTACTTATTAGGATCTGACAGCTGCTTTAGATACCATCTGCCACCCTTTAGGGACGTCATCTGAGAGTGACTTTGCTGATGCATCATGATGGCCAACTGCTGCCATTTATACAATGCTTACGGTTCAGCAAATGGAGGCAGAACTTGAATGAAAATAGCATTCTGCTACTACACCTGCTGCAGAAAACCTGGCTCCTAACCTGACCGGCTATATAAAGTAAAAAGTTCCTAAAATATTTCTTATGTGAGAAGAGTATTTAATTCATGTTTCAAAGACAAAAATGAAACCCTGTTCCATTTATCACCACAGTGATAAATTAAAGTACTATGGACTCACAACTATCAACTGAAGACTTTTAAGAATTTCCTGTCACTCCTGTTACAAATAACTTCCTAAAAGTACTGAGCTTCCCCCTTATCTTCAGTGCTCTATCTTACAGCATGGATATTTATTTTTTTACTGTTTCCTGTTCACTACTCTAACATTTCTTACATACAGTCCCTGAAGCACTCAGGAATGCTTAAACATTACACTTTAATTGTAATGTTAACTGTTTTAAACTTCCCAGCCTCATACTTACTAATTTAACAGTCTCCTCCCATCCCACAAAAAAAAAAAAAAAGAAACTGAGAAACTGCCAGTTTCAAATAGATGATAGACTTAATGACAGTGTCAGGTCTGTTAACGTACAGCCTTTTGGGAAAAGCCAGGCTTAGCCTGTTTTCCCCTCTCTACCTTTACAACTGTGATCCAGCAGAGACTGCCCATGATCTTCAGCAGCCATTACAATGCTAAAACCACAACGTATCAAGAAAGATTAAAAGCTTTTTTCTCTTCCATTGTATAAGTTAAAAACAGGGTGCAGTTGCTAGTCTGAAAATCTTAGAAATCTATAGAATGAAAATAGCAAGCAGAATTATTATTCCTCCTGCTTTACAAAAGGTAAATTGAAACTCAAAAGTTTAAATGGTTTAGCAAATGTTATGTACCAATTGTTCTTCAGTTACTTATTTATGGTGAAAGGTCCCTATATATCTTCCATAGATAATTATCCACATTTCTATTATATGAACCTGATTAAAATAGCAAGAATAAAATTAGATGTTTTAATAAGTACATACCTGCAGATGTAGTTCAATAAAAATAAAAGCAAATTAAGAAATGCATTGTGCTTATCGTACTCTAATAATGGTATAGGTGATAGAATTGAACACATTTTAATAATAACATAATGTGTTATGCCTAAAAACATAAGTTGAAATTACATGGCTTTAATATTAAGTTTGTTTATATTTTCAAAAATCAGTATAATTAAAAAGCTAATTATGTAAGAGAGCAGAATAAGAGAACTACGAGCAATTCCATTATTCTTTCCATATTCAACTGCTGAAACAGGACACAAAGATCCTATACAAAGTACAAAATGGAATTGAAATGGGAAAAAGAGGAGGGAAACAGAAGTGAAAGGCTGTCTACACTTATCTTTCCCAATCTCCTCAACCATCCCTCACATAATTACCTTACTTGCCATTGAATTAGTCAACCACCCTCCATTATTAAATGCTGTTGAAGATAATGCCAATAATGCCCAAACTTCCTTTTCAAAAGCAGGACTTGCAAACATCAGAAGAATCTGTGCCCTGGCGTCTGAAGCACAAAGAGAAGTGTTGATGCTGTTAGTGATTTCCTACTAGGAGAAAATGTATGTGTGCTCATCACACACAGAACAGAAAGATCCCAGAACAGACATGTAAAATCAAAGTATTACTTTCTCCTTTCAGGTGCATCCCTTTAGGACTACAGGGTATCTATCCTCAAAGGCTCAAAAGTTGTATCAAATCTGACTCTGAACATGTTTGCCTCCTCTACAATAGACCAATATCACATTACAGAGAATTGGGCCTTCAAATTTCTGGTGGATGGAAATATTAGAGAATGGAAAGAAATAAGATTGTTTCCTTTCTGGTTATTTTCCTTGCCATAAGCACACAATACAGTCTGACAACCAGATTAGACACTTGCAAGCATTCTAAAGATGTACCTACTTCAAACAAAAAATAATGTTCAAAGCAGTTAATACTGCTGTGAGTTTTATGGAGCTAGAAAATGACTTTGTTTTGCCTTGTTTTCAGCATTATTTTTTTTTTAAATGAAAAACATTTCTTGGCTCATGTGGTTCCAAATTTAGGAAGTTGTGTTTGGCCAGATCTTCAGTTACAGTAAAGCACTTCTGGACTGAAACCCGGAGCCCTGCTCCCTCTGTTCCACTGCAGACCTTCCAGCATCTGCCTGTAACAACGCGTGAATTGCAGCACCTTCCCTTTCGCTGGCTGTGTTACTGAATGAAAGTTGTGGTGGGCACTTCTGTTGAACTAGGTCACATCAGTCTACATTGCCCTCAGATTGCATGGGGCCCTCCAGGGGATTCACTTACATGGAAAGAGACTTAGTTTGGAAAGACCACGTAATGTTAGAAATGGAAAAGTCAAGCCACGATTCTTGCCTTTCAAAAGACATTCAGGATCTAAGCAAGATCAGCAGGATTTTTGTAAGATCTCTCTTTGACTCATGTTCTTAAACTTTACCTTTATTACACTTTAAGTAAGTACATGGTATTTGTGACATTAAGCCTAATTGCATATTAAACATTTACTCAAATTTAAAAATGTTTACATGTGAAATTTCCAGAGATTGAAAAGCAATTGGGAGGAAGAAAGGAACACTGTCTCCACAACTGAAACAGATAAAACTATTTTTAAAAAGACAACACTTTACAAAAATGCAAGAAGTCTGACAGCTCCCTGGATATTTTGTGTTTGCAGAAGGAGTGGATTAAATGTTATACCAAAGAAAAACTTTACACGGGCCAATAAAAATATTTCCCTATGGATCTCATTGTATCACTTATAACAGAACTGCTCTTTGGAATATGTTTTATGTATTTATCTTTATTAATTTCTGTTTTAAAATTAAAGGGAAAAAAACCCTACTAGACCAGCAGTAGAAATCATTAGTTTTTCTATGTTTTCTTCTAGCTTTTAAAAAAAATCCGAGAAAACAAATGACAAAGAGGAAGTTTTATCTCTCCAGTCACTCTTGGTGGTTTAACACACACAGCGTTTTCACTGTTTCAGTTTGACAGTGAAACATATAAAACATTTGCTGTTTAACGTAAGAACCAAATATTTTGCAGTTTAATCTCATATGTGTATAAGAATCTGAATTACCACTCTTGCTAACCCATCTGTTTCTCTGATTGCTGCTGGCTTCTCCATAGGGGTAGAAAACAGTAATTTAGTTGCTTCATTATCAACACCTGTGATTTTCACTGGCTGAGAACAAATACGCTCGGTTTGTGAAAAAGACATACTAGTTTCAGGTCCTTACATTTAGGTGGTTTAGTGCTGGACAAAGGTGGAAGGTTGCTACCACTGGAAACTCTTGATAAATTTATTAAAGGAAAAGACAAAGGCTGGCTGTGATAAATAAAGTTTCCATGTATCACCCTGCCCATATAACCCAATTCTGGCTTAAGTTTTTCTCCATCCTTCAAGGTGGTTTTTTTTTATGTTTGTCTGTTTTTGGTTTTGTTTTTTTCAATTTACGGATCAGTCGCAAGGGAATTAGCCAAAAATTACTGCCATGAGCCTCACATTCCAGGTATTTGGATGGCATCTGAATTTCTACACTGAGGGAAATACAGTGCCCTGAGGACACTCATTAAGGCAATTTTTAAAGAGCTTATTTAGTATTTTTTAATAGTAGAATCTGGAGCTCCAAATTCTCAAAAGCTAGCCATTTTTCTTCTTCATTTCCTTATAATCAACAAAGCATATTTTCTTCATCAGATCAACAGCCATGAATGGATAAAAAACCATCTATGATTTACAAGGGGCCTCAGGCAAAAAAAAAAGGTGGATATTTATTCAAATGTTAGTGTTACATTTTGGGGTGTCCATCAAACAGAAGATCATTTCTGACAACCTAGATTCCTGCTTTACAGATAAATCATGATACAGGACCAAAATAATATTAAATTCACAATTAATTTTTCATTATTGATTGTAAAGCTATTGTTAGGAATTGGAGCCTTCAATCTCATACAGTAAACCAATCCTCATCAGGTAATTTCATTTGTGGAGCTGTGAAGAACACCATGGATCTTACAGGACAAATTCTGTCTGAGCTGCAGGTTGAGGACCACTAATCTAAAGATATTAAAATCAGCTAGTGTTTTTATATCTGTCTTTACCATGCTCTCTTCCACTTTTTCATCTTCCCTTAAACATTTCCTTCTTCTACCTCCCCTCTTCGAGTTTTGTGTTTCCATGCATGAAATACAGCTTCTGTAGAGATAAAAGTCCATGGCTTGATATCCAAGTGGTAGAACGTCTAAATATAGTGATAATGTGAGTGGGATTTGAAAGGCATTAACACAGTGCTTTCCAAGTCAGAGTGATTGTCTTTTTCAATACTGGTCCACCAACACTGACATTAGTGCTAGAGAAGCTATTTATACTTTAAGGAACAGAGTCATATTTCAGACTTCTATCTGCACCTCAAGTTGTTTGTGAAGTTAACGGAAAAAAAAAAATAGTAACTAAGATTTTTATTTGTTGCTAGGTAATGAAATCAATACTTTCTTAAAAGGGGGAAATGATCAGATTCTGTCAAAGGAATTGCTCCAAAGAGAGTGGATATGTCTGAGGTTGAAAATAATGTATACTGTAGAAAGATCTTATCTTTTTTTACTCCTCCTGCCAACAGAAGAAGAACACTTACGTTAGGCTGGACAAGTGTGTCGCTTACTTTTGATATGAGAAAGCGCAAAGACCTGTTGACTAGGCAGTGAACAGAGCTGCTCTTGAGAAGGTTTCATCCTTTCTGTTGGAGGTTTCAAAGGGTAGTTCTGATTAAAAATTCTTTTGTATTTCATATCAGGATTGTCTTATACCCGGCTTAGTCTTTTCTCTGGCCAGCAGGACTGTGAAGTGTTGGAGCACTTACTCCAGAGTTTTTGGTGCAGTGGTAGCACTCAGAAGAGTGAGAGAGTCTTACAATGGCTATCGCACTTTTAACCAATGAAAAGGTAACAGCTGGGCAGCTGAAGCTCGGTCCAAATAAATTCAGAATGTAATTGGTAGGACAGATGATTCAAAACATTAGGTAAGCTGAAGATTGCTCTGGGAGTGCGTTGTTGCGAGTTCTTTTACAGTCAAGCAGTGCGATTTCCAGGCACCATAACATCAGTTTACATCATAATTATATCATCGTTGTGCAAACAAGATGTGCAAGAAGGTATTTTTCTTTTCCTACTTTCTTTTTTTCTGTTTTGTTTTCTGTGTGGTAATGTCCTACCATCTGAATATGACAACACCTATCTAAAGAGATAGTTTCATGGGTTTATGGGGACTCCTGTGTTTACAGTTTTGAGACTATCTTAACATAAGGCACCTTACATGTAGTTACACCTCAAGCCAGCTTAGAAACTAAAGCCAATATAAAAATCTGTGGCTTCTTTACTTGATTTCTCAGTGGGAATATATAACATGATAATTTTGTGCTTTTCACTAGCTGCCTTCAGAATCCTGGATTAATTTTAAAGGTTCGATATTGATCTATAAAGACCAAAATAGTTTGGTTTCTACCTATTTGATAAACTGCTTCCTTTCTATGGCACAGGAGTAGACAGTGAAAAGCACTGCAGTAAAATCTCCTCAGTTTATCGGGGTAAATAATATTTCCAGGTCAGAGGGCCACCTTCAGTGTGGTCTCCATCATCAATGCAGAAGAGAGCAAATGGAATGAGGATGGAGAAAGAAAGACAAAGGAAGGATGTTTTGACTCTGTAATAGCTTGATTCATATTGCAGTCTGGGGCTCTGTGAAATGCAAAATTTCACCTTGATAAGTCGACTAAGGAGTGCAGTTTTCCATTTCTTATGAAAGTGCTGTACAGTATCAGGAAAAAATATGTCCTTTACAGTGTTTTTTCAACAGTTCAGAGCTGACCATGTACATTAAGAATCCTCTGAGCACACTTGAAGGATTGGAGTAGGTCTATACATGACACCTCAGAGGATCATATACGATTAGTGAAACTATGGAATTACCGTGTTTGGGTATCTCCAGGATCAGGATGAACCACTATGCTGGTTGTGGCAGAAATATTTGGATTCATGCAGCCTGCTAAAATTTAGTGCTACTATCCTGCTTGGGTTGTTTGTTAAGGATTTAACTACTATTTGGGATCTCTTTGAACTGGATTCAAGAAAAGAGTCTCTAGGAAGAGTAATTAATCTCAATATACTGTAGAATCCTATCATCTGGTGAGCTGAAATGTCTCATAGAGTCCACTGCATATACTGACTGCATTTCCATTGAATATGTTGGCAGCTCAAACACTTCGTACACGTGGAGACAGCGGAATGTAAATGTCTTAGTCTCAAGCTTATTCCATTCCTACTCAGAGAATATGGAAGAAGCCTCCAGAATGTGGAAGTATGCTTCATCACAGAGCAAAAATCAGCTCTGCCACGGAGCAAAAACCAGCTCTGTGTGTAGAGGTGTTCACAGAGAGCAATGAACTGCTAGCAGGTTCCAGATTACTCTGTGTGGNAAGAAGCCTCCAGAATGTGGAAGTATGCTTCCTTACAGAGCATCAGAGAATATGCAAGAAGCCTCCAGAATGTGGAAGTATGCTTCCTTACAGAGCAAAAACCAGCTCTGCCACGGAGCAAAAACCAGCTCTGTGTGTAGAGGTGTTCACAGAGAGCAATGAACTGCTAGCAGGTTCCAGATTACTCTGTGTGGAAAGTTCAAATCCTTATCTCCAAGTATTATGATTAAACCAGAAGCCGTCACCCAGTAACGTTCATCAACAGACAGTTTTCTTAATTGCATAACATTTATTTTTTAAATTCAATAAAGCTGTTTTCCTCCAATAGTCTTGTTTAAACAGTAATTAGTTCTTTATTTATTAGCTTGTAGTCAGATTGTATTAATGCACAACAATCCTTGGGTCTGAAATCAGATAACTTTTCAGGTAATCAGACTCAAGTTTCTAAATTCCCTGCCATTATAATTGAAGCTGGTAATGAGAAACCACACAGAACCGACAGACAAACTAAATGTGATTGTATTTATATCTTGGTATCTCTTTAATGTTTTCATAGAGCTGATTCTTATTTTCATCAGAGAGATGATCCTGAAAAAGATCTACACATCAATCCCCTAATCCTTATGTATCTCAAAGTTATGCACTTCGTTTTAAGAATTAGAAGGTCATTGCCCAGTTCTTAACTTGTCTTAAGTTTCAAACCTTAAAATCCTTCTCAGTCAGTCATTTTATGCACAGCAAGAACATAAAATATTTAAAGATTAATATCTCTCCAGTGCTAGAGAGTAAAAGCACTTTTTATGCAATAGCATTTTAATAGTTTCTGTTCTATTCCATAAAAGAGCATTTTTAGATTTAATCTTATTTAAACTCTTCATTATTTCAAACATTTCATCAAGCTTTCTTGGTCACAAGTTTCACTTGCATAGCTAAGTACAAAAGTCATCTGAATTCTCTTCATGAAAGTGCTTATGCCACATGCACATCACTTCTATGTGACACAGTTTCTTCTCAAACATCTTTAATGAACAGAAAAAGACTTACGCACATGCTTATCAAGTATGAACGTAAATCTTTTGGTTAGCTGAAACTCAAAGCTCTGGCAGGATTTCAGCTCATTAGCAATTTTCTCTAGTATTTTAGAAAGATAATATATATTTTTTGCCTTGTACAACATTAACACATGAACTTCAAGGCAATTGAAATAGCAATGTTTAGTGGCTTGGTTAGTTACAATTGTAGGCAAGCCTTTCTGTTCGCTGAATACTCAGCCAATAAACCAATGATTATTTGCAGCCTGAAATTCTACATAGTAATATAGTTAAGCACTATTGTAATGGCATATTATTAAAACCAGGTTAAACTTCAGCTGAGCCAAATTCATTGGATCAAGATACCGAGATAAACACTGAGTTAGAGTATAGAATAATTCTATTGCTATCTGATTAATTAAATTATTTTCAGGGGAAAAAAAACACCCTGTTTGTTCTGAAGCTGAATAGCTGCTTAAATGCACGTGTGAATCCTAGACCAGTTGCATTAAATTACTTATGCTTGTCTTTGGTCAGTTTTCCCTGAATCAGTTACTTCTTATTCAAGTCAGTATCTTAAAGGGCTTTTATCACTGATGTTCAAAATGTTACAGATAAAAATAGAGTGTTATCTAAGAAGTTACTATCTAGAAACAGGAAATCTGAAGAGTTGTGCAGTTTTTTTCATTTCTCTCTTCAACCTGATTAGTATCAGATTTGATCAATAAGAATCATATCCTATTAGATATTCTTATATTCAGATGTTGGTAAAAATAATTAAATATATCTGTTTACCTGCTGATAACAAAATGACGCAATGCAAATGGGCTTTTTTCTGAGATGTAGTTTTGAATGATTGTGAATTAAGAGAAAAGAATTATTTAATACATAAGTGCAAATAATCAAAATTATTAGAGTATACAATTACGATTTAAGATCAGTTCAACAAATGTCTCTAAAAGTCATCACTGAGGAGACATCATTAAATAGCATATATTGGAAAGTTGGAGGGTTTGGTTGTAGCCTTAATGCTATTTAAGGAATGTGTGATATATGTGTTCCCCTTTAGAAAGCAGTGATTCTGAAAAGGTGTATAACATTTCAAGTAGAAAATCAGCTGACAATGACCTCCTAGTAGGACTCTGTGGAAGAATACCCTTGGATCTGTAAACAAGACAGAGAGGCAGAAGAGTAGGAATTTGATTTTAACCCCGAATAAAATGGTTTTAAGGAGGCCAGCTTTGAAGCATGCTAGTCACAAGAAAAGGAATCAAATAATTATTCCAGAATGGAGATGTCTTATAGCAGGAGACTTGCATCCATCTGTTTTGTTTTTTTTTTTTTGAAAAAGAATATCAGGACATTGTCCTATATAACGTATAAGTATCATCTTTAGTGCCTCCTTTCTTTTTTCCTTTTTTTTTTTTTTAAGGACTCTAGAATAAGTGTCAAAGCTGTTTCAGTGATGAGAAGTTGAAGACAGAGACCAGAATGCAAACGAAGACACAGCCTTTCACAGTAACTGCGATTAGTCATCGCAGCAGCTAACCATTCAGTTGGTAGACTCTTTATCTCTCAAAGCCTTCAGATCAAAAGCGGATGTTTTCATGGAAGTTATCTCTTAGTCGAACTCAGACATTCAAATCTGTAGGCAGTGCAGCTGGATGAAAGCAAGTTTTAGTTAAGCCCATGGGTAACTTTGCTTGATGAAATTTAGTAGTCTATACAAGGTGCTACGAGGACGTTAGCTGTAAATTCAGAAGCTATGTATTAGGAGAGTAACTGCATTTTGTCTAATTGGACCAATACTAGATAAAGCAAAGTCATCTTCATCCATGTGGTGTTTAAGGTGCAAATGGGACTTAGAGCAAGAGCATAAGATTTGAGTGACTTATTACAAACTTTGCTGTGTTACACCGTAACTGCTCCAAATCGGGGGGTTTTAGAGGTTTTTGTTGTCAGATGTGCAGCTTTGAGTAAACTTGTCATACAAAACTGATGGCCCTCCTGGAAGTCAGCTGAAGAAAATTCTCAGAATGGAAAAACAGTCCCAGTGGAGTTCAATTTGAGACTATGATATTAGAAGTTAATACATTGCAATGTGTGATGGCAGAAAGGGAAATAGTTACAGTGAATGAAACCACAAGAACCTCCCCTTAGAAACAAGGTTAAAACCAGGTTTATAGGAGAGCTTTAATTTACTGTTCAACTACTTGCTGAAAGCTGTGATATCGCTAGTCTCAGCTGGTGTTTTAAAACCTCTGTATTAGTAGTCTCAAGAAAATGATGCGGCTTGGTATATTAATTACCATATCTTACTTTGCTCACTTTGCAGGTAAGTAGGGTGGTGGAGGAGGGTTGTTGTTTTTTTTTTTTTTATTTTACCCCAGAATTCTCCAAACCCTAACTGATCAAAGAAGGCAGTGCTAATTTTTAATCAAGGATGAAAGTGTCAGTTGCTCAGTTTTACTTTGTAAAGTCTTGAAGATACTGTTTTAGGAAAGGAAAGCAAAAATTAGAAAAAGGTATAAAAGTATTTAAAAGAGTAGATAGAAATTAAAATTACACCTGACTGACACAAAATTAAATTTACATCTGACTGAAACAGGAGAAAAATATGGGTTCATTTTTGCATGTTTGGAACCGATACTGATACTTTTATATATAGGTCAACTGGACAACATAGTTTATTACAGGATTTCTATAAAACTGGGTCTTAGAGTACTTTTAAAAGTGTATGTATTCACATACACCAACAAAGTTAAAAGAAAAGAAAACATAAAATTTATTTGGGACTGATTTTTTTTTAATTGTATAGCCTAATGAAAATGCAAAAGATATTTCAGATATGAGCCATCTGTTTCTCTTCACAGTTAGCTACCTTTCCTTCATTGACTGAGGTGAGACTGATTCTCTGTGGGCAGTGAAATGTCGCTAACAATTTGATGTACTGATTTCTTAAGATTTTTTTTTTTCACCCAAATGAAATGTGTGTCCGAGACGCTCCTCTGGATTATTTCCATTTTAAAACTTGTTTCATGTCAGCTTTCAGGAATCTCCTTCACGTACAACCCAGTAATTTCTGAACATACATTTCTAAGTACATGAGTACAAATGACAAGTCTAAAAAGACTGACTATATAAAAATAGGAGTAACGAGCTGTTTTAAAACATCTTATTGACTTGTTCTTCTACTTTAAAAGTATGTTTTTTCTATTCTTAGTAATGATTTTCCGATTTTTTGTACTCCGTATAAAAATGTAGGTGTAAAATTTAAAAGACAAACCTGTTTCATTTGAAAGCAATTCCATAAATAGAAGAACATTTGTGATCGAAAACTAGTTTTATGTCCTCAAATGGAAAAGAAAATATTAATTTCACAGACTTTTGATGTCTTTATCTGAACTCATTACTCTACGTGAGAAATAGGTGCTTTTATAGTTAAAAAGAGCAAACATCTTATCTGCTTAAACTTTTATTGTGGGATGAAATGAATCTCGCCTTTAAGTTACTATTTCTGGTTTTTGACTACAAAGGGAGAATACGGTTACACTTAGGCATTTAAATATGGATATTTAAAGTATAAATAACTGAGTTCAAAGTAGAATAACCTCACATGATTTATTAGTTCTGCATTCAAAACTCCAATGCAGATAAAATTTAGTCATATAAGGTGCTAAAAAGAGTGAGATGTGACCTGAAACGGCTGCCAAGTAGGGGATTGTTCTGTTATTCAGAAGAAATTGCAGCAGTTCATCATCACACTCCTGGAAAAGTCCCTTCAAACTATTCACCAGGTGAGATAAAGTGCCTTTTGGTGACCTCCAGGATTTGGCTCATACCATGATGTCTGTGGTGAGGGAGGAAATGCAGACATTACAGCCTGCCAGCCTTTAGGCTGGCTAACAATTGCCTTTGGAAGGGGGAATATCTAAATGCATTAACAGTTTAGCCTTCTGGATCTTCGCGATTAGTATCAGATTTGATTCTTGAGCTGTACTGTCATGTTCACGGCACTATTTTGCCTATTTTTTTTTCCTTTTAGATGTTCAAAGTGCAGTAACAGATTTACTTCAGGCATGCTCCCAGTCACTTTGCTTATTGTTGCCTGTATATGTGCAATAATTTTATCTCAAAATATCCATCATCTAGGGATTCATCATCCTTCTACATTAACTGTATACAGACTGTTTATGTGCATATATTATGCATATAAGGCTTTACTTGAAAAATCAAAAGAATACCCAAAGACTCCAGGATGTGATGTCAGGAACTACCAAAGCTGAAAAAATATGGAAATTGAAGATTGTTGATGGAAATTGAAAACTGAGATTGCATAGGAAATAGTCCAAGCAGTGAGCCTGAGTAAACTTGAATAATCCTTGCATTTATTTTAATACAAGCATGGATTTTCTTTTTGCCTAAAGTATCAATTACTATTGTGTTTATTTAATTTTTATTTTTTACTCTGTTCAGCTGTAATTGTGTTTCCTTGTTTTCCAGTACTCTTGCCCATAACAAAGGGCATGCAAATAGTTAAATTATGATGTTTTGAAATAATAGGATAAAATTAACAGAGCATTAACATTACTTTTAATGAAGGTAATAATGATCTTCAGTTGCCTTTGATCTAATCCCATTGTAATATAATTCTGGCTTTTTTTCGTGATATTGACCTCTAGAACAATTGTAATTGTCATTTTTCCCCAGATCTCCTTCAAATTCACAGGATGGAAATAGATTTTTCACTTGTTGTCGTTAGTTTAATAATAATATAACTATCTCATAATGTAAATTGTATCTGTGCTACTGGCATTATGTATATCCTGGTAAAATTCCTTCATTAAAAATAATATATGCACGCATACAGCAATTGTGAAAAGACCATTTCAGTTTTGCACATTGATCAGAACAAAGGTATTTTCAGAGCTTTTCCAGTAAATTGTTGCCAAAATAAGTTTTAGTGTCTTCCTTCATTTTCATACAAACTTCAATATGCCAAATGATCAAGTAATTATTAATTGTTTAAATAATGTATCTGACAAATGTTTATGGAGACAATAAAATTTGAGCCAGAAACTATTGTACACATAGGAAATATAATATTTAGATGAAGTGCAGACACTTGCAGAAGAAAATCTTAAGCTTGTAAAAGTATGTGTATTTTTCTCTAGAACTTTTTGCAAGTTGAAAACACTGTCTGAAATTTCCCAGAGCAAAGCTTTGATATGAGAGCGCATCAAAAGTTTAAGAATAATAGGAACTGTACGCAAATTTAATCTAGTCCTCTGCTCTGTTTGTAGCTTCTACTTTGTCACCTCCTCGACCTGCAGTTCTTACACCCTACATGTAATTTATTTGATACGTGATCTTTACGCAAAGTTAGTGAGTGTCTTTCTAACTCTATTTTGAATGCCGACTGCAGCACTGGTTTCTTGGAAGGCAGTAGCAAAACTGTTGTCTTGAGCGCACCTTTCGCTATACATGCTTATAGATGTGGCTTTCTGTACATCCAGATACCAGCTACACTCATGTATTCAGCTGGCCAAGACAGCCATTCATAGGAGAGCATACCTCTGTTTACTTGAATGTCCTTTATTTACACCTTACAGCCAGCAGCGGGCCAGAGCTTTCAGTCATGCAATACCCTGAAGATGCCAACGTACTCCTTAACTCCACGGTGTGGATGCTGTGTGTATTTGAGTACCCCAGTGAGGAAAAAGAGCCCGTCGTGTACTGGAGGAAAGGCTCAAACTACCACAACCAGCAGAGCCTCCAGCCGAGCCCCAGCACGGGCAGGCCACAGGTACGCATTATAAAGAACAGCCTCAGGGGATTCTCCATCTTAAAACTGAGCAACGTAGACCAGAACGCCAGTAACTCCTATTTCTGTGATGTGGTGTTAACGCAGAAAATCCAGGGCAAACGTGGAAAAGGCACCAAGCTGACAGTGCATGGTAAGGAGCATTTAGGAGTGACAGAAATGGGCTTGATGCGTGCAAGGTGAATTAAATTTTCCTTCAGCCTTACTGCCTTCTCTCTCAGCACTTGCCTCCACTGGAAGAAGGGTGGGAAAAAGCAGTCTACAGCCGTATGAGTAGGGGAGGGAAGGCAGGGCTTTTGTTTGAACTATTTACAGAGATGGACAGACAGACTCCTCGGGGACAAAGACTTTTCTTTAGATCCAAATCAGTTTACTGTGCAGTTCAACTTTGATTTCATATTTTATATATTCTAAATATTGTATACATTTATATATAGCATTATTTAAATTTTACGTATATATATTAAAAAAATCCTTTTTCTTAATTTTCTCCACAAACATTTGCTGGATCTTTACTCCAAACCAAAACAACCCCCCCCGCCAAATCAAATCCCTAACAATTTTTCATTATCTTTTTCATAATTTTCTTCACTCTTTATAAGCCAATGGTCTATTTTGAAATGCGTAGTTTGCACTTCCTCTTCCAGTTACTGAAAAATGAATCAGTAATTCACAGAGCAGTGTGAGGGTTTTTAGAAAGAGCGTACATGAAAGTAGGAATATGTGGGAGTGGAACTTCCTTTCCGTTTGATTGTAAAGTCATTTGCAACACCTTATAACTCTTCTCCTACCCTCAAATTATGAATCCAGTTTCCGTAATCCTGTTGGGGATGTGACCTCAGTGACCGAGATACACTATCTCAGATGAGCCAAGTTTTCTCCACGTGGACTTTCCAGACTAGCAAATGCTAAATGCTACGAAATGTCTCTTTCATTCTAGATTTGGCATTATGTCCAGTGCAATTCTTCTGAGTCCCTAAAAACACAGCAACCAATAAAATTCTTCTGAATATTGCACCATAAGCATATGTTTGGTTTAGTTTAAAATAATAAGAAGAAAAACTTATCTGGGACTTAGTAAGACATCTGTCACTTAGATTGGCTTTTTCATCATAACCAAAGCATGTGCTACATAATAAAGATGTTTTTGGTTACGCCACTTTTAGTAAAGTGACAATTTCTTTTACTATGCGTTTTATAAGTAGCTTACATAGGTTCAAAAATCTCATGTCTGAAGTAGAAAGAAGACAAGAATTAACAGCTCAACCTTTTAGCCTGAAAAAACAGCGAAAGAAAATGTGATAAAAATAAAGATAACTGTGCTGCCTGGTCAATCCTCACTAATCCTTCAAATGAAATCTCATCAGAAAAGTAACTTTTTTTCTTTTTCAAATACTTATTCTTTTTCTCTTTGTTTCAGATTTCAAATGCAAAGATTGTATAAGATCAGATACGACCTGGTGGGGTTGGTTCTTTCTTTTTGGATACAGCATCTTTGCCACCACAGTTACCATAGCTTCTGGTGTAAGTAATACTTTCAGAAATACATACTACAAACCCAAAGATGGGAGGTGTCTTCTGATAGAAAGAAATGATAAGCAGATTAGCCTGAATACGCACCTGTGGCAAAGTAAAAAGTCACTGTGTTTTCTGTTAACTAAAGAGTTAGAGGTATAACCCCCTGCCTGTGAATGTTTTGAGGGGATGGCCACGAATATACAGAAAAACGAAGCTGTGACATATAAAGAAATTCTATTTGAGTTTTTTTCTGAGCTTGCTGACAACTAGTAAGCTATTTTCTGTGTTGCTGGCTCAACTTTTTACTTTTAACTGGAAACAAAAGAGAATGAGAAAAAAAATCGCTTAAATGATTGGCAGTTTGAAACGGGTCCTTCTCCCCCCATGCTTCTGGACTCCAGCTCCTAATTTCATGATCTTGCCTGGACACACATAAATGTCTGCTCATCTTTTGTCTTACTCATGTTCTGGCTAACCAACCAGTCACGCCAGTGTTTTATGCCCACTCCCACCCACTAGTTGGTACGAGCCACTGCCTGACACTTACCTGGCCAGCAGTGCAACACTGGCAACTTGAAAACTAGAGAATATTTTGCAAGAGAATGAGAAAACATCTTTTTTTATATACAAAATTGCCTAAGCTCAGGGTTATTTCTTACGCTTCCCATGACATTTTAAAAATTTTTACCTCTTTCCTAGTTGCAGCTTTGGTCCCCACTTCAGGAAAAACTTCATCATCATTGTAATCAATTATTTTTTATAGAACCAAAACCTAAAGAGCCAGTTATTAATGAATAGCTCTACTTTGATCCTACTTGAGAATAACCTTTATGTAAATCAAACCATTTGGAAGGAAATAAACATGAGCTGAAGAAATCTGAGCTCTGTTGTAAATTGGTGCAAATGAGCATCACAGTCTTTGAAGGCATGGATGGCGCTACTCATGCCTAACTCTCAACAGTACAAGGTGCTCAGCTTATATTTACAAGGTCCTTACTTGCAAGTGTAATTCAAAGATTATCATTTATAGGAGACCTAAAAAATTACTTGTGCTTCTTCAACAATGTCTCCACTCAAAACCACTATCGTATACTCCCTTACAAGTTAACAAGCACAGGCTAAATTGGACCAAGAGGGAATAGATACCAAACTTAACAGGCTTAGAGGAAGAAAACTTAGGTCTTGCGGAACCAACATGGTTTTCAACCAGTAGCTATTTTAAGTTCGGAAAGATGGTTCTTTCAGGTAGCCAAGTCCTGACTGAAAGGCAGGATTTCCTTCACCTTTTCTTCTATTTGTCAGCTTGTGCAGTTTAAAGGGGTTACTTCAGTGTCACTGAACCTCTCATGGTGGCAACAGCTCCATCTCTGCTAATACCGTCACACAACCAAGAACTTCATTATTATGTAAGACTCAGCACCAGTGGCATAAGTTACAAGGCTTACAAAGACATTTACGGTATCCGATTGCTCTTCTAGGTCAAGCAGTATTTGGGGTTTGTTTTAACAACCAGTTGTTAAGTACTGTTACCTCAAAGCCACATCAAAACCAGAAATGTTCACACAGTTCAGGCAGTAGGAGACAAGGCACGCGTATTTAGGGAGACACTAAACTGGTGCCAGAGAGAGATGTAAATGGTCAAACCTTGCTAAAATACAACAGCAGCAGAAGTCTGCCGGAACCCATTTCACATCTGAATATGCAAAGTGAGCCAAGCCAGTCTCTCCCAAAATCAGTCACTGTGATCACACTCAGCAAGCTGTAGCAAACTCTGCTTGGGTCTGGCTGGGATGGAGTTTAACTTTCTTCATAGCAGCCCACATGGTGTTGTGTTTTGGATTTGTAGTTAAAACAGTGTTGATAACACACCAACATTTTTGCTCAACAGTTCTTGAATGGCATCAAGGCTTTCTCTTTTTCTCACTTTGCTGCGCCAGCGAGTAGGCTGGGGTGGGCATGAGGCTGGGAAGGAGCACAGCCAGGACAGCTGACCCCAACTGACCAAAGGGATATCCCATGCCACGTGATGTCATGCTCAGCAATAAAAGCTGGGGTAGGGAAAAAAGAACAGAGGTGGTTTTTTTGCTTCCAAGGTGACCATTGCTCAGAGGCTGGCTGGGCATTGGTCTGCTGAATGGTGAGTGATTTCCTCTGCATTACTTGTTTTTCTGTTGGGTTTCTTTTTTCCTCTCCTTCACCTGTTAAATTGCCTTTACCTTGGCCCATGAGGTTTTTCACTTTTGATCTTCATATTGTCTCCCCAGTCTCGCTGGCGATGGGGGAGCGAGCAAGCAGCTGTGCAGGTGCTCAGCTGCTGGCAGATGTCAACCCACCGTACAGACCAACACTGAAATTTATAAAGTTAGGAAGTTTATAACTTCTAAAGGTCATTTCTTTACTAAATGACAAATGTTTCCTGTCACAGAGATGTACATTTTGTCAAAATCAGAGTGTAAACTAATGAAAGTGGGACGAGATGACTCAAAGGCCCTTTGGCCCTTACAGGCCACTGCTTAAATCCAGCATGTCATGGCTGGTTAAGTACTTCAGGGAGCTTCTGTACAGAGCTGTTAACCTCAAGAAGAGGCCTGACCTGCCTCTTCTGAGCCTTAATGTCCTCTCAGCTGTTCCCTTGCTTCCTACTTCTGCCAAACTTTTCCTGTGCTTCCAAGTCCAGGCAGTTGTGTCTCTTTTATGGAGAAGCCATTACAGCAGTCATTTGGGGATTCTCCCAAAAAGAAGACACTCATCTCCATCCACTCTCCAAAAAAATTGTTTATGCAGCATAAGAATAAAGAACGAATTAAAATGTCTCTCTCCTTCCACTGCCATGCTCTATTTTTAATAACGTAACAGCACACACACATCTTCAAGGATAGCACTGGGAACTGCGTAAGTATTAAATGAAATCATTGGCATACAGTTAGACACACTTTCTGCCTAGTTCTTGAGCCTGACATGAAACAATGTGTAAAGGCTTAGAATTCAACATATGAGAAGCTAATTCACTAAAATAACAGTGTTTGATACTAGTTTAACAATAAAATGTACTACTTTAATGTAGTAACAAATGTATTACTTGAAACAAAAATGTACTATAATTGTTCTGCACACATCTGACCGTATTCTACTTTTTTATTAAGTTAGAACCAGATAAACAATAAAACAATAACTACATAGGTATCAGTGTCTTAGCTTACATATCATTAACATTTATTATTAATAATAATGATGAACAGTCCGTCAGTTCATGAAGGAGTAGTTAAAATTACTATTTCCACGTTTCATTTTGACTGTGATATGCACAACAACTTAAAAAAAAATCAGAATAAATGCTGGATTGCTATCGTAGTAAAGTTGGCAACATATTTTGTAAAAAAATGGGGTATCTAATGGAAACATTTTTACTGCTTAACACTGTATTTTGTGGAATATTGCAACAGATTCACCGGTGCTGTAAAAAATGCAAGAATGAGTCAAGAAATACAGACAGCAGCACTATCATGCCAAGCGAATCGATTTATGACCAGCCATCCAGACCACTTAATAGTGGATTTAATCAAGAATATGAAGATATGTCACTAATAAGAACTTTCACTGACATTGGAAGGAAAATGATATGAAAAACAAGATGCATGCAGTCGTACCTAAGATACGAGCATCTGTGATGTGTGACACTTCTATCAAGGCAGAAAAGAAACATACACACAAATCACTTCATTAACTCGGAATGTTTTTTTGTTCAAGTTTTTTTTCATCTGTTCATGTATTTCTTTCAAACTAAAGAAGTTACCACTCCAGGCAGCTGCAAATGAAGTGAGCTTTAGTGCATGTAACTATAATCAAAATAAAGTAAAAGCTAAATGTATTCGAACCTCTTTTCAATGCCAACGAATCTGACCATACATGATGGGTTTTTTCTACTTCAAATACAAGGACGCAGTTGGAATTTTGTTTTTACCCAGGTTAAGACAGCTTCTTTGCTGTACAAATGCAATCTTATAATACAGGATCTGTCCACTGTAATGCCAGATTTAAAGAAGAGTTTGTCAGAGAGGAATTCCTCACATGCTCCCAGCGCACTCTGATGACCTTATTTCTAACTCCTTACATATCTCTGCAACTTTTTCCACTCTTAGTTATTTGGCCAGTTATGCCACTTGTGCAACGCATATTGGGTACACGCATCTCCCAATACAAAAAAATACTTAAAGTGTTTTAAAAAGTTGTAACTTAGATGTTTTCTGGAGAAACGTTATTTACTGTAACAATCTTGACATGTAGATAGGCTACGTAGATATAAGTTTACTGCTGTAGGGCTTATCTTTACTGCTTATGTGCCATATATAAGATTACAATAGAAAATACTTAGATTCAAAAATTGTCATTTAAAAGTGTTTTAAAGTGCTTAGAATACTTGTGGAATCTATGTAAATACAAACAAGAGAACTAAGATGCATAGAAAGAGCTTATAATTTGCATAGTAATCAAGTACTTGAGGAAGTGCTGCCTTGGTATAGTTATGTATGTGTGACTTGAAGGAAATTAATACTTTGACAAAGTGTTTAAATTGTTGAAAATTATTTTTTCTTCTTTTTTTGGCCAGTCAGATATTGCAAGCTGCATACTGTGCTTCAACTTTGCTTACTGCTGCAAATATGTGAAAGGAAACGGTTCACAGAATGAAATGACAGAGCTTACATCCTTATACATTAATTGTGCAGTAGTTATATAAAGTGATTAAACTCTGTTCATTTAAAAGAGGACAGCAAGTCATATAGTTGACTCTCAGGGATGGACATTAAGAAGCGGATACACACTGCTACCTGAATTCAGGTTCCAGCTTCAACTTCATCACTAGCATCCTTTTCTAAAATATTTCCTTATTCTGTTGGTAAAGATCCCAAATAAAATAATTTTCATTTAATAAACTGATCTGAGCATTTTATTCCTTTTGGTGAACGTGCTGGCTAATACAATTAGAAAAAGCGAAATGTGACTTTCAGAGGAACAGATAAGCTGTGCATGAGCATTTGGAGAGGGGGAGAACAATCATGAGGAATCTTTATTTTTTTTTTTTATTTGGACAGTGGGAATTAAACAATGCCCTTCCCTCCTCCTCCACCTAAACTGGGAACTGACTGCATCTGCAGTCATACATATTTACATTTCCAGAGTCAGTACACCAAACACTTAGTTGTTGATGTAAATATGTAACTAATTTCTTTTCCAGTGAAACTGCCCCTTCAGAAGCACTTCTAATTTCCTATTTTAAGAATCTTTTCAAAATAAAATCCTCATTGCATATAATATATGTCTACTTCTTCATTTGAAAGTTAAAATTATAAATCAGGTTAAGTATCAAGGAGTTAAATACAGGAAATGCTTATATATTTAACATGGAGCTTTAGAGGAGAGAGAAATAGCCATTCCATCCTTTACAATGCGAGGTGTGAAGTCCATCTGAGCCAAAGAAGCAGTTCTGTGAAGAACTGAAAGCAGCAGTTACTGAACCAAAGTCACCTTCAAGTACAAGAAGCACCAAGAGGTCAATGCATTCAGTGAAACTTTTTAGCTTTGGCATTTTCGCAAAAATGACAAGAATTCATACCTAATCTAGCAGACATAACTAGAAGGTACATTTAAAAAGGATCTCATTCAGATAACTCATATAACTCAGATGGGGCTGTTTTCTTTCCACTTGATAACACTGCCTCCACTTCAGATCAATGGCCCTTCAAGTGAAGGTCAATGTGATTTGTGCACTTTTTCACATGCTTCTCGGAAACAGCTGAGCTATTTTCTCCATAGTGTTTCCAAAGAAGTTGGACATAAACTTCCATTCTGAAAGGTTAAATATTCAGAAAGTTCTGGGGGACTGAAAACAACTAATAGTTTATATGTTCCATCATCTAACACCAACAGCACAAGGATAGTAAAAAGACATTGTTATGTCGCAGCCAGCAAGGTCATAGATTTTATGGCAGCTTAGCACAGACCGAAACATCAGGATCGAATTCAAAATTAGTTTAGAACACACACAACTCTTAATACTAGACATGTGAAATGTAACATTTTCTATTTATACTTTTTTTAAAAGCGTACACTGTAATGTTAAGAGCATTAATATTAATACGAGGTACTGATCCTACAGTAAGTCAAAGAATCACCAAACCATTGGTTAGAGGGGACCTCTGGAGATCATGTATTCTAATCCTCCCTACTCAAGGAGGGTAAGATAGAGCTGGTTGCACAGGACCACATCCAGATTGCTTTTGAATATCTACATGGAGTAAGATTCCACAACCTCTCTGTGAAACCTGTACCAGTGCTTGGTCACTCTCACAGTAAAGAGTTTCCTGATGTTCAGATCGATCCNGTTGCACAGGACCACATCCAGATTGCTTTTGAATATCTACATGGAGTAAGATTCCACAACCTCTCTGTGAAACCTGTACCAGTGCTTGGTCACTCTCACAGTAAAGAGTTTCCTGATGTTCAGATTGATCCTCCTCCTGTGTTCCAGTTTGTGCCCATTGCCTCTTGTCCTGTCACTGGGCACTACTGAAAAAATACCAATCTGGCTCTGTCTTCTTCATTCCTTCCCATCAGGTATTTATTGAAATCAATAAGATCCTCCTGAGCCTTCTCTTCTCCAAGCTACAGAGTCCCAGCTCTCTCAGCCTCTCATACATCAGATGCTCCAGTCCATCATCTTTGTGGGGCTGCAGTGGACTTACTTACTCCATTAAGCCCATAACTTTCTCATACTGGGGAACCCAGAACTGGACCCAGCACTCAAGATGTGGTCTGGCCAGTGCTGAGTAGAGAGGAAGGATCACCACATTTGAACTGCTGACAATACTCTGCCTAATGCAAACAGGATGCTGTTGGCCATCTTTGCCATGAAGGCACATTGCTCTCATGGTCTCTTTGCTGTCTGCAGTACCTGCGGGTCCTTCTGTGCACAGCAGATGCAGGACTTTGCATGTCCCTTTGTTGAACTTGATGAGATTCTCTTCAGCCTAATTCTCCAACCTGCCAGGTCCCTCTGGACCACATGTTTATCTTCAGTTTCAAGTGACTAAAACAAGAGTCTCAAGTTCATGACCTAATATGTGGAGGGTGGAGTCTTAGCCCTCCAGGAACTGGAGAAGAACTGCTGCTAATTTTAGTAGAACTCAAGTTTACCTTCAAATCTCATGAAAATATACTCTGACAGGAAGCATGCAGACAAACTAAAGGAAAACAGTAAATGAAACAGTAACTTCTAGTACTTCATCTGGTATTAAGGATTATTAAATATACGCTCAGCTAGGAGATTAACCGTAATTACAGATTTCAAGATGTGTTGTGTATAAATACACCTAGAACGTGGAAAAGTGGCCTGAAAACACTTCATAGAATTTTTGGAGCCCAAAAAAATGTATACAATAATAGCGTGCATGCCATGTAGGTCCTGGTTCTAGAGAAGAGAATAGAGTTGGGAAAAAGGACTGAAATTGATGTTCATATGAAGAACCAGATAGGAGAAAGGCTGGGTATAGAAGTTTATATGAAGAACTGATCTTGAAGGAATAAAGTACCAGTCTAAGCATCAGAAATTCAGAGTGCTTACATCCGGATGATGAGCATTACTGCTTAGTGTAGTACTCCCAGCCACTTATTATTTGTATTAGGCAATAAAATAATCATTGCCTACTTAACAGTGATCTTCACTTCCAGTCTTCACACACAAAGGTGACCAAAGGTTTGAAGGTCAGAGCAGAGTTCAGAGTCCTTTTAGGAAAACAGGAGCTGTTAGAAACGGCAGAATTACTCCTGAATATCCCAGACAGAACATTGACATTTATTGCACTCCTGAAAAATGGGAAGTTATGAAATTCAAGAATGCAAACATTAACTGAATGCAACATCCCAACCACTATACAACTTCCAGGCAGGAATGAGTTCAAAGATTCTGTCATTTCAAGAAATGAAGCGATTCTCCTCAACAGGTCTAACGAGGTGAAGCTGTCCTGTTTGCCTCAGCATGCAAAGAGACTGAAGTTTTAACCGAAGACTTGGTGCAAACTGCCTTTTTAGAGGGAATGCCTACCCTAAAAGGCTCTAGCTGCAGCATTTCCTTTTCAAACACTCGCAGCATGCTACATGCACATGTTCAAGGCCTCAACAAGACAATAATGATTTCATTACAATATCACAAATGATAAAGCTACATTAGACTAGAACGAACAGCAAAAAAACCAAACCAACAGAAAAAAGCCATGGCTGGATTCTTACCTGGTCCAAGTATAACGGCAAGAAGTTAAAACTGTAGCTCAAGTTTCAAGGTATCGAAGCAACTACCTGTTGGGAGGTTTCCAGACTGTGACTGCAACACAACTGTAATTCAGAACAAGATTACCAGGATCACCAATTGATGAAAAACGCCACAGTAACCTCCTAGCAATAGAGCTCACACCAAGAACACCCCTCTCCTGCACTCCCTTCATCCCACAAGTCTCCCAGTAAGTATCAGGGCAGTTCCCAGGGTCTTGGTGCCAACTTTACAGCACTTTAGGTCTGGCTTGAGTTCCAGGAGGTGAGCACTGCTTTCTTGTTGTGGAACGACCTCTCGGGTTTGCTGAGGTTAAGGAAACTGACTCAGGACTATGCTTTTTGCTGTCTGACAGAACACATACACATAGCTATGTATGAACGTGGGTTAGAAAGAGAAAACCAGGAGTGGGTCATCCATAACTTCATTAATTATGGAAAATACTAATTGTTAAAGACGGACTTCCATGGCTCTTTGAGGTACTTCTATTTTTTTCTTTCACAGTTGGTAGCTTTTCTAGAATTTATTTGTAGCTTCACGAGGAAAGATGTAAACTTACTGCACTTTCCTGTTCTCACATTGAAACCCCTATTTTCTAATCTCAGTAGGTGTCATGTTCTATATCCTTATCAAGATTACAATTAAAATGCAAGGCATGAAGTCCTACACAGCTGTCTAATTCACAAATCTGGAAAACAATTTTCTTCATGTTTCTCTGTCTTTCTCTAGTACAGTTACAATTGCACAAGTCCTCTACTTTTTAATTACCCAAGAGTGATTAAGTAAAACATATTTCAAATTTGCTGTTACTTTGTGGCATATGAAAAAAATGGTAGTAACTGATCTGACTAGAGGAGGAATGGTATCGACATACAGCTTACATTCTCAAACACAAGTCTATTCTTTGGGGCAGTGTGAAGTGTTTTGAGAAAAAAAAACTACTCCCAGACCAAACAATACCTAAATTTTGTGAGACACAGGACCTCAGACTAGTTTCCTAAATTCAGTAAAAAAATATTTGAGCACAGAAGGATCTGTGCTGTCTAAACTACTCTTTACTATCTGTCAACCAAGAGGAAATGATACAGATGCAGTACAGAAATGAACTATTCTTAATAATCTCTTAGGATTTGTACGTCTTGCGTGTTTAAATATACTTCTGTATGGAATATTTAAATAAGACAAAAATACCTGAGCATATCCTTAGCATGATCTGAAGAGATAATATCAGAACAGTTATGTTAACGTTGTACTTGATCGTAAAAATATGTTCATCCTCAGGGTAAAATATTACTTTATCCTGCCTCACCTTCTAGGTTTGACTGTGTCTGTACTAATGATTTTCAAAAGAATTTGTGAAATTTAAGTTTAAATAAAAACCCCTGCAAACTAATGGTCTCCCAGACAACACAGCTAGCAGAGCTAGTAACGTTTAAGCAGAAATGGCACATTTTTTTAAAAAAATTATAGGCATTGTTTGCAATTATCTTCATTGCAACCACTTATCTACAGCATCATGGTACAAAGTAGGTATGAATTTTAGCAAGCTTCATTTCTTTCAGCCTTTAAAAGATATTAATAATGTATTTTTAAAAAAGATACACAGTCTATTTTTGTAGCAAGCCTGTCAGAAGATGAAATTCTGACAACTGCAAGTTCTGCTTTCAGCCACACAAGGACTACACCTAAAACACATCTAAAAGAAGAGAAACAACAGAATCTATTTAAGTAGAATACTTATAATTACAAATTCATATATTTGATTGCCATTTGTTTTGACAAGAGAGATCAATAATTGATTTTCAACTCCATTTATTTAAGATTACTTGAAAGAGGACTCACCTTTAACAAGGTTATGTCTCTTGTAAAAACACTACTTTGCTTAGAAAAAATAGGTTGTCTTTAAACTTTACATGTAACATTTTCAAGGCGATGAAATGGAGGGATTGGGGAAAAGAAGAAACAGAATGGGTGGTATTCACAAACCCTGAATGCTTAGAAGCAGCCTTGGCTTCTTACATGAAACAAAAAACCACTACCCTCCTGATTTACCTTCAGCAAATATTTCCCAAATACGGTAAGAAATATCCCTTTTGTCAAAGAAGGTATTTTTCACACAAACAAAACTGATTTAAACATAGTTGGCTGAAAATAATGCATTTCTGAATGTGCTTTACTATGCTTCATCAGGACCAACTGAACAACTTGGAGAAAATAGGCTTGCATCCTTCTACTTTAGGTAGGTCACACATGACCGAAAAACACTCCTAAGATGGTGGTAACTGAAAACATCTCTGAGTCTTGTTACGCATGCAGGAGTATTCATCCTGAACACTAGCGTTACGAATGAACAGATTTCTGCTCTCATCCAGCTTTTATGCTCCATCATTAAAAACCCCCACTTTATCTTACCACAGTGAATACTTCTACCTCTTATCTCTGTATTAATATGATCTTACTCTTCCTGAAAAATCTTGTATCATCTTATCATAAAGCTATGAAGGTCAATTTCTAAAGTGCTCAACATTACTTGTGGCTCTTAGGGCTCAGTAAACACGATACAGCATATGTTCCTGTGGGTGACATCAACACACGCTGAAAGAAGTCACATTTTTAGAGATTCAAGAGCACAGCAAACTATGACAGTGTTGATGCTCAAATGCAATATAATACTTCATCAGTAAATGAACTTCACATTTAATAACCTTCTCCTTTAAAAGCAACTCTTAAAAAATTGCATCCAGATACACCAGCTTTGTACAGGCTTGCTAAATATACGAGGTGCCATTATTGCTCAGAAAGGCAACCGATTAGATGATGTACGCTCTTTCTGAAAGCCTGGGAGTAGCTTTAAGCCCCCAGAACGCTAAGTGAAAGCTGTCTGAAGTTTCCACCAAAGTGCCAAAACAGGTATTACCATTAAGTCAGAGACTTAGGCCCTAGCAGATCAGCATGAAAGAAGAGAATTCCTTGACAGCATTATCTACCATCTCTATTCATGCTGAAAGTTATCCTCTGTATAAAAGAGAATGCAAGTGAGACAGGCACAGGTGCCTTGGAGCACAAAGGTAACTTATTTCAGTTTTACATGCAAAAATGATGTCCTACAGATCTGGAAATCTTGCAAGCTATCCTGTTTTCACGTACACAGAATTCTTTGGAAAGAGTTGCTCTTCTGAAATGAAAGCAAGGTGCTTTACATTAGCATTTTTTTTCTTTCTTTCATTATCAAAACCAGTAATAAATTAAATCCATGCCACATGAATCAATCTGATGCAATCTACATGTGAATATTTTTTTTAAGCATTAAGAAATCAACTTTAAAAATACACTTAAACAAACGCTGTCTGCTTTTAAATAAGCAGTTGTGGATTTTAGGATTTAGGCATTAAGACTGAAAATCCTGAACTTGCACTTAAGGTAGTCAATGTAAGGTGAATGGTAAAAGAAGAAGATACATGAGTCCGAGATAATTACCTGCTGACTTAATTCAACTTCTCTTCAACAGACTAGTTTTTTGCAGATAATCAGGCTGTGACAATATTCTGAGAAACTTATAAATGAGCTCTTGACAAAAGTTTCAAGAAAATATATTTATTCCATTTCAGCAAAGGAAGAAAACGTAAAAAATAAAACCATTTGTTACACTCTTCTTTACAAGATATTTTTACATTCAAACGTCACACTTCTGTTACAAATCTCCAGTCTTTTTTTAAACGACCACGCTCACTGAAAAAGGCAAGAACTTGTAATGTTAAGAAGTATCCATATCAGAGTAAAAGAGTGCAAATGGTTTGTTTCCTGTGGCTAGTGCTAAGTGTTCAAGTCCTTTAGAACACTGTAAGATATGTATTATATCAGTAATGTTGCAAGCATCCAATCAGCATGCACTACTACTACATTAAGTGAACAATACAGATCGTAATTTTTCATAGTACAACCTTGATTTTTGTCTCAAATAACACTGAAGAAGACTTTTTCCAAATTTCTGCAATTTCTGCACACTCAAGTCCTCAGCTGAAGCAAGATGGATCTAAGCTTGAACCTCCTCAAAACAAGACAGCTACCAGGTAAGCACAACTCCCATTCTGACACATTTATACAGGTCTTCAGAGCACAATCAATACTTTCAAAGCAGACTATATTCCACTGGGATTTTTATTTCCATAAACTGGAATTGGGGCAGCAATCCCTTAGATCCTGTAGGATGCCTGCAGTTGTGTTTTGACAGCCGCTAGGATTTGTTAATTCTCTATGTAGCATCTATTCAAACCAGTTTTCTTTCAGTAAAAAATGTACAGCATCATCAAATCCATTTTGGTACAACGATTCCATTTTCTCCTGGTTTGGTGGGAACAAAGCTTGATTAAGCCTTACTAGGTTGGCGAGGGACAGCTGCAACAGAGCGAGAAGCTATAAATTAGTTTATGAAAGCAACTTAGCAACACAGTCAAGTCCAGATATCTGTTCTGTCAACCGTTTCATGTAGCATATGTAAAAACAAAAGACTAGCACAGCTATGCCTACACTAGTAAACTAACCGTGTCCGGGTACACTGCTGAGTGCCAAGACAAACCGGCACAAATGGTCTGCATATACACTATTAAACTCACAGCCTCCAAGACAGACTGCCTGCCAGTAAAACTGCCCAAAGTTTCCGAACCATTTTAACTTCGGAAGCATTCCCAGAACTGTCTGGCAGAGTGGTAGCTGGCACATGGTAAACTTGTGCAAGGAAATATTTTGACAGCTTACTAGTGCAAATAACCACACTGTTGGGAACGTTCCCAGGCAATGTTTAATATATGAGTTTAAGTGTAGCTTGTATTACCAACAAATTAAGAACTACTCAGCATCTCAAGTGGTTATTTTGATGGTGTAAAAAGAACTCTATTCTTGAATAAAGATATTAAACTGTTTACAACAAAATTAAAAATATAATCAGATTTAATAAAGTTCTGACCACTTCATTTAGATGATTAATTCTTTGGCCACACACTTGATTATACACTACTTTGAAAAACAGTATCAAAATAATCTTCGTTATTTGAAGCAAACAATTATTCAAATTCGGACACTAATAGGTGTAGGAGGTTCAGAGAGACAGGAAACTGTTCACATTCCAATCCAGATAAATGAAGATACACAACTCTTAATTTTATGCAGATTACAATGTTGCTAAAGAAGAATCTATTCTTAGTTTACACTTTTATAGCTCTAAAGGCTAAGAATGCTTTAAATGGAACAGTTTAAAATGTTGCCTGAGATTGTGCACAAGTCTGCATTTGCAGGACCCCAGAAGAAATGTAACTTTGCAATTAATTTTCTCTCTTTAAACTAATCACCAGCTCGTTTTTCTCCTCTAGATGCACTAGATATTAGAAACAAATCACAACCAAGAACTACACAGTAAGCAATTGCGTATACTATAAATATATATAAAATAAACTCATGCTATACAATTGTTTACCGAGTACTTTCATGCTTAAAATCTCTCAGTGAAACATTATAACGATTCAGAAACTGGTCCAATTTAGGATGGCATTACTCAAATTAAGAAAACATATTAAGAACTATGTAAAACAAACTTTCTTTAAAAACTACCAATTATTGCTAATCTTTATTTTTTCCTTCTAACGGAATTTTGTTGACATCTAGATCTACTGCTATTCAGTATTTTCTTTCATCATGTCAGAGGAAGCAATACTGTGGTTACAGTTTGAGAGACAAAGCTTGCAAAGACAGAAATGTCAATGATGAAAAGGAGACCATAAAAACCAGTCTTAGCCTATATTTCAGTATACAGAAACGTTTCTGTAACATCTAACAAAATAACTTCTGGAACAAAGTTGTGGTTACAAACATTCAAAATCTTAACACAAGCTCTCTTGAGCAATGAGGTGACAAGTTATTGTATACCATTTCAAATGTACGACAGACTTGTATTTTAAATTCAGTTAGAGCAGCTAATTTCAGTAAGTATGAAGGGATATTCCAGAGTTTCCCTTTCCTGAGGTATTCTACAGAAGTCTTTTTTCTATAAACACTCTGCCTAGCCAAAGACAGCTGATATGTAAAGCAAGCCTACTTACATTTAATACCCTGTGATAATTTGCTCAGTTTTGTACTAGATCAATGCTTTTCAACCTTTCTGACAAAATTTATTCTACATTTTCCTTCCCTTGTGTTTTAAGAAATAGTTTACACTCCATTCGCAAAACAGAAGATGCCAAAACATTACTTAAGTTTGTATATACACAGAAAATAAACTTAAAAATAAGCATGACCTTAACTGCTCAACTACCTTTTCTTCTTCTAAAGTTATTTAATAAACAAGAAACTCACCATTATATCTTGTTTTGCAAATTTAACGTAAAGATCGACACGTCCTTTATCTTGTGGACAGATATCTAACCGACCGCTGAAAGGAGAAATCGTCACAGTTCTTCCAACAGGCAAGATAGGAAGGCCATTGGTGAGGCCACCATCAACCCACTTCTATCAGAAATAAAAACATTTTCAATGTAACCTTAGTACATTATGTTCGTAACTCAATACTTCATCCTTCCTGTCCCTGCCCCCTCCACTCCAACCATAAGAAAACTTAGAAGTTTTGCTCTCAGAATACCACGAACAAGCTTGAGTATGAAGCATAAAAATCAAGGAACTGGCAATGTCTACACAGAGCACTTAATGAGCATTTGACATAACTTGTAAATACGTGTAATATATTTATCGAGCTACTGATGAGGACTGTTAGTTGATCTAATAACAAAATGCCACATACAGAATTTTTCTCAAAACATACATGAAAAGGTAAGACTGTTAACATTACACGCGAACCATATAAGATAAAGTATGCTCCGCTAAAACATTACACTGATTGAAACAAGGAGCTGGACAACCTGTATGTGCAGGTAGACGGACTGCACAAACTAAACCAAGTATGTCTTCTCTCTTCTTCCAGAGCCTCTTGTCTTCTTACACACACAAGACAAGACAGCAATAGCTGGAAAGCAGAGGGTAAAGGTGGGAAGGAGCTTAACAACTATGGCACTTAAGAGGGAGAAGACATCAAGTCTGCTACAGGAGTTGAGTATAGGAAAGAATGACGAAAATACAAAAACAAACGATTTCTTGCAGAGCCCCACTTCTTGGTTCTAAAGGTAGTCTAGGGGCACAAGCTTGATCTTCACATGGACCACAGCCAAATTCCGTTCCAGTATAAGGAGGGAAAGTTGTGACGTCTCTTTCCAATACATTTGATACATTCATATTTCTTTTTGTGCTTACATGCATAATCCAACATTCAACATCAGTCTACTGGCTAGATGCATTTAGTGACATCATACATCTATGGTCTAGTGGTCAGATGCATCTCACTGAAGTTTACTCATCTACAGCCAAATCAGTCATTCTACACTTCGTTTACGATCAAGGCAGAGAAAACACTTTGAGCACATGATTCACCTTATCCTAAAGTAGGTATTTACAACTGATTTGAATTATGCTGAAAAAGTGCTTTCTTCTCTTCCTCTCCACTAATTATAAAGGAAACATACATTAACTATGCAGGATGTAGACTACTGCAGACACCTAAATGTAGGCAAGTTGAAATGCTCTAAAAAATACTATTCACATTATGGTTTAAGAGTTTGACCTCCTCAAAGATAAACTGAATATTCCAGGACACCAGCTTCAAGTTTCAATAACACAGAATGTACATAAATATACATATATGGCACATTGTAGTAGTAGTCTTTAGCACCAATGAGGCAGAAGACTGTTTTTCTGCTGTAGGAGATACTACATGTGACCGTTACGAAACTGCAAAATAACGCAAGTTCTCCCACAAAATTACTGAAAATGCCACAGGAATTTAGTCACAAAATAAAAAAAATCTCCACAAAAAGTATACTGTTGGGAAGTTGTTTATGAATCTAAATTAAATTTCTCTTCAAACTGTTGACAAGACACTAGCTTTCAGTGTAGTGACTGCTATACAGGAGGCATCATCTCAGGTTACGGTGTTTGTTCTTCAGAAGCCCCTGAGGTTCTGAGATCCATCACTTGGTTATATAGATTCCTCTCAGGTGTGTCCTTTACTCTTGCTTAAAGCAAAGCTCCTCCAAGTACAGATTTCTCCTGGTGCCACATTTGAGTTCATGCACCAGAAGACTTTGTTATCACTTGTACCTGTTTCCACTGTCAGGTCCTGTAACTGGTGATACATGGATTTACTCTTTTACACATGGATGTATAGCAAGCACGATTTGTGGGGGTAGGTTGCTTTGTCCCACCACCCCATCCCACTTCTTCACTTTCTTCACTTTTTTCCAAGCATTTGGGAGAAACTGCTGCTCAGTCAAAAATATTTTGGCTCCACAGTGTCTCATGTTACATAGTTAAAATAAAATAGCTATATGCTGCAAATAAAGAGATATAATGCTCCAGATTCTTTTACCTCCATTAACCAATTCTTAACAAATGCTGCTTAGCTGATGCAGCAAATTTCTCTTAACTTCTGAATTAGTTTATCTTTTATAAGTACAGTGCAAAGACAGAGAAAGTTCTGAAATAATGTGCAACAAAAACCAAAGCAGACAATGAAATTGAGAATGCAGGCTGGACCTAGCAGAATCTACCCATTTACAAGTAGATGTTTTTTACAAAGCTGTTCTGTAAGAACTATAGTGACACAAACTACAGCCTCATCACCAGATACAGTCAACTCAAGCATCTGCAGATCTTAATCTGTTTTAAAGATTAACCTTGCCAGAGATTCAGAAGACGCCAAACCCACTCAAGGAAAGTTAATTTCACATGGAACAAGTTTGCCTTGCTGTTACTGGAAGCCTAGTCCAAGAGCACCTTAAATACCCAACACAGGTAAAAAGCTAGTTGAGGTCATTAACAGACTATAAATTCTCAGATCCTATTTTAAACTCCCTTTCCCTTCAGATTGTTTTTAGGCTTATCAAACCAGAAGGAAACATACTAAGAACAGACTGATGTTATGCCTATGCTGCCATGCAATTTAGCTTATTCACCCCAAAAGTCCAGCCTCCAAGGATGCATGCTACAGGTACGCTAGCTAATTCCAGTGTGAGCCAAACGTTTCAAAAAAAAAACATTCTTTCTAAAAAGAAAACTGAAGCGCAATGCTGTGAACAGTTTACTCTGGCATTCTCTCTCTGTAGGCAGTATGGACAGGCTAGCAGTAAGTTTGGCTATTTTCTGGTACTATTCCAGCAAAACTGTACCATTCTTCCTTACATACCACGCAACAAGTATCTCAGATAACATACTGAAATACATTTAAAAAATACTCCCAGATGACCTGGTGATATGTATGCAGGTGACACATGTAGCCCAGAGAAGATCCAGGCCAACTGTTCTGGTGCACAGGTAATGCCAGTAGACTTGAGCAGCAAACAGGGAGCAAGCTCAATTCCATGGTGCCATGGACATATGATCTAAGGAATTTACTTCCTGAAACTAGTGCAAATGCAGACAGACATAACTTTGGTCTGTTACAGTAAAACTTTCAGGAATCTTGGAATACAATACTGTCATGGTTTAACCCCAGCTGGCAGCTCAGCTCCACCCAGCCACTTCCTTACTCCCCCTGGTTGGTGTGGGGCAGAGAACTGGAAGGGTAAAAGTGAGAAAATGCGTGGGCTAAGCTAAAGACAGTTTAACAGGTAAAGTAAAAGCTGCGTGCACAAGCAAAGCAAAACAAAGAATTCATTCCCAACTTCCTATGGGCAGGCAGGTGTTCAGCCATGTCCAGGAAAGTAGGGCTCCATCACAGATAACAGTGACTTGGGAAGACAAACACCATTACTCCGAACGTCCCCCGCTTCCTTCTTCCCCCAGCTTTATATGCTGAGCATGACGTCATATGATAAGGAATATCCCTTTGGTCAGTTGGGGTCAGCTGTCCCAACTGTGTCCCCCTCCTGACTTCTTGTGCACCCCCAGCCCACTCACTGGTGTGGTAGTGTGAGGGGCAGAAAAGGCCTTGGCTCTGTGTAAGCCCTGCTCAGCAGTAGCTAAAACATCCCTGTGTTATCAACACTGTCTTCAGCACAAATTCAGAATATAGCCCATACTAGCCACTATGAAGAAAATTATCCCAGCCAAAACCAGCACAGGTACTAATATTACAGGTGGCCTCACACAGCCAAGTCAATATCCAGTCCATCTTACTGACCTCAGTGCTTACCACATCTGGATCACGATTGCCATGTATCTGGCTCTACACTGCCTGCTTTAAGGCTCCTACTACCTACACACATATCCTCATTACCCACTATTCCATGCCATGGAAATACTATTGCAATCGAGATCCTACAGTTTTTGCTCTCACCCTACTTTAAGTATTCTGGACTAAAGAATGGAAGTCATATGCATTTACAGGCAACAGTTTTCTCAAAAAAACCCCAAACCAAACCAAAAAACACAAACACCTCAAAACACAAATGCACTGTTTTACAGAGTACGAGAAAAGTCAGCACAGACATGTAGAACTAATCATTCCAATAAATATGAGGGTAACAGAGCACTGGAACAGGCTGCCCAGGGAGGTTGTGGAGTCTCCTTCTCTGGAGATATTCAAAACCTGCCTGGACATGTTCCTGTGCAACCTGCTCTAGGCAAACCTGCTTTAGCAGGGGGGTTGGACTAGATGATCTCTAGAGGTCACTTCCAATCCCTACCATTCTATGATTCTATGAAATGAAAGCAACCTACTTCTCAGAAACTGCCTTTTCTGAATCTCACTTAAGGAGAGTAGTAAGAAGCTTTGGGAATGACAACAAGCTTTCAAATAACAGAAGAACTGGTTTCTGTGAAATGTTCATTGATTTCGCTTCCGAACGCAAAAATAAAGTTGGGCAGGGATGTGAACCATCCACTAAGACGACACTGCAGGTGTTTCAGTAAATACTACAACATCCAGGCAAATCATAATAGCAGTGTTCATCCAGTAAAATTGACTTTAAATAAGTTTTGGACAAAACTCTGAGCCAACTTTTCAATTTCTTAATTGAAAGACCACCACAAGAAATTTAATGAAGACACTTCCTTTCCTTTAACTAATGGCAGAATGAACCTAAAACATCCATGTATGTCCCTTGAACTGCACAAGCACCATAAAATGACTCCAATCAACAACATTTCCATACCCTAGGAAGCTGCAAGCAGTCTCCATTTAACTCAAGCAGACGGGCAATAATACTGATTTAAACCCTTCAAATATTTTAGCTGGTATGTATTGCTGTATACATAATTCTAAAGTTAACAAGCCTTCTGACATAAACTCCACCTCCCTCTTGCTAGAGACAAATGCATATGGTTTTGGGGTTTTTTTTTGGCAGAGTGGTTGTGAGCATTACAGACGTTCTAAAGGCATCATTTGGATGCATACAAGGAAATAAAGGAAAGATTATCATGTAGTATTTCTCAGAAAGAAAAACCAACTATTTTCATGCTTCTAGTAATTACAAACAGACTAAATAGTCAAAGTTATTCTTAAAATGTTAATATATTTATGTAAGAGACAAAAAAGTTCTTGAAGATTAACCAAGTACAGACAACGGAAAAGGTTTTCTTGTAGTAGTGTACACCTCTGAAAACTTCACAGTCATGTGCTACAGGGGAAAAAAAAAGTGTATTCTTTAATGCTTGTCCAGAGGCAAGAGATTTGAAGGTACCTGGTAAGCATTTAGCTCTGTACAGAAAATGAGAACACCACATATGTAAACACACACACGTTATCCAGCAGTGTCCGATTTGCCAAGACCTCCTTTATCATTCCTTCCATTAAACAGAAAAGCAGAATGGTAGTCATTTAACTTGCAAAAAACACTTTAGAGTTGGTAACACAGCTTGTCATGAGAAGCATCTTTACTAAGAGAAGATTCTTCTCATGGTAAGTGTTAGACATTATCTTTAGGAAACAGCTTCATGCTACAGAGATCTTTTCAGTCTCAGCAGTCACATTTTTTGAAACAACACATGAACAAACTCATGTCATCTTTTACGGTGCTAATCTGTAGCATCAGCAGAAACAACAACTATCCTACAAAATACAGTACTGCAATTCCCACCTAGCCTTCCCCTAAGATCAAATAATTATGCCACAAATGAAGAATGTTCTTACAAAAAAAAAGGCTGGTGGTTAGACTTAATGAAAAATTACCTCTCCTTTGTATTCCACTGGCTTAATTCCTGCGTACACCGGTACAAAACTACTTGCCAACAGGACCTAGAGAAAAGAGGAAGAATAGAGAACAGAATTGAAGAAAAGGCAATGAAGTAATTCTGAATCAATACATATTTTCATACATATTTATGTACATTAAATAATATAGCAGTAACCAATCAATATATTAGTTTTACATAAAGATACTGCAACCTCAAAATGTCTAGTTGTTGCAGTATGTCAAAATGTGATTAAAAATAATTCAGTAGGGTTTCGTTTTTGTTACCTAACAGCGACAACTCTCAAAACAAAATATCACAAATTAACTCATTGATTAACGTGATTCAGAGGAGTATGAACACATTATCTTACACAATGTGAAGTAAATCTATGATTTTGCAGAAACTAAATATATTTATGCTGAAAAAATGCTATACAGTATTGTCAAAGAAGCTGACCCAACCATTCTGCTGACATATTAGTATAGTGTTTACTCTTCTAATAAATCAGATTTTCTAAAAATTTCAAATTTAAAAAATACTGTAAACAGTGTGAAAATTCACAAATGTGTATCTTTATCAGTATTGATACTTTCCATTTAATGTATTCAAGTTTTAACAAATTACCACTTGTCCTATTGTAAATATACGTTACTTTCCACAGCAGTTCTCTTTTTTTTTTTTTTTAGACCAGGACATCTCTTCTGTCTGTATAGATGTGCACAGCGCATACATATCTATCCACTCACAGCAATATTTATGAGTGTGTGTGCATCTTTACACCTATGTATCCAACCACATATATACATATATGTGCAATTAGTACCCAGCATTTCAAACAGAAGGGCTAGATGTGTGGATGAAGTGCAGTATGTCAGAAATTTTCATGTAGCTATATGCGGAGAATATGCATGCATGTGCTTACATGGTGGCATGAGAGACAAATATGAGAAACAGAAGCAGGTTACAGACTGGAGTATATACTATGTGAAAGGTGATCAGGTACAAAAAAACCTAACCACCAATGAAGATTATGTAAGAAAATGCTTGAGCTTTTTTTGGTGGAACCGCATTTATTTTTAGAACAAATTAAGCTACTTTTAGTATTAAACACCTCCCGTCCCCTAACAGGTTTTAATTAAGGCTCTATATGAAGGCTTCAACTTTCAATTGAAAAACTCTTTTCTTGCCTATTTCTCTTCACAGTGATTGAAAGCACCAGAGCTTTGTCTGAGCTCAGATAAAAAGGCTTTCTCCTCTTATTTTCCAACAGTGAAATTGTAGCTATTTCTCTGCCAGACAGGACTCTCCCTCACAAAAGCGTTAAGATAAGGTCCCCCTTGAACCTATTCCTCTCCAGATTTTCAAAACTGACATCCTACAGGGTTTCCAAGTTTCCAACAACAGCTTCTTCCCCTACCCAACGCTCTTTCTCCTGTCTCCTTCAACTCTATTTCAGTAACTTTGGCCCTTCTAAACTAAAAGAAATGGGGACAAAAGATTTAGCGAAGGAATAGAGTCAAAATCAAGTGACTGACCTCTGCAAAGCGTGGATTCTTCTCAAGAAAACTGAAGAAAGCAGATGGCCTTCCTTATAAAGTCACTTAGACCTCAAGGGTCAGGCAAGGAAGGACAAGTTTGAAGAACTAATACTTTCAGTATTCCCCTAACATTAGCAGACCGTTGTGGACTCCTGTTCACTGCTCCCACCTTTCCAAAATAAATACAACAGTGTTCTGTGTCCTGCTCCCTCACAAACATACAAATCATGCCTCTCTTCTCCCTCACCTCCAGTTTAAGAACTGCAAGTATAGAATGATGGTATGTGATGATTCTCTTTACACACATCAAGACTATTCCTAAAGTGGGAGATTATTAACTCCCTTTCCATATCCACTGTGAACAGTAAAAGAAAATAAGAGCTTAAAATTGTAGCAACACATATTCAGTTTAGCCATTTAACTTTGGAACCATAAGGCTTCAGTTAAGCACTGAAATCAATTGTATGTGGAAGTTGGAAGATTTCTGGCAGAGGGTTCCTAAGTTTTGCTGTTATAAAACACTGTCTGCCCAGCAGTATCTTTATCTATGCCTTCGACATAGCTGATCATGCTTAGGAGAGGCGTAACACGATTACAGAAGCTAACAAGCTCTGTCCTCCATGCTACCGGGGTAGCCAACATTTAGACTGTTGTATAAATGACACGTGCATAGCTAAAGGCACACACAAAAACACGTATTACGAGATGCACCGAAGGACAGACAATAAGAATGTAGTCCAGTGAGCAATTACTATAAAGAACATTTGCTTTACATGCATCTGAATTACTCCTACCGTTTCATATCATCTTATGTATATAATCCCAATCCAAATTTTAAAAGTAAAAGATGTGGGCAGTAAAAGACATGTTTTCCAGCAACAGTTAAAATACAGTTTATATATGGTACTTTACATTGTATCCGTTCCCTAGAAGGACTTGTAGAAAGTATTTTTTTTCTTTTTAAGACAGGACCTTCCTTTTCTTTACTTTTATGATGAAACATAATATAAATGGTATCAGTGAAGTAAGAGATGCAAAAAGACTCAGTGAACTGTTACAAAATCTGGAGATTCTCTATTTTAGTCTCATATACTGTAACCATTAGTTACCCTGTTACTTTTTAAACACATTTTGCTTACAAGGTAGTTGATTAAAAACAGATGAAGGACACACACAACCCAAATTATAGCAAAAGTTTGTGAAACTGTAAGATCAAATTCTGCTTCCACTGTTCATATTATGGTTGTAGTACCACTGATAATATAAGCAATTACTTGAGTAAAACAGTGATTTATTGTACAGCTAATAGCATACTCCTAAGTCTTGAAGAAACTCAAGCAGTTTTATTTAAAGCAGCAATATTCAACTTCATTACCTTAATGAGGTCCTCCCTGGAGGCAAAACTTGAAACCAAGTGATTTTCCCCATTTTTGGTGTTAGTGACTGACACATAGAGCCGGTTCTCAGCTATCTCATGAGCATTAGAAGGAAGAATAGACTCTACGCCTTCCCTAGAGTAAAGAAAATGCTAAACATTATTCACCACCATTCTTTAAACTTGCAAATATGCCAGAGTTGAAAGAAAGACTGCTGAGTGTTCCACAGCATAGGAAAAACATGCACACTCTCCATTTTCATTTAGAGAGCTTCACACGACTTATAGATGCATTAAGATATGTACCTAAGTGTTTTCATAAAATCATAACCAGGCGTTACAGCACCGAAGTCCAATTTTCTAACTTCCTCTGCAAATCCATAGGCAAACTGCTTACATTTCTGCAAATTAAAATATTTACCATTAAGGATTTTTAGCTATGGGGAGTACGTTCAACTGTGGTATCTAAAACATACTAGTAGCTAAAGCTTTAATTGAGAGCGCTAGAAGATTTGACTAAACTATTTTCCCGTATGTGCTCAGTTTGTAACAAGACATGCATAACAAAATGCTGATCCTTTTATAAGAATTAATTTATAAGAAAATAAGATACCTAAATTAAAAAAAAAATAGTAAACCCTCACAATAAATAATAATAATAATTAATAATACCCTTTAACAAAGGGTATTTTTCTATGTATTACCACGGCTAAATAATCAGTTCTCTGAATCATGTCATTACAAGAACAATCTTTTATATTTCAAGTGCAAAGCCATTTTTTGTTTAAAAGACTACTTTGGTACTAAAATCAGACACAAGTATGTTAAGATGCCTGTAAGCATTAAAAAAATTACAGTTATTACAATTTCTTCTCACTAATGCAAAACCCACGCAACTCACAAATACACATTTCAATTAAAAAATACTATGGAGGTATTTAATGAATGGACTACTATGATGGAAGATAAAGGAAGAAAAGACAACTGCAAATATCAGGCAACAGATTTCACTGCGCGAAGAGTCTTTTTTATGCAAGCTGAAATGCATTAATGACTGCAGAAAAGTAGCTTGACATGTGAGCCATAACAACTCCAAAAGCAGAGTAAAGGAATATGTAACATTTATTTTTTGGCAAAAAGATCCTGCACCAATGAATTATGATTCTGAATGCTTAAGACTCACTATTCAGTATTTGTGTTCCTTTTTTTAATCCTTTAACGTAGACTTCTCTAACGATTTTACGGACTTGGTAAAAAACTAAATCCAATCCTATGTAACTTTCTGATATTGGTACTCAATAAATACATTATACCCATATTCACCTATATAACCACGTCTTCACAGAATAAAAGATCTGTCTGTAGATAGTTTGGGGTTCTTGGCTTATTAGCTTCCTGCATGAAGAATAAATATGTTGCTAATAAAATAAATGTTTGACATGGCTGGGGAAAGGAAAAAAAAAAAGGAAGAGAAGCAAATGTGTCCTATTGAGGAGGAGGGTACAGTATTTAATGGGTGGGAAAAGACAAAAGAGTTGGGGTGAGGTTTAGTACAAGATCAGGAGTAAGCTGGTTGGAGCAGTTTAACTTCCTCACAACACTTTTATGCAGAGCAGTCACCGAAGTGAAAGACAGAAATGTAGTTCTTGCATCCACTTTCTCTATATGGCCTTCTAATAAATGCATGAAAAAAAGTTCATTGACAGGTTCGTACCTCTTAAAGAAATCATCACTGTAAAGATTTGTGCTAATTCATTTCACACAGGTTAGACTTGCACCTTTACCCTAGCAGGTACTTGCCATTGCCAGTTCCAAGCCAATTCAAATATATAGAACTAGTAATATGCATCATGTCTTGAATCTATTCTGCATTAGAGAGTTAGGCTTCTTCTGTAGTCAATCAGTTGGAAAAAGGCACATTCAGACACCTCTCTATCTAAACAGAGAAGAAAGCCACAAAACCCTACACAGAAGCACCTGAGAACTACTATCTTTATATCTAAGATGCTTTATTAAAGTGACAGGGAGCTAAGAGTAACAGGGAGGTGGATTAATCCAAACCCAGGTGAATGACAGAAGACTACTTTCCATATTACAAGTACTAAGAACAGACCATAACCAGACTCTCAATTCTTGCTGCCAAACAGGACAATGCCTTTCCGCTATGAATTGTTTACAATTTTAGTACGAGAAGTGTTAAACAATACATCTAAATTCTAAATAGTGACTGAGGACACGTTTAGAAATTGAATCTACTTGTATTGAGTTAATTAAACTCGACATCAAACACGATCGAGGTACTTCTGAAATAAACAGGTACTTATCTATAACTCTATAAACCTCTCTTAAGCCTCATGCCCTTTCAACACTAACAAAAATCCAAGATACAACTGAAAAACATTTGAAACTGTCATTTTACAACAGCAACAGTCAAAACAAGCAATCCTCAATGTTACATTCTCTCCAAGATAAGGAAAAGTTGTATTAGAGTTTTGGACGAGGAGATGGAGAAAATCCTGATTACAGCTTGTGTAACACAGCCATCTCTGGGCAGATTTAAAAAAAAAAAAAAAAAAAAAAGAAAAAACCAGTTAACTGATGTAAGTGTTATATCGGTGGACATTTCAAGTTAGAAATGTAATAAAGGTAATAATATAATTATCCTGATACGAGAAGTTAATTCTATTCAGTACACAACACGGTCTTTACTTAAATTCTATGAGATTTACAAAGAACCCCGCCTTGCAATAGCACTCTCTCATTTAAACAATATAACACAATGACTAAAACGTAAATAAAAAAAATTAAAAGTACTGAAAAGTTCATGGAACATTCTTCAGTTTGTATTAAAATGACTATTTTTACGGAAAAATCCATCAAACTCAATGTAATATAGGCTTAGTTTCCACAAACTTAAAAGCCCCAAAACTCTTTAATATTTTTACTTAGAAAAAATCTTTGTAAGTTGGACCAGGCTGAGAACAAATGCTCATACCCAGAGCCTAGAATAAGCAGAAAAATTTCCTCAGGCTAAGAAAGGGTTAGCTGCTGTGCTCGTTTTATATGAACCTAAAGTCAGAGGTATGCACTACACCAGGCAAACCTGAAACTGAACTACTAGTCAGAGGCTACAGAAAAGGAGTAGCACCTGAACAGAGTACAAGTAAGGTTCTCTTCACAACAGAGTGGAACTTGCCTAATATCAAATCATATAAAGAATGCACCTGGGGTGCAGTGGGGTGGAAAGAAGCCAGGGAAGAACTTACTGCTGAAAGAAACAGAAGTATAGCTAACTGCAAGCTAAGTTCATATCACAGCAGAAACAAACAAACAGAAAGATCAGCGGCAAAGCATGGTATTGGCTGGGACTATTGTTTGAATCAAACGCAGTGGAAGTTGTAACAAGTGAGGCCCAGAGAAAGCTACCTGACGCTCACTGGACTGAAACTGAAGTATACTCAGAAGAAAAATCTAACAGCCTTTCCCCCCCCCCCCAATAATGTTGTTTATTATAATTCAATATTAATATAAGAAATATTAACATTTTGGCAAGGCCTAGTCCTCTACATATATTAAAGCAGAGTCACTACAGGCACTTCACGAGGGCACAACAGCCTTAACCTGAGGAGAAAAACATAGAAAATCTAATGCTCTCCCACAGAACCTGTACTAGAATAGTCACTGAATACCACTTTGCTGTCTGTACATGACACCATATCCATGGTGAGAAAATGGTGGAATCTCTGGAGAAAAAAACCCCGAAAACACATGCATGCAGCACATCAGAACAGAACGCTGTGAGGGGTAATCCTCCCTGGCATACAGTGGGGCTACTGCTGTTAAACCGTGAACTGCACTCAGTCGAAAGGAGGTATGCACAAGCCNAAAAAAAAACCGAAAACACATGCATGCAGCACATCAGAACAGAACGCTGTGAGGGGTAATCCTCCCTGGCATACAGCGGGGCTACTGCTGTTAAACCGTGAACTGCAATCAGTCGAAAGGAGGTGTGCACAAGCCAGCTCGTACGCTAATAGAGCGCAGACAGCAAGGAAAAAATATGAACAGGGTGTGTGGTGTTCTTCAGCTTTATGAAGATACAGTCCATCTACGATTTTCATCTCCTTTCACAAAAGGATGAAAGGACGGTGCTATGCATTTGCTTAACAAAGCCTACCTCTAGTCAAGAAAACAATTACTAAGTTTGTAAGGTACAGTGATTAAATGCATATATATTTTGGTATATTAAAGCATATCAAGTTGCATACAACTCACTACCCACACACATGAAATTTATATTTACATAGCTGAAAATACAAAGTTTGTATGACAGACTTTTGTCATAAATAAATACTTGCTTCACAAACATTTCTGCCCACAAGCCACAGATTTTGTTAATGAAAACACATACATGAGTCCTGTTTCTTTACAAGAAGCAAGAAGAAAACCAAGAACCAGAATATTTTAAAAAAATTAATGGCAGATGATTATATCAAAAATATCCATTGCAAATGATCATGTCCTATACCTACGAGTTTATTAATTTACCTCTATATTTTCTGGTACTGCTAATAAGACAGTGGCAGCCAGTGATCCCGCAGAAGCTCCCGCAAAAGCTTTCACAACTTTCAGTAACTTCTTACCATGCCTGTAAAAAGCAGCTGCTGCCCCCAAGTGGTAAATACCCAGAAACCCACACGCTGCAAATGACAGATTGATATGTTTCATTTTTGCTGTGGAAATAAAAGTTTCACAGTCAGAAAAAGGATTAGTTAATTTTATCTTATACATCTATTCTTCTGGCACAGAACACATAATATACTATATCTATATAACAAAAAGCAGTCTATTTAAGAACAGTAAAAACTTTTGATTACCAAATTCATCAAAAAAGCAGTAGTTGGTTCAGCATCTCCAAAATTGAAAACAACTCTAAAATACTCCTTAGCATAAATCCCTTTTTCAATTAAGAAATACATGCATATAATGTATATATAGCTATATACAACATCACTGCACATTTTCATCTAATTTGTCAAAGAAATACAAAATAAAAGTAGCTACTCAAAAGTGATAAAAGAATGCTTTTAGAGAGCGAACACTGTTAGCCACCTAGAGTAAAAATCAAATTAATTACAAAACTGCTGGCTACTGTGTCATCATACTCCCCTCACACACGCACATGCAGCCTTGAACCCAATGTAATTCTCAAAGAAAGCAATTTTTTCCTTCAGGAAAAGTTCCTTAGGAACTCATTTGCTTACTAGTATTATTAGTAATCATTAATAAACAAATTCTTATTTAAAGCAACTCTTATTTAGAAGAAAAACACACAGCATATCGTTGCTACTATTAAAATAAGAAGGAATAAAAAACCATTAAAGTAAAATAAAAACCACTAAATGTATGAAAACGCACATACTCTGAAGATGTCAAGGACAGAATTTAAACCTAACAAAAAATGCAAACAGGAATCATGAGTTGAGATTCTTAGGGGTAGTTAATTTAAAAAAAAAAGCTGTACATTTTATTGGCTCTTCTGTTTCTGAAAAAAACTACAATTATGAGAGCAAGCTATTCCACAGATTATATTGTACAGAGATAAAAGATATTTTACACATTATCTCAGTATTGAATTAAAAATAAGCTCCTAGTATATTTGGGTATGCATCAATATGAATGAGACAAAAAAAATAAATCCGTATACTCAGGACTATATTTAACTGGTTCATAGTGAGACAGCTGATGAGATGTTTCTTTTGGAAATCATCTACAGACACCGTGGTGTCAGTTCTGATGAAGAGAGGCAAACATGTACAGCAAAAGATTTTTGTTTAAGTTGCCTCTTCAGCTCCAAAATGGGAAGAGCAGGAAAGATGAGGGTAAGAAACACCTTTCAAAAACACTAGACAAGAAGACATGCTAAACTCAACTGCTTTACCCATAACGTGATTAAAATCAGACCACAAATGGGTCTGGCTATGTTTACTATTTTCCTTTAAAAAATTTTTTGAAAGAAGAGAGAGAGGGAGAGAGAGCGTGCATCTCCTAGTGCCAGGGCATACTGTTTGGTGCATTAGTCATTCTGCTAAAACACTACTGTATCGTAAGATATCAAATGTGCTTTACCCCTCTTACACTGGAAATGCTCACATATCCACTTGTATAAGTATGAATACCTGTAACTTAGATCTAACACATTTGTACTGATAGAAAGGATTTCAGGTTGGGTCTTCCTGTGGCAATAGGAGAGCAAGGCATTTGCAGTGAAACAAATGATAAATCGTGTTATTCAGGATTTTACTGGAAAACAACAATTTATTCTATTTTGAAGACTTTTTTTTTCAGTAGAGTGGAAAAAAACTAAAATCTATTTTGAAGTATGATGCCATGATGCACTGCTTTTCAGGCTAGTTAAACCCTTGGTAATTTAACCAATTACTGCAGCTGTTTCCATGCCTGCTACAAATTGGGAGCAAAGACACATTTGCATCACGGGCCACTCTGACAAAAAAGTGAAGTTCGTTAAAGCAATTGCATTATTAAGCAGGAATGAAAGCAAGCATGGAAGAATTAACTCCCATTTTCTGTCCAAAAGAGATTTGAGGCTCATGACACTACTACTGTGAACTACTGTATGAAATAAGGACCGTGTTTACATAGTTGACTGGGCAAGAAAATAAACAAGCAAAGTAAGAGTTAACAAATCCTGTGATTTATGTCTAAGAGACCTATGAAATGTAACTAACAAACATAAGCCTAAGATAATAAGCTTATTTGAATAAAAATAAGCATATGTATCCCTATGTACATGTATATATGCATCTTCTACACCTTCTGCAAGGCTCACCTACAAAGCATTCTAAAAGGCATCTCTCCCTGCTGGGAAATATTTACACATTCACAAATCAAAAAATAGATGAAAACAGAATATCTAAAGCATAGTTACAGCAAGAAAGCTTAGGTTAAAGGTATTTTTTTTAAAAAGAAAAAAACCCCTACAAATGTAAAAGACAATCACACTTCAATGTATAAAGAACTGACTGATACATTTTCTCTTAAGTGAGAAGAACAGAAGAGAAGGTTATGTGAACTGCAGAGATTATTTGAATCTCAGATCAAAACCTACTGAAAATATACTGACTGAAGTCAGATGTCCATGCCTTTTCTTACAAGGCTTCATGAGGAAGTTTTATTTTCTTATATGAGCTTTAGTCCTATCTAATTATCAGTTATTGGGAGCAGGTACTGTTCTCTTGAGTGTCTGGATACATGGTATTTGCTCTTTGATGAGAGTTAATTTCTTAACACTTAGATCTCATACTTCTCTTCCTCTTTCTTCATTCCCCCACCCAAGAGACAGAGATCACTGAAATGACTATTCACATCAGTTTCTTGACTGACAAAAGGATTCAGTGAGAGACGAACATGCAAAAAGAAAAAAAGAACACTAAGATTTCAAGTAAAGGAATACTGTTAAAGAACGCCGCTAGTCTCACATTCTGCTGAGAGCAGACTAATTTCAAGTCCAAAACCACAAAATGAATGCAACCTAAAAAGCAGATAATTTTTTTTTTTTTGAAACCTAAGTACTTGATCCACTGGATTTGTATGGCATTCAACACAGCACTGTTTTCAGATTCCCCAAGAGAACTTCAAATCAAAAGTAGCAACAGCATGGCTGTGTTATCAAGTCACTACATTTTTATTAATTAGGGTCAGTTCTCAGTTCTACATTATGTATTTGTCACATATATATGAAATTCAAAAATACATTAGTACAAATGTTAATCAGCAGTTGACATTCAGGTTCTAATGACAGATCCAGTGGTCACATCTAGCTGCATGACTGCAAAATGGGTTTTGCATATACATGTAACAACCTTACAAGAGGGTAAATAATGAGAGAAAAAAATAATCATTGAATCATAGAATAATTCAGGAGGTCTCTTGCCCAACCGTCTGCTCAAAAGGGGGTCAGCTATCAGATCATATCGAGTTGCTTGGGACTTAATCCAGTTGTTAACTGAGAAGTCATGTAATGTTTAGCTCCTAAGTGAGAGCTAGTACCTGTTGTTGGGTGAAACAACCAGGTCTTCTTTCATTTGTTCAGAATATTAAGATCAGTAGAGTAGCCCAAATGGTCAGCATTATAGAGAAAAAAACCACAACAGAACATTAACATCTTTATTTAGCACTATGCACCTACCCGCAGGGGGATTCTGTACATTGAACTGAAGGCCTCTTACAACAAATCTGTAAGAAAGCACTTAACCTACAAAGATGATACAGATGAACAAGAATCATGGTTCTGTAAGGAACTACCTGCTTGACAGATGCAGTTAAGCATCGTCGTTTCACCTTGCAAAGGAATCTCTGAGCAAGAGGAAAATACACGAAAGCATTCATTAGATGAATGTCCTGTAAAATCAGAAAAGTGAGAAATAGGAAACCAAGATACTCACTTTTATAAGAATATAAGCTTTCCCATTTCTTTTGTTTCTTGCAAATATGTCATGGCAACACTTGATTTGCAAGTTAGAATGGTGTATTTCAGAGACAGTATGATTCAAAAATGTCTTTTGCTTTGATGATCTGGTAGATGACTGCTCTTTTGATCAAAAAGAATAGTAGGGTTATAACAACTCCCAAGAGGACATACAGAGAAACTTCATTACGTCTACAATATGATTATTCCCTGCTAAATTCTTACAGAGTACAAGAAACAGCAGTGTGGTCACATCTGGACATAGACCATTTTTTCAGCTGCCTAAGCAAACAGCAGAAATCTTACTATCTCAGTATGAAACATCTGTTCCACCAAGACTTCAGACCAAACATTCACAGAGGGTCTAATGTGAGTTCTGAATGTTAAAGGTATTATCTATTAGCTCAGAGTTATCATATTGGCATGTGTTAAGAAAAAAATAAATTAACCTTAAAAAGATGCACAAGTGCATTTCAGCTGGACAATATACACATCATAGATATACAGCATAAACAGGATGTAGCAAATGCTTTTGCCGCTGCTTTTCAAAAAAAACATCTTACATGACTGACAAATTTCAAAATATAAAGATTTTTAACTAAGGGGACAGGTATGCTGTCATCCACAAGAAAAAACAAAAGCATAAGAAAAGATAAGTACAAGAAGAAACCAGAAGGACACTGGGTCTGTTCAATCTCGTTACTTCACAGACAATTCAGGAGCAATCAGGAATAAACGTAAACCTACGAGTTCTATTTAAAAGATTCTTGCATCTGTGAGAGAAAAAAAAAAGAATTCACTGGTAATTAAAAATATACTGGAGAGGGGAGGCAGAGGGGCAGTTCTGTTTGCTTGTCAGTATCTCATCCATTTGCAATGCAAACCTACAAGAAAACCTACCTAAGGAGACAAGCCTGTACAGCAGAATTATGATACAGTACAATGCAGCATTTTCAGGAAAGGTACTGTCTTCCTAATTGTCATGCACAAGAAATAGCACAAAAGTTTCTCATACTGCTGTTTCCTGAGCAATACAATTATATAAACAGCATAGGAGCTCAGTGTCTTAAACCAGTCCTAACTACCTCCCTGTCATCCCATTTGTAAACAAAGTTGGATGCCCAAAGCAACTGACTAAAAAACCTTTACAAACAAAAATTAAATATACGTAGAATGCGAATGACCAAGCACCCTGAAGCATGGGAGCTAAAACGTATGACGCATAACAGCACATTTGAGGATTAGTTATTAGCTAGGAATGACAAAACAAGCAAAGTTATGGAAAGAACTGTTCAGCGAGGCAGCATTGCTAAAATAAAGGTCATGATTGTAACTACTAATTTACCTGAATCAGAAATTACTATTCACATAGGAACGTTGTTTTTTGACGTTTATAACAGAAAAAGCCAAAAGTTCTCTAGCATCATAGACCGTTCATAGCCTTCAGTGAATATTCAATAAACTGATTCTGCCAGTCAAAAACAGGCATACACAAAACAATAACCCATCCAACAGACTGTACTCTACTTAAGTTGCTAGCAAGAGAACAGAAAAACTAAGTTTTGCACCTATCCAGTCACACAATAACCATTGGAGGAGCCTGATGAAGTGCAAGGAAAAAAAATACTACTACTACAAAATAATCAGTACACAGTCCAATCAGCCATTAAGACACCTAGGAAAACTACACATCACACAGTAAAACTTTCACATTAAGAGCTTAGACCATCTTGACCATTAATACAAGATGTCTAGAGAGAGCAGGGAAGTCTGACTTCTTAAGAGGGTGGCAAAAGCTTTAATACCTTCCAATGAACGTTGGCTTCCATCACGTACTTCAATGGGACTTTTTCCAGCAGCTATTTTTGTTCCCTCTGCACTAGTAGCCATCCTTGTATCTACTACTGATTGTTTATCATTTGCCTTTGAAACCTACAATCACACAAATATTAGTATTTAAAAGAGAAACAACAGGTAAATATAAGATGAACATTATTTATCCCTAAAAAGATTAATAAAGTCAATTAGAATAGTTGCAAAAACATCTAATTTCTCAATCGCTTAGCCCCCACTAAACTTGCTGAAAACACAACGTTCTAGTATTTATAAAGTGCATACAGAAATTTGTATTTTAAGGATGAACTTAGACATCTAGAAAAACACTGCCATTTGGAACTGTCAGTGTACAAGATTAGCCTTAATTTTGCATTCTTTCCCGGTATTTCTGTTTATATCTACAGACTTTTTAATAATAAAATTCTTGGGTTTATCTTTTTTTTTATAAAATGTTATGTTTTTATTCTCCCTTACCAATCCAATAAAAATTTACTCTTTTTCCCTTTTTTGTGCAATATTTCATTAACAAAAAGTTTTCCAGAGAACTCTGTTCTTATTCTTCACTAAACAGCTGTCACTTACCATGTGGTACTGTCTGAAGTATAATTTGAAAAAAATGAATCTTTCTCCCCATTTTATAACTATCGGAGACAAAAAGTTCAGTCTGAAACACTGGGTCTCCTGCAACTTTTTGCTGCTTGCCCCTTTACCCTGATGTACTAAAGGCACCTTCAATTCATAAATAAGGCTGCAAGATCAAAAGCGTAGCTCTGTAGATTCTAAAAGAAATTATATTATCACTGTATTGAAGCGTATCACTTACACCTAAAGCATCACAAAAATACTTACCTGGAATTTAACTCTGTTATGTGCCGCTGTTATGGTGCGGGAATTTAGAATTCCAATCCAGAACCGCTGAGTTTCTGGAAACGCACAAATACACGATCTGCCTTTTTTCAACTGAAGCAACAGTATTTGAGCAGTACAAAGACTTTTAGCGGCACACATTTTCTTAAAAGTGACCTCTGGATCCAGATGATGTGGTAACCAAACCGATGCTCTCACCATGGAGTTACACAGCAAGTATCAATAAATGAACTTGGACACCATAGAGGACACAGTAGAAGCTTTCTCTCTTCCAAACACAACCTGTTAAAAAACATTAAGGGAAAAAAACCCCAATAAAATAAAGCAGTTGAAAGGTAGCTGCACATTGAGCTTCAGATACTGTAACACAGCCTTCTTCACAATCCTCTCACCTTAAGCTTTGAAGGGACCACAACTAAGACACATTTGTGTTAACAGTCAACTCACCTGACAACAAAACAGTTCTAGGCAGAACTTTTGGTCGTCAGCAGCTATTCTGTCTCTCACCAGCCTCCATCTGGGACCGTGCTGCTCACCACCAACCGTAAAGCCAATTGTTCATTTGAGAAACAGGAAGGGCTAAAATTGTTAATAACTCCAAGAACAAGCAAACAAACTGTCCCTTATAATCATCAACATGGATACACTGTTCCTTTTACCTCAGCCAAAAAACCTGCAAGGAGTGCTCCAGCACCTTCAAACCAACCGTTCACAATAACAAAGTGCTGATGTCAAGATCCCAGTAAGAAAAACTCAACCACGCTGGCTGGTACGAGGCGAGCCTTGTAATACCCTGCGCTACAAGGGTACGGTAGGAGTGACTCACAAATCAAATGCAAGTCTAGTTTACACCCAGTAAGACGCTGGCCGTACAGAGTAACAGATGGAAATGCACTTGTTCACATGAAACGCAAAGCAGGTTATTGCTCCAATTACCAACACACACCCAGCGTGACCCCGCGCGCGCAGGCTCTCAGAGGTACGCTATCAACTCCAAGTTTAATCCCCATCAGGCGAGTTTTGGGTTTCCTGCTTCATCTTGTGGGCTGTGCCATGAGACCTACAATGCAATTTGCTTTTTCATCCCTCCGCTTCTGCTCAGTTAAAAAACCCCAAATGATACAAACAAAACGAAGCTGAAACTCTCAGACAAAATTTTTAAATTTAACCCAAAGTGTGAAGCGACAACCGAGCTGACACCAACGTTAAAAAAAAAAAAGTCACTGCGATTCTTAAACTTGTAAACTTACGACGGAAGGCCGGTTTCTGAGGGGGCCACGTCCCTTGCAATTTCAAGCTCGACACCCCCCAGGTCCTTGCCCGTTTCGCTCCGCGCGGGCTCCCGCCTCAGGCCTTCCCGGGGGTCTGACGCGGCCTACGCGACACAGCGGCCGCGCCCGGGCCACGGCGGAAGGGCCCCACCTCCCGCCTTAACGGCCACGGAGACAACCCCGGCAAGGAGCGGCGGAGGCCGCCGTCGGCTCGGGGCTGC
>VZSC01019228.1:0-86319 GCA_013398225.1 Steatornis caripensis | reverse complement strand
CCCCCGTCTGCGGCCTGCCGAGGGAGAAGTGCCACGGGCGCCTCCCCGCGTCACCCCGGGTGCTGCCGCTGTCACCGGGAGGCGTCGCGTGCGCGGGTTCCCCCCCACCCCGCCGGCACCGCCCTTGAACCGGGCCGGGCACCGGGGAGGAGCCGCTCCAGGGAGCCGGCGCTGCGTGGGGTGTTCCTGTTGCGGAAGGGGTGACTATTAATAAAGTTGGGGTTTATCTTTTTTTTTTTTTTTCCTCTCTTTTTCTGATGTGTGTGCGGCCCTGGTGCTGGGGCAGACGAGTACCAGAGCCAGCGCAGCGCACAGAACCTAGATGGAGAGGGATCCCGTGGCCAGCAGCGGATGAGGAAAAGCAGGGAGAGCAAAGATGCCCGTGAGATACGGGTGCAGATGTGTGAGCTCTCCCAGGGGTCTGACGGGGGTTAAAGCTAAACTAGCTGGGGCAGGGGGGAAACCGTGTTATTTAATGCAGATTAGCCTCCTTCCCCTCTGGCATCTGTTACTCTCTCTGTTTACTGGTGTATGGGAGGCGCTGGTACTGGTTTGGGGTAGAACGTGCAGGCACTTTGAAGGGGGCTTTGGCAGCTTCTGTTGTCTAAACTGGTTGTGTACAGTTTAGGCGTCTTTTCAACTGCTGAGTTTCCTAAAGGATTTGCTCTCATAAGTAAATTAATCCGTGCTTCAGTTTAGTCTGTTGTAGACTGTATAGTGTTAAAGAATAGCGACATTTTTGTTACAGAGTTGAACCTTTCCGTGTCCTTAAATCTGACTTTTAACTTGTTGCTTACCAAATTTGTGTCTGTGGTAAACAGAATATGAAGGTAATACTGATGTCTTTTTTTCCTGCTAATTAATTTGACCCAAACTTTTTACTAACATACACAGATTTGTAATGATGTTATCCTAAGACAGAAGATGCTGGAATAAAAGTTGCAGGATAGTTTCTACATGGAATCATGCAATCATTTATTTTCCTATAGAGAGGCTACAGACCTTATTGTGGCATAACCCACAATTGTACTTCCTAGACTGTAATAAAGCATAAATTAGCAAAGTTTTGACAGGAAGAAACATGTAATATTTAAGAAGTGAATCACAAGAAAATTCACTTCTGTTATGTATGTTATCAGCAACGTGAAGATGGTTAGAAGTGAGAACAGCAGATGTACATCCATGGGTCTGAACATTGGAAGATACTGATTTATATATTACTTTTTAGTGTACGGGAAAAAACATATTTAATGTGACTCATTTTACTGAAATACAAACGTTTACAGAATGTTAAGCATTATAGGCGTCTTTTTGTTTAACATTACTTTGGAATTGCTTACTATGAATCTGATTAGTTGCCTTGGATTTTGTTCTGTCTGATAGCTAGGGTATGATGTCAATCTATAAACTAAAATACTACTTTTACATAAGAAGGGAGAAAAATTCATCAATGACATAATCCTAAATTTCCTTGTCATTCAGGCAATACAGAAATAGCTGAGAGTTGAGCCTCAGTTTTCCCAAGAACACAGAGTGGTTCTCTGACATTTTTACATGAATAGTGTAAAAGCTAGAGAAAAGGAAATAAAATACAGACCTGAGTATTTCTCCCACTAATTAACTCCCTTTTTCTCCTCACCTCCTTTCTACCTTTTTCCACGTGTCTGTCGCACATTGCTTTTGTCCCGTTCTTAACCTAATTTAAATGATTGACATGATTAGCAATATTAGATGCCATTTCAGCTGATTCGTAAAATACTTTGTTTCTCTCATTGCTCAGGATGCGAAATGTAAAACGGAAAATATTTCCAAAACAAAGGAGCCTCTTTTTTATTGCACTGTGTTAATGCAGTTGTAATCATAGACAAATACCGAATTCTTGAGGTCATTAAGTGTAGTGGCCCAGCTGGCTACAAAGCGCCACGCGGCTGCTTGCTCACTCCTCCCTCTCACACAGGGATGAGGAGAAAATGTAACGAAACCTGGTGGGTGGAGACAAGGACAGGGAGTGTTCACTCACCAATTATGGTCACAGGCAAAACCAGACTCAACTTGGGGAAAAAAATTCAATTTATTAGGTCATCAATCAAAACACAGTAGGATAAGGAGTCACGAAAGCCGGATCTTAAAAAACCCAAACATCTTCCCCACCCCTCCCTCCTCCTGAGGGTTGCAGTCGGTTCACCAAAGATTGTCTCTGCTATTCCTTCCTCCTGAGGCAGGGAGGACTCCTCACACCCATCCCCTGCTCCAGCGCAGGGTCCCTCCCACGGCAGACAGTCCCTCACAGACCCCTCCGACCTGAGTACTTCCCACACGGTGCAGCCCCTCAGGAACGCACGGACCCAGCATGGGCTGCCCACACAGTCACCATCTACTTCTGCAGCAAGCACCATCCCTGGTGTGGGGTCCTCCACGGGCTGCAGGTCCCTCTCTGCTCCTCTGTGGTCCTTTATGGGCTGCAGGGGCACAGCCTGCCCTCTACCCACGGGCTGTAAGGGAATCTCTGCTCCAGCTGCCTTCTCGCCCCTCCTTCCTCACTGACTCCCGGTATCTGCATAGGTATTTTCCTCACATCCTCCTCCTCCCTCTGCTGCAGGTCTCAATGCCGTTTCTTTGTCCTGTCGTGTCCTTAAGTACCTTACCATCACAGAGGCCCATCTGTTGTCTCTAAATGGAGACGGGACCTACTTGGAGCTGGGGGGGGGAGCTTTGAACAGCTTCTTACAGGGGCCACCCACCCGTGTAGCCCCTGCCCCTACTATCAAAGCCCCAACACACAGATCCAACAGATTAAGTTTCCCAAAATCTTGTATTTAACTTTTATTAAACCTCTTGGTCACATACATGCATTTATAAAATAGGCCTGTACCCAAGGAAAGATCACTACACGGAACAGCCTGCATGTAGTGCTGTCTGTCTCTCTGCAGAAAAAAAGTTCTGCACCCAGCTTTTTGATGGAAGACAGCAAAGTCTGAATCACTGTTGTCACTGAACTTCAGTTTGCAATACAACAGGAACAAATTCCATGGAACTGATGGAAGTTATACTAAAATCTTTCTGCATAAAGCACTATTTCCTTTGAATTTTCAGTCTTGGTAGGAATAGTCCTTTAGTACTTTACAAAGGGAGTTGTGGGTGGTTTTGGTTGTTTGGGATTTAGTTAAACTGAAAGTTGCTGCAAGTGGTTTGTATGGGCAGGAAGAGGAAGCAGTAGTAACAGCAACAGGCTTGCAGCCCAAATGCATGGTAAAAAGCGTTAGTTATGGGATTGTCTTACTACCACCAAACCGTCTCGTGGTCAAGTTGCTGCCTTCTCTTTTCATCCTCCTGCACTCTTTCCCCATACTTACAGGGTGAGCTTGTATATGAGAAAGCCAGATGAGCCCTAGTGGTGGGAAAAAAAAAATCTTCCTTTAATTATAGACAGAGTTCTAATTTGTAGTGAGCAGTAGTATGGTTAGGACAATGCTTACATTGAAATTGATACCTTGATAGACAGCTGTGGCGAGTACAAAGGTCAGAGACATGACAGGAGGACCCTTTTCATTCTCAGATGTGGGCTCAAGTACATTAGTTAGCTTCTTGTTCCTTCTGTACTGTCTCATTTATTCATGAATTGGAGAATGAGTGATGTAGATTAAGCTTTTTGAGATGGTGAGAATTAAACCTTTAATCGGGGATAGTTCCAAGCATAGGCAAAGCAAGTCATTGCCAAGGATAGCAAACGGAGGTAGTGTCTCTCAAATGCGGCAGCTGGCACTTGTGTCTCTTTTGCCCTTTTAGAAGGAAGTATGAGTCCAGCTCCTTGTCCCAACTCGGTCCTTTGTCTTTCCCTTCCCCATAGCTGTAATCGATCAGACTCTTATTCTTCAAGTATCCAAGCTTCTTTTATCTGCTGCATGTTCATATTTAGATAAATTTATCCATATTCAACACTTCTATACCGTGACATATATCTTTCATTGTTTTCTCCTTTAATAGTTGTTCTTTGTAATACTCTGCCATTTTCTTAAGAATTAAATGTACCAAAAAAGGCTTACATGAGTTGTATAAACCTTTCAATGGTTTTACAACATGGTGTTTGCCGGAAAGGTATTTTGGAGCACCAATGTAGTAAAGTTACAAGTTACTTGCAGGTGTATGTAAAACGAGTTCCCTTAACAGGTGGGCAAGATCGGCAAAAGGAGCTTTTGGTTAAATGACTTTAACTTTGTTGCATTTTTTATTAACTTGGTTAGTGATATGACTACTGTAACGTATCTCTGCCAGTAAGACTGCATTCTTACTTCACAGATTGTGTCCTGCATGGAAAATGAGGAGACATACAAAAAAAATCAAGAGGGAAACTTAACTTGAAAGTTGTCTTTTATTACTGACAAATATGCTATGTGTATTATTCAGAAGTGTATATATTTTAAAATCGTGTCTCGAATGTCTCTCTTCTATGAGCTTAGCGTAATAAATTTTCATGGGGATGAAGAAAGGGTGGATAGGTGTCATTAAGGGATTTAACACAGTTTTTTGCGACATTAATTCTAGTTGGCCTGTATCCAAATGCTGATACATGGATTGAAAAGCTCAAGAAAATGTAATGACATTGCAGTATAGTAAGATCTGAAGAAATGTCTAAGGGTCTATCACAAGGGAAATGATAAGCTTTTCTTCGGGGATAGGCACGAACATACAGGTTACGGTTGCGCAACTGATACTCAAACCTACAAGTTTGGCTGCTAGCCACTTAGAACTGATCCATTTCCTTACCTCCTGTGTCACAGTCATCTCAGTGCTGAAGAAGAGGAGTTTGAGTCCCTCTGTCTTGAAGTCTGTTCAGGTGTCTGTGCTCTGAGGATACCAGGCACATTGCTGATACTGCACAGCTACATAACTGTGGCTCAGACTTCTGAGGAAATTGCTGAGTTGTGGAAAGAAAGAAAAGGAAGCCATCAGAAAGTCTCAAGAGGAGATTCATGTGAGATAAGAAAGCTGAAATTGCAGACAAGGTAAGACAAGGAAAAGCACCAACATGGGCAGGTATAAAACCATAACGAAAAACCAGGGCATCAGAAGATGGCACAACTGCGGCTACACTCCAGAGAGCTGCAGGAACTGCCCCTTCTTCTCCTGACTCTTGCCTGCCTGGCTAGCAGAGACTGTGTGTGTCTTATAAAAGGTGGAAAGCATATTGATGTCTGACCTAATGGTGATCATTTGCGTATGATAACCAAGAAATAATTTTTATACTTCAAAACTGGCTATGTCCTGCTTGCAGAGCACGTTGTGCTTGGCTAAGGTAACCCAAAGAGGAATTATTACAGGAGATAGAAGTTCACAGATAAAGCAGATGTAGGAACTGTCCTCCCAAAAAGTGAGCTCAAAAGAACAGAGATGCTTCCAGATAAAAAACAACTGGTTTTGGAGGGAGACTGGTGACTTCATAGGGTGGAAGGGGGTTGGGGAATTAGGGTGGAAATGTCTAGCTATAAAGGCACTGTGGGAGAAAGGAGTTGTTAACAAAGATGAAGATATGTTGAGACTCATGAAAGAGAAGAACAGTAGCAGAAGGCTTTCAGAGGGCAAAGTTCAACAGCTGGCTTGGAAACCAGCTGTGATACTAATGGCCAATTTTATGAAATTAAGAGCAACCTCTGAAATGGTATAGACATAATATTGAAATATTTAATAAAAAGGGAGAAATAAAAATAAAATGAAGTTCACATTGTTGAAAGGCAAGGTGAAAACAGATCTAGTGCATCACTGAGTCATGACCAGAATCTTTCTAAGGTGTACTTCCAAAGAGAATTTTCAGGAAAAAGAACCTTTTAAAATTATGTTTTGTGAATGATACCTACAGGAGGAAAAAAAAAGGCTTAGTTTGATTATAAATAAATATGAAGACGAAATGCACTTTGGGGCATCATATGGGAAGATAATTTCTCATAGCAGGGAGTACAGTTGTTTTTTTTCATGAATTGCATTTTTCAGTTCCTGCCCTGCTTCTTTTCAAGTCTGTGGGAAATAAATTTGAAACATTAGGGCTACGTCTTTGTTAGTGAAATGGTACAATATTGTTCATGAGAAACATGTAACACTATTTTTTCATGATCGTGGTCGTGTAAGTTTGTCTTTATCCTGACTTCTGTCTGTTCCTTTCTGGCCCCAGTTTATTACTTGGGTGCCACTTAAATTTACTTTCATCAAGCTGAATAGACAAGATGCTCTTGATTTTTATCCCTTGCACCTGTTTGATCTTTATCTGGAGCATTCTTTTAATTAAAAGTGAGTAACAGCAACTAACAAAAAGGCTGAGGGTAAGATACCCCCTGGGTTGACTCATAGCTGCTATCTAGTCCAAAGATGGCATGTTCAAATTACTTCTAAATATCAGAGAGAAGATAGTTCTTCCTCAGTTTCAAAAAGCCTCATCTGTCTAGATTGAACAGAGTAGCATTATTTAAGTAACGCGTTTGATCTGATTTTGCCACCTAGATACTCTACGAGATAAGCATTTTAGCAGCTTTACATCTCCCAACAGTCTCTGAGAGTTTAGGACTGGCCTTTACCTATTTATATTATCACGTAGTTATAATATTCAAAGTTGTTTTCAATATTGATTATCACCGTAGCACCGATACGGGAAGTAAGAGAAGAATTTACTTGTCCTTTGTGATATACAACTGACCACTTCAGACTAGAAGATTTGGCTTCACTGACACTTAGCCTGTAAAGCTAATCTGTACTTTTCTTTCCCACACACAGCAAAAGTGCTGAGGATTTTGTTCAAACGGAATGATAGTGAATAGAGACACTTCCTGTTTTCTACCCAAAATCAAAAATTGCAGGTCAAGGTTTACTTTATTCTGTTAAAAATAAATGTCATAAGTTTTAAAACAAAGCATTGCTCTGGAATGAGAACTGAAATTCTTCACTTTGAAAGATCCATATTAGAGGTTTTCCTGTGCTATTAATTTTGGCCAATTTTTTTTATTCATTTAGTTGTTTTATGTAAGGTAAACATTGACATTCATTTGCAGTGAGCTAAATCAGCTCATATCTTGTCTTAAGATGAAGCAACTCACCCTCTGAATGGCCTCTCTTCTTTCAGGTACCCAAGGTGGCTAAACTGAAGCCTCACTGTGAGGAGGCTTCAACTATTAGCATGTATTCTACATTTAGGGACTTGTATATTACTAGAATGTTGTAATCATTTTACAAGAGAAATGGGGAATCTAAAACTCTCAGCTGTCTAGAATGGTTTCTCCAGGAGCCACTCTAAGGCTTTTTTCAACGGTCATGATGTCAACAGAGAGTTTTGGAATAGCCTGATGTGTACATGTGTACCCATGTGTAACGCATCTGAGGCTTAAGAGAATAAACACGTGAAACAAGAGCACTGTAGCCTATTCTGGGTAATACAAGAGGAGGATAGTTCATTGTTATAAGCTGGAAAAACACCCCCACCTCCACAAATTGCCATCACTTCACAAAGGACCTAGTAACTTTTTCCTTCATCTCTGCTTGCACCATGCCTGTTGGCAGGGGTAGCAGTTTGAGGGGATAGCAGGGAAATCCTCACCGGGGGCTGCTGCATGGGCTCAGTGCACTTCCTATCCTGACATCAGTGCTGCCAAGCTCCATCCTAACGTGGGCCGTGCCTTGGCCTGATGCAGGAATGAAATGAGACTCGAAGATTTACTGATGGGTTATAAAGTTGTCGTGGGATGAACCTCGCTACCCTTAGGGTAAGAGCTGCTCCTGGATACCTTATGGTTAAATTTGTCTGTACAATCGTTTCCTCCAAATAAGATCCGCTAATATTTTATGTGCCCTTTATCAATTAATCTGAAAATAACATTGTTTTCTGTAAGTTGTCTGGATGAGAAAAAGTCATTCATTTCAGGAAAACCTCAGTCTGCAAGTCCATTTCATGTGTGTGTGTTGTGAGTGAGTGTGCGCGTAGAAAGCTCAAATGCAACTGATACGTTCCAAAATCATGTACCAAATGAAAGGACCATTTGACTGTGAAATTGGTTTTCTTCCCACTTTATCCTTTAATTTAAAAATGAAGTAAGTAAGAGATGGAAGGCAGCGATATCACCCATTCACAGCTATTTTTAAAAATTTTGGATTTAAGACTTTTTTTTTTTAAACCTGCACTGTATCAGTTACAGAAACTAATTCCTTCTCTAAGTGAACTTTACACTGTGAACCACACATAAAAGTATCTGGACATAGCTCTTAGGAGTTTCTGTAGTTAAACAGTAGGTGGCACTGCTGTTTGTGTAGTCTGTATAGATCAATATTGTCAACATAAGTGGCTTTTGACTTTTCCAGTTCCCACTTCCATAGTACCCTTGATCTGGCGAAGGAGTCCAGCAGAAATCTTTTCTAAATAAAAATAGTAAAAAGATATGTTCAGTATCGCCAAGGGATTAATTTGGAGAAAAGACAACAATGAAAAAACCCCAAACAAATTATTATAAATCTCAAAATATAAAGCAGATCTTTGTCATATGTTGCAAATTGTCTTTAAAAATTTCCTGGAATTCTTATGACTTGTTCAACAAAACTTGGTAATACTTAATGAAATTAGGAGCAGTCAGAACAGGGGTAGTGGTTTTGCTTTTTTGTTCTTTTTCTATTCTATTTGTGCTTGATTTTATTATATCTGAATCCAAAGACCTAAGTGACAATGAAGATTTTTGTCGGACAATCTAGAATTGCTCTTGGTTCTTTAATCTCCCCAAATAAATTTTTTTGGGGCATCCCAAAGGTATGTATGTTGTTGGTATTAAGTGTTTTATTTCATAATTGCCCATATAGTTCATAAAAGACACAGCAATATTTTGCTTGTTTGTTTTCATATAACCAGACCAGTTTCATGTTTTTCCTCTCGGTTTTTGACATCTTGGGTGGGATTCGTCAAAGGAATGCAGTCATGGGCTACAGTCTAGACATGGATATTTGAGCTAGTCATGCTAAGATGCCTCACTGGTCAATGAAGAGAAATGGACATTTTTGGAAAGGAATTCATTTCAGCCCAGAGTAGACTTTAAAAATATGTTAGATGAATCATTCTCTGAAACTGCTTATTTTTCTTATTGACATTGATGAAGGTCTAAGAAGCGGCCTCAGAGGTAAATGATTCAAGTTTGGCAGAAAGAGCCTCTGTCCTGGCAGTAGTGTAAACTCACTTGGCTAGCAAATGCTGAGTCTGCCATTACTTTAAATTCTAACGTGACATGAATTCCTGTCTGTAAGCCAGAAAGCAAAACCTATAGTCATCCATTAAATAGAAAATTCAGTTAGAAAAGTGGACAGTATAGAAAGGGAATGGCACATTGCTGTTGAATCACTCCATCTGCTCACAATTTGTCCAAGTTCATTTCCTAACACATTATTTAAAGCGTCTACTTTTGCACTCCAACTTTTTCATAGAATCAGAGAATCATAGAATGGTTTGGATTGGAAGAGACCTTAAAAATCACCTAGTTCCAACCCCCCTGCCATGGGCAGGGACACCTTCCACTAGACCAGGTTGCTCAAAAGCCCAACGAACCTGGCCTCGAACGCTTCCAAGGAAGGGGCATCCACAACTTCTCTGGACAATCTGTTCCAGTGTCTCACCACTCTCATCATAAAGAATTTCTTCCGAATATCTAATGTGAATCTACCCTCTTCCAGTTTAAAAATGTTACCCCTTGTTGTATCATGACATGCCCGCATAAAAAGCCCCTCTCCAGCTCTTGTGTAGGCCCCCTTCAGGTACTGAAAGACTGCTATAAGGTCTGCCTTTCAACCCAAACCATTCCATGATTCTGTGATTTTGTGTTCTTCCTACCACTTCCTCTGAAAACCCTTCGGTAGATGTTATTTTGTTGTTTCTTCCATTAAATACAAGTAACTGAGATTCAGTACAGGAATGAGAAGAGAAGTGTTTGTAAAAAGTGACGGTGCACAATCACTGCTGTTCATGTGTAGGCTACTGTTACTTTCCAAGTCCCAGTTCAATATGCAAGTAGTTAGGTTTTTTGCATCTTTCACAGTCCCCAACACTTCAACTTTAGCAGATTAATAAGTCATTACATTTTTGCCTGATTATCTGTGAAATTATCTTCTTTTTTTCCCCAGTCCTGTACTACCTTTGGAAAAACTATTTTTATGTGGATTGGAAAAGATTTTAAAATCTTTTTACTATTGATAGATTCCCTGTGTTGCATAATGTATTGTATGTGCAGTTACCAGAAGTCATTGTTTTTCATCTGATTTTTTCATCTTCTTGCCATCTGTCCTCTTTTCACCTTTTGTCTCACCTTCCTGTTATTTCATCATGTCTTCTTTATATTTCACGTGTCAAACCAATTGAAAACATCTACGATGGAGAACTTAATGAGTCTGCTTACATCATATGTCTGTGTAATTATTTCCTATATATCCACTACGTTTTTCATGGGACATTATTAAAAATTATATTGCTTGTAACAGCATTTGGGTTTGGTTTTTTTTGTGATTAATTAAGCAAATTACCACTTGGGTTATTTTTTATAATATGCTTTTTATCAATTTATTAGTCTCTGTAAAGATTTTCTCCACATAGGAACAGTGAAGAAAATTTATCTAAATAAACTAATGGTGTGAATATGAAGTGGATTAGTTAGGTCTCATTAATTCTTTGTAGCTACTGATTCAGAATTAAAAAGGTCGTAACAGTTTGTAGACATAAAAATGTTTGCATGTTAAAACAAAGCTCTCAAAACATACTAAAGCATTTTCATTGTTTTCTGTTTCTGTGCATAGACAGGTAAAAAGAACAGATAACGCTTTGATTCATGTACTTAAATGGGAATTTGATCTTTGTAAAAATACAAAAATTAATTGGAGAAAAAGCCAGACTCCTTCAGTAAGGATGTAATTGTTCACTTCAGATTTTTTGGGCCACTGTTGGTCTCCAGATGACCTATTGTCTTCCCTGCTTGTGAAAACGCAGCTTCCTCTTTCCAGGCAGGTAGTATGTGATGGGTTAACACAGCCTCAGAGTGCTCATAAATGGCATTTAGTGACCAAAGTGACTTCTGCTCACTTTCACCAGGTAACACGCTTCAAGAACACATGATCTCTTTGTAATACCTACAGATACTGTTAAGTACACCATCCCCAATGCGTAACTTAAATGTCTCCTTTTCTGGATGAGACAGTTCTAGATTGTGAGAAGAAAGTTATTTGCTGATATACTATGACAAAACATTCTTCTTTATCTAAAAATAACCCGGTCACAAGGAAATGCGGGAATTTCAGTGCACATCAAGAGAAAATTTACAGAGCAGGGCAGTAGGAAAGGTCGTGGTGGGACTGAGTAAGACATTCTATAGACAGAAGGCGATAGAAGACAAAATTATCTGAATTCCTGTTTATATTTTGGTCTGGTTTGACACATACGGTTTTAGGTAATTGTTTTAAATATCAGATCTGTCTGTTCTGAGTTCTGCTTTAGCCCCAGAGTTCCTTCAGGTCCGTTTTTCACTTTATATTTTATGCTAGTAAGCTTTACTAGCTAAAATTGCCTCCGTCACTGTAAAAAGAGCAAAAGACATTATTGTAATGATACTTGGCAATATCATTAAATGCTATTGAACAACATTTGCGTAAGACAAACACTTGTGAATTGGAACACTTTCTACATTACTGTAATATATCAAGGTCGGATTTAATTTGTGGTCTATGACAGAGAATAGAACAAAGCTGTAAATATTTGTAGGACCTTTCCTTTCTTAGGATGCTACCACCAGTCTGCACTTCTATAGTAAGTATCTGCTTAAATGACTTGGAGATCTACTAATAGACACATGTATATAAATACAGTATATTCATGCAACAAATAGTTTAAAAATGAGGCAGAAGCAGATGTAAAATTTCAGTCCTTCAAAGCCACTTGCACGAAGTTCATGTGCTGAATGTTTTGTATATGTCCTCCACTTTCCAGCCACGACTACAGAATAATAACAGTTACCAGACTCAAAGGAACTCGGTGAGAAACTGAAGCCAGACACAAAAAATTTGGAAATATCAACAGTTTAGTAGTGTTTACTTTAAACTATCTGATGTCTTAAAAAAAATGAAAAATTGAATCTGCCTCTCCCTGGAATGTCTTTACTAACCGTGACTGCTGTAGTAACATTTTCTGACATCTGCTGAATCTTCCTGAGAGGTAAAGATGAACAAAGTGTGATTATTTTGATAGCATTGTCTAGCAGGAGAACAAGTTTTTAACCTGACAGAGCAGAGTTTCTGATGATATGTTATCCAGTAATACTGTTTTCTGCCTAACTTCAGATATCCTGAAACAAGTGGAAAGCTTGCTGATGGGGAATATAGGAAAGACGAGGCTGTAACCATCTAAATGAGACTTGTATGAAAAGGATCAAAGAACTCTGCTTACATCAGTTAACTTATGTTTTCAGTGCTAGTGTTTTATAAATATTTCTAAGATGTGAATTCTAGACATAAAAATTGCTGTGTGGTCTTACTGTTTCCCATCTCCCTAACATTTTTTTTTTCTTGATACATGAATTAAATTCAGTAGGCATTTAAATCGCTTAGCTCCAACAGAAACTGTGGAAATATGCCTATCCTGAAACAGCTAAAAGTGATGAAAAGCTCATCTGAGTTGAATTCTGTTCCAGATGGGGCAGAGACGGGTTTAGAATGAAGACCGTTATCTAAACATAAAGTCAGCCTGGGAGGAGGTCTCGCTTTTCTAACCGAAATCCCATCCTGATATTTTTTTTCTAAGTAAGTCTTCATGACTTTGAATGGCGTTGCTCCTATAGGTAAAAACAACTGGTTGAAAAAGTCCAGTGTTTTTGCATGGAAATCCTTTCTGACCATATTCTCCTGCCATGTATCCTCAGGAACCTTTGCACAGGCCTCGTAGATGGTGCATAAGCCACCTCGTAGTGTTTTCTGCTGTAGAGCAGGGAGAGAGGCAAGTCTTTCTGAATCTGGGTTACACGTGGCGCTAAGTGGCAGGAGCTGCCGTCAAATGGTGATTCTCTGGATCTGCTTCTCGGGAATCCTAAGCAAGCATGTCTGCCCATGGGTAAGGACTTCTCACTTCTCAACCCAGACCCTTCTTATACCAGTGCAGGGCTTGGGCACCTCTGGAAAGCCTGGGGGAGACCGGAGCTCTTTGGGAGCAACAAAATAATTTCAGACTCCAGGAATGCTTACAGGTGAAATTAAAACAAAATATTTCTTTCCTTACAAATGCACTTAAAAATGTCACAGTAATTTCAGTGTAATTTGCTGGTTTATGATAACTTTTACATGCTATAAATAGTCCACCATGACTTTTGGCATCGTGTTCTAAGTGCGTGATACCTGAATATGGCTTAATATTGGGATATTTTGTTCTGAGTTACTGGAAGTCACCCTTTTTTTTATGTTTTCATATTTGATAGTAATCTAATTTCCAACCAATTAAATTTATTAAATTTTTGTTACAAAAAAAGTCCAACTTTGGAAACCACAGATTAAATACATTGTAATAATACTAAGAAATTTCCAGAACTGAACATGATTTCAGAAACTCTAAGGTCTTTCGTATTGGTTTTGATCACGACCAAAAAATCTCCCTAGATATTCAGTAAATTTATTAATTGTTTAAAATTGCATTTTAAATTCATTCTTCTGTAATTTATGAATCAATGAATAGATTTCCGCAAGCATTTTTGGAACTGGTACAATAATACTAGCTGGAATGTGCAAATACTTTTCTGGCAACATCATTAAAGATGGGTGACAATTGCTTGATGAATAATTTAAGCATGAACTATTGAAAGCATTGCATAAGTTTAGGTAGCTAAATAAGCATGAAACTAACAATTTTAGCAGAAATATTTATTTCAAGCTTTTTATTTGTCCTTAGAAGACAAAGCATTTCTACTTGCTGGAAGCGTTAGTGACAAAATCCCCCCAAAATTCTCTTCTGCCACCGTGATGTTGTGAATAAATAAGTGTCCTGGTTTGGGCTAGGATAGAACTGATTTTCTTTTTGTAACTTCGCTTTTTAGTTAAGTCTCTTCTGAGAAGCTGCACTCTCTGAAATTAACTGCATGATTTTCCAGACAGTAGCTGCTTCTAGCAGTGATAAGGCTCGGTGTTTATAGTTAGTGCTGGAACATCAGCAGGAATGGCATGCAGAAAGGCCCTTGCTTACAGTTATCCCTATGGAGACCAAGGTCGATGCTTGCTTCTGCTGACTTTCTTGTGCGCTGGAACTGAAAAAGCAGAGAAGCGGTGGGGAGGTGGGGGTCGGACAGGAGCGGGTCGGACAGGTGACCCAAAATGGGCCAAAGGGAGTATTCCATCCCATATGCGTCCTACTTGGTATAAAGCTGAGGGATCACGAGGGTCGTTCTTTCTTCTTCTGTGGCCGGCATCCGAGGAGGACTCTGTCTGATTCTTCTGCCTTCGATCGTGATCTGTGCATTCCTGAATCCAGCTCCTGCCTGCTGCTGCTGAGTACAGTCCGGGACTTTCCTGGGGCGTGCCCCGCAGCGTCCGGGTGACGTGATTGTCATGGGGGAGGGGGGAGCTCAATATTGGTTTTGTATATATTTGTATATATTTCATTATTATTTTTCTGATTATTATTATACATTATTATTGTAATTAGATTAAAGCTGTTTTAACTTTTCCAACCCATAAGTCTCTTTCCCTTTTCTCTTCCCAGCCATCTTGGGGAGGGGGGGTGTTAACAAAGAGCGTCTGTTGTCCATTTAATAGCCAGCCCAGCTTTAAACCATGACAGTAAGTCCTGATAGTTTTAAAACATGTTACAATCTTCGTGATCATGATCCTTATTAGTTACAAATAAAGAAACTTAAGGAATACACAGGAGAGGTAATGACATCTCACAGTTAGAAACCCTGATGACATCTTATACAAGTTGGGAATAAAAGAATTTATTTTTATTTAGTTTTAAAAGAGATATGAAAGCAGCTTTGGTTCACATGCCTCCATCATGTACAGAATAGGTGGATATGTAGCTCCTGAATTTGGAAAATGGGCTGTCTCTGCTTCTCTCTGACTGCATGGGAATCCACAGAACCAGAGGAGGAAGGGAGCTGCATCTTTATTTTCTCTTGCAGTCAGTGCAACTGGCAGGGAAATGTACATCTTAAGATGTTTTAATAGGTACACAGCCTTCAAATACACATTGAAGGCTCATTAAATCATTCTGTTTCTGTAAGCAATATGAAGTTTAGTTTATTTGATAAATAATAAAACTGTAGCTTCAGAATCATACTATCGTAATCATTCTTAGCACTTTTGCATGAATCTGTAAATTTCAAGAAAACCCTGAGTTACATTTAATTGGCCTTAATGCTTTCAGAAATGATAACTGACCTTAAGGAATCTGAGGGCAAAAAATAGTTCTTTGCACCTTCAACCAAACAACAAGGTGAACCTGTTGTCACCGGAGAGATGAAGGCAATGCTTGTACTGTTGTAACCTGGGTGAGACCCTCATGGACACAGGCTGTGGTGCCACTCTAAATCACCTGCTAATGTTTTGATAGGAGTTAGATGAACGTCTAAAAGGAATTAAATTTTGCAGCTGCTGTTTGTTTACAATTTCATAGTTGTCTTGGTCTGTATATCTGACCTATTTACTGTTTTGATTAGCTCTAATTGTGACAGTCCGTGTTCATATAATACGAATACTGGAATTTTTTGAAGTTCAGGCTGTCAGATAGTGAAACGGTGTAAATCTACCATGTGGCCATATAGTGCTAAAAAGACTTAAGCTTGCTCAGCAAAAATCTGTGACATTCTTGCAACTATCTGAGGCAAAAATCTTCTTCCTCCTTTCTATTACTTATTTTACTAATAGTAGTTTTAGTACCTTTTCCTTCAGGCTGTTTTACTGCAAAAGTATTTTGCTTATCGTCCTTTAGAGGCTGATTCATTAAATTTTAAATTAAGATTGACAGATTATATTTTGACAGTTTCTGGGTATTTATGCTTTCAGATCAGGTGAATCCAAGAGGAAATAATTCTTACCTTGTAATTATGAGTTTTACAAGATGAAGAAATTTGCATACGCTTGGCTCAATCTGTGTGATGCAAATGCCCTCAAATGGGAAAAAACCTCTGTCATTTTAGCCTGCTCCTGGAACAGTTCAATCCGTGTGGTAATGTTCTTAGGATAAATTTGATTTATCAAATTCAGTTGTAGGTTTGCATATCTCCCGTTTTATTTCCCTTTTCTGTACAATTGATCTGTGCCCACCTAATTTCTGTGGCTTAGAACTGAAAACCTTTCATGACACCGTACATTTGTAAGATGAAAGAAAGCCAAACTTTGAAGGAAAACAGAACTGGGATTCAGTTGTAGCATGCAATAGATATCTATCGACGAATATACCCTCTTAATAAGTAGGCCAACTAACAGCAGAAATAACAGCAATTATTTCATTTTTTGATGTCAGAAATTGATCTGGGTATGACTCACTTGTAAGACTGCAGTAGTCTGGCCCTTACGCGGTAGCAGAAAGGAAAACTGGTTTTAGAAATACGACCTTAGGGCTGTATCACTGGATGTTCTGAAAGGGAATACCTATGCATCACCTTTACTGAAGCTCCAGTTTTCTCTACTTCAATATTTTGACTAAAAATTGATGCAATTTGAAATTAAATCAAGGAAAGTATATTATGGAGCTGGATTTCTAATTTTTAAGAAAGTAACGAGCTCCAAAATGCCAGTGCTGTTTGATCATTCCGGAGCGAGAGTCCTACTTATGCCAGTTACTATCTTTGAACTGCCAAATCTCTGTATTCAGTATTTATAAAGCTAGCTTGTTTAGTTTTTAGCACTTTCAGTCAGAAAGGATGGATAGATGACTTCAGATTGAATTCAGACAAATATTCTTGATGTTTGCTCCAGGGGAACATGTAAGAAGCAGACCACCAAGTGCTGCATTTTTTGCTAGGTTTTTTAAGACCTGCAGGTAAGTATCTTTTTTCTTTCAGCTAATGAAATGACACAGCCTTTGAGATGTTTGTAGGCAAGAAATCAGCACGTATGACTTATCTGAATGAGTTTTTTTCCAATGTTTTTCAGAAAAGCATTAGAACTTCATGGCACTTGGTCCTGATAGGATATTAGTGCCCTTATTGTTGCACATTCACGTTATGCTCTCATCTTTGAACATCAAGCATCATCATTGATGTCATATGGGTTAAACAGAGTAAAAGCACAGGTTAGCCTAGGATATAAATATAGGCCTAGCTTTTGAATTTCTGTGAAAAGAAAAAACATGTGTTATACCTTTTTCTGCAACAGTAGAGAATCAGTTCTCCACGAGTCAAGCATATGAAAGTAAAAGTCACTAATTTTGCTTGCTTCTGTTCTTATTTCAGTAACACAGCCACAATGTTTTGACTGTTAGGAAAATCAAACACAACCAACTTAGTCTGGAAGTTCATTTATAGCATTGAGACCCTTAAGCAACTGTTTATGATCCAAAAGTGGTTGCAATCTTAGGCAACTATTTACCTGGATATTGTCAGTGCTGCACAGGGAAGCTGTTTCGCTTTCATTCACATGAATTTTAAAGGCTTTAGTTTCAAAGACTTCCAGGATTACAGCAAAATATTGGTACTGTGGTTAATTATGTGTAGTTGCTGAACTCAAACATAGCATCTAGTCCATTTCATTTACTAATTATAGAAAGATATTAATCTAGGGTAGGTTCATCATGCTTTTGCTTTCAACCCCCATTTTATTTACCCCCTTACATTTTTAGTTATTTGTCCTCAGTTTCTGAGTACTTTCAATAATACACAGAAGTGGGAGCGACTTCTTGCTCTCTGGATCTAGTTCCTTACAAGCTGAAGCCCATAGTTAGAGATTTCCATAAAACTTGCATAGCTCTGTGCTGCTGTTGAAAAGGGAGTCCCTCTTTCTTTTCTTCCTCACAATCCAGTCCTGCCAATGAAAAGAAAAAAAAGAAATTTTTTTCGTATTTATTTATTTTTTTCAGAAAAAGCTAGCTCCCATCCTAGATGCACAGGTTAAAACGACTGTGTAGTCTGGATCACATGATTCATTTTACAGTATTTAAATAAATATAGCTGTAGTTTATTTCTATGGATTAAGAATTTTTAATATAATACCTTCCTTTCAATTTTTCTATGAGTAACTCTCTAAGCAAAAGTGTGATTTTCTTTAACACTTGAGGCTCTCTATATGTAGTTGTATTCATACATTCTTCTCACTGCATGAGAAAATTCCATTCACCCACCTTTATTTCTCAAAATTTTCACTGATAAACAACACTGTTTGCTTATTGACTGTGTAGTCTCCAGGATTGCTTTGCGAGGAGAAGAGGATAGACATTTCCAGGTGACAGGGGCCATTGCCCGTCCTGCCACAGGATGGGGTGCCTCATCCCACAGACTGTAGAGGGAGCACTGAACAAGTTTCAGCTAAACATCTTCCTTTCAGATACTTAACATTGTATTAGTTTGAGGAGATATCTAAAGTTCAATAAGAAGAACGAAATTTAGTGACATGAATCATGAAAAGCATTAAAATAAGCTTTGCTTGCTAATCTCCCGTGTTTCTTCAGCACTGAACAGAAAGGGTAGTAGAGCAGCCTTAACATTCATTCTGAAATTTTTGTACTTGTGGGGTTTTTTTTAATGTGGTTTTATATTCTTCTGTAAGAGTACTTAGATAACTATAAGATGAGACATGGTTGTTAAACCAAGTCTGCAGCTAATTCTATCCAGAATTTCCAGTTCTCTCCAGGAGAACAAAAAGTTTCTTTTAATTTAAACTTCTGTATTTGCTTATCAAATAATGCACTGCTTCAAGTATATTAGTTTCTTTAATTATGCTGATCAGGATTTGAATTGAAAGGAACCACCTTATAGGTGATACACATTAAAGTAAATAATTAGATGAATTGACCAATACTGAAAACTGAATTGTGACCAAATGGGTTGTTTGCTGGCATCTGGTTTGCAAAGAATAAGTCATACCAAAAAACTCAGTAATTACCAAGGTACGTAATTTGATCTCAAGACACAAAAAACCCTCTGGTACTAGGTATGTGTAGGAAATGGCCACCTCTTTACTGAGCCTAAAAAAAAATGTTGTAATAATGTTCTCATCTACTGCCTTAAGACCTATTGTCTTTCAGTTTTGATGAAGCAGGTGATCCTAGAAGACAGAAGTTAGAGAAAGTACTTACATGTAACAATCCCCTCCCTCCTTTCCTAAATCTTACATTCTTCTTTTTCTGAAGTATATATCCTGAGTGAATCTGTCACTGTCAGAATGGTTAAGGAGAGTAAAATTCCACATGGACATTTTGATTTTGATTTTCAGTGTAGTGATATAGCCTAGTGCAGGTATTAAACAGTTCTGAACTGAAGGACATGCCCATATATATGTATGTACGTGTATTTATATGCATCTATTTCTGAGTAGATTTTTTTTTTTTACCACCATTGCGGCACTGTAACCCGTCACTTCATAAACTGAGATCGCTAAATCTGAGGTTGGGCCAAATCTGTTTACAGATATTTCCTTAATGAGATTTCCGTCATCTATTTCTATGAATGCCCTGTATTTTCAGTTCCAAAGTCTGGAATATATGTCTAATGGGTAATTTGACCAACTTGATCAGTAACTACTAATTAATCAGCTTCAATAACTATTTACATAATTGAAGGAAAAGTTTACAATCAAACCCTTAGAGCTAGAATGCACTTTTCTACTCTTCCAAAATTATAATGCAGTGCTACTGAAGACCAAGTCAATTTAAAATTAGCAGAAACTGCTTGCAAATATAAAAGTATTTTGGAACATTTTTTATTCCTTTTTTTATCTATAATGTATTTACATATCTTCAGCTAGAACTGAATTACTATTCTCTTAATTTATTTAGTACTAATTATATAGAAGCATCTCTTTGGGAAAACAATTTACAGAGTAATGCCATTAATTTATTAATCTTTAGTTATGTATTTCAAATTCGTGGTGGGGAACAGGCAAGGGACCACGTCCATAGAATCCTGTATGTTAACCTTATGTACTGCAGGTATTGTTGAGACTGTATATGTTTCACAAAAATGGAGAAACCACTGGATCTACTGTATCCACTTCTTCTTGCCTCAGCTATGCCCTATCTGGTGTGAGTATGTTGTAATTACTTCATGGAACTTCTGCTTAACATCCTTCCAGAGTTGAACACAGTAGGAAACATGACACTTAACTAATATAATCAAATATTACCTGCCAACAACTGTGAAATCTTGCTTTCTCTCCTTTTTGACATGCTTCCTTAATCAAGCTACTAGTCTGTGAACAATTTCCACAAAACCCTCGATTTATCTAGTTGTAACAATGTAGTCAGGGCAGACCGGTAATCACTCTAATCACACCAGCATAACTGCTGTTGAGTGGCATCAGGCCCCCACCTGGGTTCCAGAGGTTCACATCGCTTCCTCAGTCTTTTCGATTATCTGCCCCATAGCTCCCTATCAGAAACCTGTCAAAGAGGTATGAACATCCATTATTTGTCTAAGTATGCTCTGTAATATAATGCTAATCGCACAGAGTCAGTGGTTTGAGTTCATGCTTAACATATTGGTGGGAGTGGGCAGTTCACAAAATCTATCATCCTGGGAGACTTCATTTACTTTTTTCACTTGTGTTCATTTAAGAAAAATAACACGGAGCTCATTTAAGACTGAGGCCAGAGGTTTTGGACTCAAATTGCATTAGAGGACCATCATATTTCTCTCCAGTTTAAGCTTTGAGCCCTACAGAGTACAAACCAGGACACAAGTTTTCACTAACCTCTGCAAGGTGTTTATTTCTCTGTCTTATGCATATAGTCTTCTCCATCTAAGATGCAGTATATATCAAGTTGGGTTTTTTTCTTCTACCTTCCGTTTTCTACTTTATACGTTTGTTCTGTGATTCAAACAATGTTTTGCAATTATTAAGGGTTTTGGAAATCATGTGTTTCTTAGGTGAAATGCTCCACTCAAAGAAAGAAAATGCTATGGAGAAAGAGCGGATCTTTTATACCTGCAGGGGGCATTGTAATACAAAGAAAAGGAGCAATCAAAGCTGTTGATACTTTTTCCAACCAATTAGTCCAATAACATTTTATGACATTTAACTGTAAGCTTTGGATTCTTTTTTTTCTTTTTCTTTTTCAGAAAGTGGCAAGTTGTTTTGAAGACGTTAATGATCTCTTCTCTAGTGTTTTTGAAGCCACACTAGGAAGAAGATTTAAATTACGTTCTGAAAGACAGCTTTCAGGGTTCTTGCACGTACTGATATTGATGAACAGCATTGGGATGGTGATATTAAAATGGGACATAAAATGCAAATAATGATTTCTATAGTATAGCAAAAGAGTTTGCAAATGATCCATTAATAATATTTCAAACATCTTTGCTAATTTGGTGTTTCTAATTAGTCTGTAAACACTATGAATCTCATACTATGGGTTTTTTTATAGCTATAATTACATTTACATAGTTTTCAATAGAGAGAGAGGAAACAAGAAATGGCATCTCATCTGACCAGCATTTCTAATACAAAATGTTAGTAAAGTGTTACGCACATATAGGTGAGTGCTGTTGGATAACTTGTCACTCTTCATAGAATTCACTAAATACATCTTTCATCAAGTATTGTCTGTAGTAGAATTTTACAGATTTATAACCTATAGTGAATGTAAACCAGATGATTTGTAACTTCTACTTCACAGATAATAGATGGACTCTTACAGACATAAACATTGGGAATTACGGAATGACACTCTAAGATAGCCAAAATATGTACATAGGATTCTGTATAAAAGCAGAGTATTATGATCAAATGGCCTGATAGAGATTTCATTGATTTGTCAACACAACATCAACCATTCTTTGCTTCTCACTTGTGGAAAACTTTTCTCCTTAGAAGCTGACAAAAAAGCTGCAACTGTCAGCAAACAGGGAAGGTGACCAGACTTCAGAGCTGTCACTGGGAGGGAAAAGATGATTAGATGGATTTACTAACCGCTCAAAAGGAAAAAGCCATTCAGGCTCTGCAAGTACAGTAAAATGACTGTAGTGGTAACTGCATGATTGACAGTAGTTCTATGCAATTTCATCTTATTTTACTCCCTTTCACTCTTAAAATGACATTTTTTGTGTCTCTTCCCTTCTCCCACTATCAGTCAAATTATAAAGACTTACAAGGTTTAGTTGCAGTGTGATTCATGATAACAGACTGTTATTCTTTCAAAATGGAGTCAGTCATCTTTGCAAATTTGTTTGCATCCAGTTATACCCAGGGAAAATGGAAGACCTGTTTTGATGATACAATAATTGTAGATTAGAGGCTTAGCTGAAGAGAGATCATTTTATTTCCAGGATTTAGCAATAAACTGCTTATAAACACTATTGATTTGTTGGCTCCTTCTTTGTAGTCTTAAAGCAAAGATTTAACAGTACGTTCCTGATATTCTGCATTTTCTGATAGATTCTGTGCATTTCAATAACCGTTGTGTTCTTCCTGCAGATCCCTGTCTATAGCTTTGGCAAAATTGAATGAAAGGCCATTAGAACTAACTTACTGTATTTTTTCCTGCATTAGGGTTTTGGTTGTGCTTTCTGTCACATTGTAAAGAAGACAACAAGAAAACAATGATTTGTTTTTTACCGTTTTCATCTCTCTGACATTTTCCTAGGAAAAAACAAAAACAGCATTGGAGTTGCATTACTGGTAGGCATGGCAAACTACTGTAGCTTCACATAACCACCCACAGAAAGGAAAATATATTATCCACACTAATATAGTGACATTATCTGTTTCAGATGAGCGTTTCATTTATACAAATTTCTTAACTGACTTAATCCACATTTTTTAAACAAGTTGTGGAGTTTTCTTACCGATTTCTTCACCAGTTTGTTCAGGCAAGGCTGTATTCTATGTGTAAATACCTCTTCACTCAGTCATCTGTATTCCATTAATAACACTCTAGACTAAAAGCAGATGTATTTTTTTATTCTTGCAGAGCAACTGGTAAGTCTCGTAGTTGTAAACGTTATGATGATCAAAAGTAGGATTCTGTTATTATTTTTGAGGTACTGTTTCCAAAATGAGAAAATTGAGGAAGGAGAAAGATCTCGATAGAATTCACCAAATGAAAGCTAACCAAATAGTAAACAATCTGAAACAACTTAAATGTTAATTAGTTAAAGATTTGCTTGCTTCGTCTGGGCATCACTTGTTACTGATGTAATAATGCTTATGCTTGGAAGGGCACAGATACTGCAAAGTTTCTTAAGATGACAGAGACAAGAGTCATCACCTCTTGACACATATTTGTTATAGTTTCCCTTTTGGTCTAGGAAGTGTTAAAGGTCAGGGCTCTGGCATTCAGGTTGAATCCCAAGAGTTCATACTTGAAATTTTAACTTACAATACATTTTCCACATTCACCCCAATTTGAAGACCTTTGCAAGTGTTATGTGAATAAGATAATTATTTCTTTGCTCATGGGGAGCTTATAAGATGCAAAATACAGAATTTTATGGACAACAGTGATGGAATACAAGACTACAAATATACATCTGTTTTTTTCCATTTTGCATGATTTTGAAGGTTTTCAGATCATGTTTCCTCTTTCCATAACAGAAAGCTAACAAAGACGTATCAAAAACCAGTACAATAAAGTGGAGATAGAAAATATGCATCCTGTTATCAACAGTGTTTACATGTAGTTGTAAGTTACATAACAGATTCTTCAATATTCAAATTCTTTTAGCTATAATGGCATCTATTTAAAAGATATACAGATCAGGAAAGATGGTTGGCTCTAGACAGTTGCAAAGTAATACCATACATATATGACAGCAGAGAAAGAAGCTTGTAGTGAGGATACGACTGATTAACTTTAGAAGGCATATAAACTGTAGGAGTATTTCTTTTGTGAGATTACTTTTATAAAATAAAAGATAACACAAAATTCCAGAGATCTCAGGTTCTTATCGACATTTAGAATTTTACAAGTGTTGCTATTGAACCAAGAGAACCAAAAGAAAATGTAAAGGTACTGAGATATATTACTGACTTAAAACTTCTGTATTCAAGTAACACCGACTCTTGAATTGGGTTTCACATGACAAGATTTTTTTGACATCTTACACTCGAGTGGATATATCCTCACCATAATTTCTGCTCAATATAGAGCAAAATAAAACCTGTATCTGGCCAAGAGATCATCGATGGTTTAACATCACCAATATTAAGAACTCTACGCCCACCTGGAATTCCAAAGTGCTGCCTTAGATTCTCAAGGCAATATCGTGCACAATAGCTTTGGTCCTTGAGAAGTAAGTCAGCTGGCTGTCATCTGAGGAACCCCACTGATGTGGGGTGGACTGTTCTCTCTCATCCACTTTTAGTGTACCTGAAAGACCCAAAATAGTCAATTCCTGTTGTCAAACCTGCAGTTTCTTCTCCTGACAGGTTTTGTGGTTAGGGGAGCCAAAGGTGGCCACAGAGCCAGCAAATCTGGGCCCTCTGTAATGAGAGTCCTACCCCACAGCACCCAGTGAGGGAGTAGAGATGGAAGGAGGATGGTGACTAGGACCAGCTCAGAGCTGTGTGTCTGCACAGCAAGGTCATGGTGACAGGGACGGCTGAGGTCCAGCCAGGGATTCAGCCTCCAGGTCAGGGTCAGGAACAGGTCTGGAGACAGGAACCAGACTGAGCCCAAGGTGCTGAGGTCAAAGGCCAGGCCAGGCAGTCAAATCTGTGGGTTAGGGTCAAGATCAATGAGGTACATTGCTGGGCATGGAAACGGTTGCAATGCAGCTGCAACATGACTCAGACCGACACCCACCAACATGGAGATCCTTAGTTTAAGAGCAACTCAAGAGGGCAAGTGAAGGTGCCTTCACTGAGGCTTCTTCCAGCTTTTTTCTAGGAGCTCTACAGCTAGCCAAGGCATCTCAAACAGCTCTCTCTTTTAAAAGAGGTGACCTTGAGCAATGAGAGAACTACAGTGGAGGACAGCACTCCAGGCTTTGACAGGTAGCTCTACTTTTTTCCCCTTTACAAACATCCATGTGTATTTGAACTCCTCTATCATGAGGGTGTTCTCTCTTTCCTTACATGGAGTCTCAGTTTGGTGGTGTGAGAGTTTTCACAGGAAAAATAAAAAGTCTGTGATTCACCAAGAGTTGCAATAGGAAGGAGGAACAAGGCTGCTACTTCTTCAAGAATTTTTTTCCCAGTTGTTGACATTGGTAATTTTGAAACATTTAAGCTAAATGTCCTAGCAAGTAGTCAAGGCAAATCTGAACCCTTTTCCTGGGGAGTCTGCTATACGGTTGCAATGTGGAACTTTTGAAACAAGTTTTGAGGACTTCTGTTAGTGTCAAGGCCTTCTACAGTAGTTGGCACTGTTTTATTATGAATGATCTTGGCAAAGATTGTTTTGCTAAGCTTAGAGCTTTGATACCTGAGAAAAGGTAGGAAAAAATATGTAATTTGAATGTTCAATATTAATAAGAAATTATGAATTCCTGTGAAGATTAAGATTTTCAGCCCTGAAAGCAAAAGCTGGTAAACATTTTTAATCTACTTGCAGTTGTGCTTTACTTGAACTTTGTAATTTTGTGAGATACATTTTCTGCTGCAGTTTCTGACAACAAAGAATGGGGGGATTTGTTCCTCAATGGAAAGTGAATTCTGTTTTTTTGTTATAAGATAACTGGATAATATGCCTGAAAAGCCAAGAGTGTGAGTCTTGAGGGAAATTATCATTGATTCTGATAAATGTGATTGTTGAGCAGGTTATCACCAAAACCAGAAACACAACTGTCAAGAACACTGAAGCTTAACTGAGAGATCTAGGATTCTCTGCAAGGAACTGAAGCAAACAGTGTGATAGTCTAAGTGGCAGAAACTTACTGCATGTCATTTATTGGTTAGCTTTGTCATGGTGGTTGGCCATAATCCAGACTTACAGTCACAAACCAGTGAATCCAAGCCTATTAACTGTAACTGTATTGACATTATGAGAAGCTAAATATGTATTGCAGGATCCAGGAGTTTTCACCTGTCACCTGACAACAAACCGTGACATGAGTATTGCCAGTTTCCCAGCTCCAACTGTCTCCATCCCTAGATGCAGTGCAGCTATGCTCTGACTCTGTCTGAATAAATACCTGCGTAAGTAGTAGGGTCTCATTACCACATGCTGTGGTATTCTTAGAAAGGAAAAAAAAAGGCACCCGTGCCACGTGCTGTTATGTACATATGATCTGAGAACCAGATCTTCTGATACAGGAAATTTGGTGGCATGCCCTGGCACATAAGTTTCATTGCAGACCAAGAAGCCAGACTTTTGCATCTGACTCAGGAAGAATGGTTTTGATGAATTTCTTAGTAAGGAGTGGAAATTAAGATTTGGATGTTCAGTTTTTAAATAATGAAAAATCAGGTTTTTAGTTTCTTCTGCCAAGACCAGTCCAGTCCTGCAGTCTTCTTCTCTCTCCTCACTTCATTGCAATGTCAAACAAGATATTTGTTCCTAGTGTTCAGTAATTGTAGTAGGAACAGTTCACTTCTAATTTGTAAACTTGATTGGACTACAGTCCTAAAACCAGAAGTCCACGTTATTTTTTAATGTTATATGACAGACATCCAAAAATTGTAAGACAAGTAAAGTAAGTGTATATTTTAACTGATCCTTTTTTTTTTTTTTAAAAAAAAGACTTTATTTTATGGAAAATCATATTATTTGAACTTGGGAATATCTCACTTATGAAATACATAAGGGAAGTATTTTTCCATCTTAAAGCCATGTATATTTTCCCCAAAACTATTTTATGTAAAGAAATTTAGTAGCTGTATTAATAGGAATGCTTACTATGATAAAATACAAATAATTCAGATCCAAAGTCAAATAATGAAAGACCTCTTGCACTGTTGTTAATTTTCATCCTTTTAAATACTTATGGATTTTTATCTCTTCAAAAAGCATAACAAAATGTCATGTCCTTTTTCAATATGTGATAGTGAAAAAAATTGTTGGAATAATCATGCAACTCAATTTCATTTAAAAAAAAATAAAGTAGATTTTTAATCTTCTCTCTCTGTTTTACGAAGATGCTCCAAGGAAATTAAGCAAAAAAGTTTTGTTTATGGTTTTTTTTAAGAATAACCCACTGAGCAAAATGTTACGTTCCTTACTTTTTTCCTGACCATCACCCATCACCAAACCAGAACCAAATACAAAACTCAAGTAATGCTGTATTGTTTTGGGGTTTTTTCATCGGTAAACAGACCTTGTCCGTACAACCTCTATTTAAATATACAAATGGACTCTGTTGCATTCTCCATGAACCAAAAATACTCCTTTCCTTTAGGAAAAGGAATGCTTGCTTTCTTGATACCATTTTCATAATCCCAAAAAAAATCTTGCTTTCAAGTTAAGTCTTATACTTCTCATTCTTCCATTTTATAAGGCATCTAAGTTAGCTGTACACTTGTACATTTCACAGTACATTCTCAGAAATAATTTCTTGCTTACTTATTTACTCATGTCTAGATTGTCTATACTTTAGCTTGAGGTTTCTGTGAAATACTATGTGGTATATTTTTGTCCTGAAACTAAGAATAAATATATGAATGTATTTATGTATCAGGGCAACTTTGACTCTTTAACTTGAATCTTTTCCAAATTTTGCTAATTAGTCTTTAACTCTTGGTAATATTTTCAGTTATTTCTGATGTACTTGCTATATGGGCAAATGAAGAAAATGATTAAGGAGAGAAAAGAAGCACCTGCTTAACAAAAGATTTTTGTTGTTGGGTCTTTACTTTTTCTTGCAAAGATCAGAAATTCTTGGGTTATTCCTTGATGTCTTCAGGGCTTATGCATCCTGAAACTTATATTACATGTATTTGTGCTGAAAAAATGTTCTATACACATCTTGAAAATTATGTTGTCCATTTTAGAAAAGTGTGATTGCATGATAGCCATTAGATCTCTTATTTTTGTTCAAGAGGTGGCATTTCTATGTAGCAGTGGTATGTTGAGTGTTGACAGCCTAACGTTACTGAAGAGCTAGTCTAGTTGTAATATGTGGTTTCATGAGCCCTAGTCGAGTGGAGTTGGTGAGCTCTATGGGTGGACTTCACTGTGCAGGAACCCCCCAAATTCTCATGCCCTCGTGACCTCCAGCCACTCATGCACCACGGCTGCTCTTGGGAACTTGCTCACAGATGCAGTAGCCGTACTCTTCAAGTTGGTAACCCTTTTTTCTCATGACTTGTTGACCTTTGGGCCTTCATGCGTTATGAGTATCCATGGGAACTTGATAGGCTGTTACCCTCACACAACATTCGGCCTAGAAGTGTTCTTTGAGTACTGTTAGGCAGTACAATGTATTCAATACAGAGTATGGATTTGTCTTTCAAAACGGAATTATATGACAATGATAGGATTAATACTATCATATTTAACAGGTTGATTTATGTAAGATGAGCTTAAGGCAATCCATCTTCTAGAATTTTGTTGTTTTCTTAAGCAACATTGAATATCTCCACTTACCTCCCAAGAAAGGGAAGAAATTAGCTTGCAATTTGGAAAAAGACTTAGCAACATGCTACCATGAGTAAAGTGTTAAGGGTGAAAATAATTTGTTTCCTTTCCAATTTTTCTCTCATCTCAGTGAATATTGTGACAAGGAGAATGAGCTTTGCTACACTTTCAATAAACTTTTATATAGAGATAATAATGTCTTGGGAAAGTTTAAATCTAAGAGTTTTGAAGAAATAACAAGACCTTTTTTGCACAAATTCTGTAGAGGTATACTATTTCCACTGTCTATACTGAAGTCATTTTAAGATCTGTACTTTTTGCCATGTATTTATACTATCTGCAAATTGTTGTATGTTATGTTAGTCATCGCCATTTCATTGCTTATTTTCATTCTTGAAGCAATAATTATAGACCATAATATCCATGCAATGAAACTACAGCAAGGCAAAAGAACTTGTTTTTGGTTATCGGCTCCTATATATAGACTTGAGACTACTGTTTCTCCACTTCCACTTGTAGAAAAGGTTTGGATGTTAACAATTACTATGGTTCTTAAATCTAGCTGTTATGCAATGTATAAATTTAAACTGTCCTTTATGGCTCATGTGCTGTCTCACCCAATCCAATGCTATTACTGACAGATATATTTTCACACATTGTCTTGTTTTGCCAAATCATGTTTGATTTATATTTGCAAGGCAAAAAGACAATTCTGGTGTTGGTTTAAGCAAGCAAATTAAAGACAGGATTGTATCGTTTAGTGCTATATCCAGTAATATTGCAGTATCAGTTACAGCTTTCTTATCAGTGTGGGAAAACACGTGTGTGGGTTTGTGAAACACCCTTGTTTCAGAGAAAAAGTCCATAAATAAAAACAGCTGCTATTTGAGATACTTATAGTTTTATAGTGTATTACTTGCCATTAACAAAAAGAATACTAAAGTTCTGAATCTAAAAAAAAAAAGCATTGTGTGAAATATTCATGGTAGAAAAAGCTTATTCTACATTAATTTATGTTTCATTAGTGTTGTTTAGTTTCCTACCACTGCAGTGTTTTGTACAGAGTCTTTCATCTAGTTTCTAATTTTGAATGTTCATTGTGATAATGAAGGTTTAAGGTTATCAGTGTCCACAGAAGGATGAGATTCATTCATTTTGGGAAAACTATGAGGATGGACATCAGAGATTCTTGAAAGTGTCTTTCCAGAATATGAAGGTGATATGTCCTCATTGTCTTGATCCTGTCTTGAACTACTTTGAAGAGCAAAAAATACTAAGGTGCTAATATTAGAGAAATTCACATACAGTGGAAGCTTTCCACTGCTTTTCAATGTGAGCAGGAATGTGTAAGAGGACATGTTGGGAGAGGTGGGTGTGAAGATGGAGACAAATGGGTTAAGGAGAGCTATGCAGTAGGGATCCAGAGCCTAATGCCAGTGGGCATAAAGCTACCAGCTCCAGTGCAAGTACAGTGAATGGCATCAACAGAGATTTTCTATTTTGCTTCTTAGACTGTATCAACAGAGGTGAAAGTGGCTGAAAAATTTCAGCTACTGTATGTTTTTGTGGTTATCCTTTAATTCCCTTAGATTTTACATAGATATTACACTTATTTTCCTCATTTAAATCACAGTACTTTCAATGTTGAGGAGAATAAAATTATCCAAGAAGCTTGAAAAGACTTTTCGTTAATGTTTTATATCTTTCTCAGCCATCCTAATATATGGCTAACAGGTGGCCGTTACATTGCTGAGATGTTCCATTTTAAATACCTGTTTGTCACTCTCCAATAGAACTTTTTTGTTATTCAAATACATTCCCTAGACTGTCATTTAAGTACTTAAAAAATCAGGTGGTGTTGCTTGAAGTTATTATTGCAGGAAGAACTAATCAAATAGAGACAAAAATATTCAGTAAAAAAATAGTTGAGCTCCTTTAATCTATATTCATACTCTCACTCCTAGTATGTTGAAAATTTTAACCCAATAAAACACAAGTTTCTTAAGTAACTGTTTCAATGATTTGTTAACAGTCAATGGCTGCCAATTGGGAAAACTGTGAAAGTGATCAGACTTTTTGTCTCAGGCCTAATAAAGCTTCAAAGGCCAAACACATTATTGAAGTGATGAGGTGTTTAGACTTTAAAGCTTTACTCACAGCCTTCACCAGCAGACAGTCTCTGACTAGATTTCTAATGGAGCTTTCTGTAAAAAGCAGCTATGAGGAAGCCAGATCTATAAAAAAACATGGATAAGAAAGAAGTAGGTAACAGAGATATGAAAACATAAGTGGTTTAATCAGAAGTATGTGGACTACAGATTAATTTTGAGATGAAGTATGGAGATTGATGATCAATACCGAACAAAGTAAGAAGATCATGACCACATTTGGAAGTAAAGTGTTATTTTATAAGTTCTAAGGATGTAGCACATCAATTACTGCATTTAATGGTTTCTACTGTGCCAGCTCTTAACATAAAACAAGCTCATCAGAAGCTTGGCCAGATAACCTCTGACTCTTTACATAGATTTTTGAACAACATGTATAAATTATGCTTCATGTACACCTCTGTCAGTGAAACACAAACTATACAACTCTATAGCTACTGCTTGCTAAGTAGGAGACTTTTTCACTACCAATTCGGTAAATTATGAAATTGCAGTAAAGGTGAATTCTATGACAAAGTTTTTATGTTTAAATTTCCCTTTAACTGCTTCTCACAGATGATTTTGTATGAAGGGGAACTTTAGACAAGATTTGATTAAAACTAGAGGCTATTTCTAAGTTAGACAATTCAGAAATATTATGTTTCCTGTTCTCAAAAATTTGTCTCAGTTGTTGACTATGTCATTCCACACATAGTTGGGTTTAAGAGTAATTTACTGAGTAATCAGTACTGTGCCAAAAGGGTGGGGATCACATACCTGAGATAATTTTAGACTATAGCTCCCTTATTATTAACTGTAACAAAAGAAGCAAATAACTCAGACTATAAAAGTAATCAGATTTAATTCAGCTTCACTTAGTATTTCAACCATTTTAATTGAAAAAACAGAGTGAAATATCCAATACTGGTCTTCAAGTAACTGCAGCAACTCTTCTTCTAGTAACTAAAAAAACGTCTGGAGCTTGAGTCAGTATCTGTTTTCTACACTACGTCTTTGTCTGGCGATATGTCCAAAAAGTACGAAAGGGTTCTTGAAACAATACAAGTTAAAGTATAAAATTGTCATAATAACCTTAAGACCAATCTGAATGAAGAAAGATGGGAAATGTCCGACTAGGGAATCACCAGAAGGAACAGAGGGCAGTAAAAGGGCTGTAAGCAAGACAGGTCCCAACGGCATCATGAATAGGAGGTCACCAAGACTCTAGTACACGTATGTGCTGCTTCTAAGGACACTCAGCTCTGAAGGGAATGCCTAAAAGAAGGAATAGTATAAACTGATACTAAACAGACTCAAGCCATTAAAAGATGGCGGAAAGAAGACAGAGAACAGGGTAGGAGCCAAAATAACCTAGATGATAAGTAGAAAAAGGGTGGAGAGTAAATCCTAATTACTCCCTGACTGGGACAGATGGAGATACAAAAAATATAATCACAGTCAGCCCATACAAAGATACAAACGGCAGATTTAAACCAATATGGAGTTGCATACTTACGTGAGACCCAGAAAACTTCAGGAGGATTCAATAGCTGGCATCCCTTGTCCCCTCTGCAGTCACAAGGAAACCAGGGCAGACTTTATGTCATCAAAGGTCTTGGTGTCTGTAGTGTGGGCAGACATCTTCTTGGTGCTTGTAATAATTTTGTTTCAGTGTTTTTATAAAATATAATTACCTTTGCCTTCCATCTGGTCTCACTGAGGTGTTGCTGCAGTGATATGGCTAGTTCCGCCTTCTTAAGCTTACTCCATCTCTATACTGTCTCTTACTGTCCAAGGACTTTCATATAGAGGAAAGTAAAAGAAAGTCTGCATGTTTATCCATTGCCAGTGTCTGAAATGAAAGAGGTGCTTATAGAGCATAAACCTCAGCAGTCTGTAAATGGCATCATTTCTAGCATGACGTCCGCAGTATTTGCTAGACCATGGAAGAGCATGTACTTGAATTTTGGGAGTGAGAAAAAGACAAATGCAAAGACCAGTGTCTACTACATTTTTTTTTTCTCATTTCTCCTATGTCACCCAGGAAAGCTAACTTATGCTTGATGCTGTGGTAAAAATTTTCTGCAAAAAGCCTAGATGGCCTTTGTGAACATCTGTGCTTATTAATTCAAAATAAATAATCCCTCATAGGTTCTATGTCCTGTTCCTTTCTTTGCTTTTTGATGTCTACTTCCAACCTTTTCTGACTTCCCCAAATCCTTTCCTGACATCCCACAGTCGTTCATTTCCTGAGCCCTGCTAACAGATGTGCCCCTCTAGAAATATCAAAGTAAATTTGTCAGGCAAATGAAAGAGCAAAGCATTATTGAAAATGGAAAACGCAAAAGAGACCTTTGAGCGCAGCTCAACTCTGCAGAGCACCGGCTAGTTACAGATGTTGTACTTGCTAGAATCAGCCGTGAGCATCAGCATTGTTTTAAACAGCTTCAACTCCTGCTGTAGTGAGGACTGCATGTTTGCAGACTAATTCCTACACCATGGCAAATAATATTTTATTAAATTGGGCATTTGTTCACATTTCCTCTTCCAAGATGTGTCCTCTTGCTTTGCAGTCACCCAAACACAAGCTTCCTCCAGATTGCTATCTCTGTCTTAACTACTGTATATGGTACACGTGTCAGTCTGGTTCCACGCATAGTGGATGAGACTTTCTCAAGAAAATAGAAGAGATTATTGTTCTCTTCGGTATGTGATTACTGGACTACCTCCCTCTCTTTCTAACAGATTCATTTCTTCTGTAGGAGTCCAGTGGGGAACATGGCAGACAAATTGCAGAATGCAATCAGTCTCGGCGCAGTTGGTATCCTAACTCTGTCAGGACCGGCTCGCAGCTGAGGTGTAATTCTGGTTGCCGTTTGGTGTGGGTGAGTAAAGCTCTGTAATGTCAGGATAGCCAAGAGACAGAGATTCTGGAATAAAAAAAAAGAAGGAGCTATTTCTTAAATGTCTTTGGAAAGTCATAGGAGCGGTTTGATTGAGTATCGGGATGAAAAGGTCTTTCTGAGTAGTGGTACTGGCTCAGAGAGTGTGATGGTGGGTGAAGAGAGGCCTGACTGAGAATTGGTTCTGGCAAAGAGCAACACAGTATGGGCCAATGTCTGCTTACATGTTCTGGGCTTAGAAAATGGGAGAAGAACAAACAAGGAACAGGAAAAAGATACACACTGGCTGCAGTATGTGCTATCAGGCTAAGCGTGCTAATGCGATGGACAATTTAAGAAAATCTGGGGCAGATCTTTTATCTGGGCAAAGCTATTACCACACATTTTCCTAAACAAATTTGACCCAATGGGTTGCTTTTCCCATGTGGCTTCAGCAATTTTGATGTGGTCCAGTAAATTGGGATTTATTGTAACATCTGACCATAGCCTCCATTTCAGTCTTTCTTAATGATTATTTCTTATATTAATTAGTTTATAATCAGCTTAACCACACACATTTCTTGACAAATCTGACAGCAGGAATATACTTACTCATATTCAAGAGAATAAAGTTTTAGTATATATACATACTATAAAATATTTATCAAGACCCATGAGCAGTAATCAGTAAATTTCAGCCAATGCTTTGGCACTTCACACATTTTTTCCCCTTTATGTTTAGGTCAGAATCAAGTTCTCAGTCAACTGCTAAGTTAACTTAGGGTAACTGTGGCCTCATTATTCTGAAGATGTGTATGGATGATGGTCATAAAAAGCACGGTAAACAAACGAGGAGGTAGACTAGTGGAGCTAGGAACCTTGATTTCAAACAAATTCTACTGCGCAACTAAGTAAGTGTTTGATATGCTTAGCTCTGCAAGTTAGAGATAAGACATAACTTACGGATATGTTATAGAAAGATGTTTTATTGTGCGTCACTAGTTTCTTGATTGGCACTTTTCTGAAACTTCTTGCCTGTGGCTGTCTACACACCAAACCAATCAACAGGTTCCAGCAGCAGATCTGCACTGACTACTGAGTTTTCTTTATTAGCCTGCTCTGAGGTGCAAAACAGTCAACAAATGTAGTAGTGCCAGGCCACAGTTTTCAAATCAACCCTTTTCACAGATGCATTGTTTCAGGGTTTGAATACTGGGGTTCAGGACTATCAGAAAGCTATTTTCAGAATTTCTGAAAAAGAGGTATCAAGTTATTCTGGTTATTCTTTTGCACTTTCTAAAGCTCAGTATTTCTCAGGATGATGGTTTCTTTGGTGGTGTTTTGTTCTTTCTTCCTCAAGTCTGTACTTTTGTGCATACTGTCTGAAGAAAAAGTACGAAAGCCACTGATCAGATTTCAGTTTCTAATGTATTTAATAAATACACATGCATATTTATGACTCTGTCTACAGGTAGATTATAGCATATAATTAATATAAACTTTACATTTAGTATAATATGCTATTTATTATATATGCATATGATATGATTCACTTTTTTTTTACACACATACAATTGTGTAAAGCTATAACAGTGTCAATAATGCTATAAATAGTCAAGGTCAAATTGAAATATAAAGAATAATTGGGAAAAATTACTAAAAATACTAGTTTTCATCATGGTTTTTGTACATTTGAGTTTGACTTCCTAATAAATGTTCTTCATTCATTCTAGCATGACTATACATGAAACAAAATCATATGACTGCCTGTCACATCATATTTCTTCTGCAAAATGAATTCCAAAACGTAGATAATTTCTTCCAGCATTTGCAGTAAGATATTTTGAAAGTCTGCAGTCTTTAAACTTCCAATTCTATCTCAATTTCCAGCATTAAAGTAACAAATACTACCTTAGAAAAAGCATCGCATTTCAAGCTTTCTCTAAACAAGATTTCTGGATGCAAGACCAAAAGCTATATTTTAAAATATATGAAGAGTCTTAAATATGAAACTGATAGCTTAGACTTTAAGCTAAAATAATGAGTCACAGTGAAGATTTGAAATTTCAAGAACATCAGAAGAAAGGAGATGAGAAGATTCAGGAATTGTGAATTTCTTCTGAAGCCAAATGTTGTTGAAAAGAGTGCAATAAAAGTTATTTTTTCATGCTAGTTAACAACAAAGATTTTCAGTGATGACCTCTGCTTTTCTTTCCATAAAGAACGAATGCTTGGTCCAGATCGTACTGATATTAGTCGAAATATTTCTCACTTGAGTTTTGATATAGCTCACTGAATTAAGATAATATTTTGTAACGGATCCAAACAAAAATATATGAAACATTCAGCTTGTTAACTGAGCTAAACATCTTTCATTCAATTATGAACTAGTTTTCATATATATTTTTATGTTACTTGTCATATACGTACATGTATATATATGAAGGAAGATATTTAGTCCAACCTTTGTAAACTTCTGAGCTGCATTCTGACTCTCTAGGAAACTTGCTAAGTCACCTTTTTTCACCAGCCCAACGGAAGAGTAAAGCACAGCAAAGGCAGTAAAACACCCTTAGATCAATCAGTCAGGTTTAAAATATTACAATCATGTCAATCATTAATCGGCCAGTTTAAGTATGGCACATTATTCTTTCGAATGATGAATGTTGTTAGCAAGTTAACCAAGACATTATTAGATTATTTATTTTCACTCATTCAGTTTAAATCTCCCATGTGTTATTTCAAAATCCCTTGGGTACAAGTGGCTTAATTAGTTTGTTTATAGAGCTAATACTTTTCACTTCTATGTCTCTACATTACCTGTTTAAGAAATTACTGTTCTGTGAAATTCAAATTAAGAAACCAAACAAGTTTAAAACAAATATCAAAATTATTACCTGCAGTATGTTACAGCATAAATATGTTATGAAAACTGTATTGCTTCATGTACATTTTTGTAGAAATAAATTATTCTATTTTCTAAAGACAAATTTTGCTTTCATTCACACAACCTGTAAGCTTCATAAAGGTAACATATATAATAAATGTCAGGATACTTTCGTTTGGAATTTTTCTCTCAAATATGTATACAATGATAAGTATGTAAGTAGGCTTAAAAACATTTAGTGAGACTGTGTTATGTAAGATATGAAGATGTTGATAAATTTTATGGTCAAGTGTTATACAATTTCTACTTTTTATTAATTGGCTTATAATTTCAAAATGAGCTTGCATGACTCCAGCTGCATTTTTAATCTTTTCAATTGCTGTTGGCTTTTTTCTGGAAATTATCAATTTAGAAGTAAGTACTTCCCTGAATATTTATGTTTTCTTGCACCTGTGAGCATCAGTATCACTACTTAAACATCTAATTACATGGTAATTAGTGCATACATATGCATATTGTGTACTAATATAATGCAGTAATTGTACATTATGTATGTTATGTGTATGAAATAATTATGCATTATGTATGTATTTTATATATACATCCATGCTGCATGTCTATTTATGGTATGTGTATGTTTATGTGTGTCTATATGGTATATACAGAATACGTGCATGAGAAGCTGTATAGATGTATGTATGTGTGTGTGTGTGTGTGTGCGTGTATATGTAGAAAAATAGATACCTGAGGGCTTAACTGCCCTTATAATTAATTGAAGAAAACAGTGTGTGAGACTTTTAGACTGCAAAATTATCTTGATGAAAAGCAGTCGTCTCATTCATAACTCAACTTTTGTAGTTAACTGTTAGAACCATAGAATTATTTAGGTCGAAAAAGACTTTTGAAGTCAAGTCCAACTGTTAGCATAACACTGCCAAGTCCACCACTAAATCACATTCCTAAACACCACATCTACACATCTTTCAAATACCTCCTGGGATGGTGACTCAACCACTTCGCTGGGCAGCCTGTTCCAGTGCTTGACAATCCTTTCAGTGAAGAATTCTAATATCCAATTTAAACCTCCCCTAGTGCAACTCAGGCCAATTCCTCTCATCCTATCACTTGTTACTTGGGAGAAGAGACCCACATCCACCTTGCTACAGCCTCCTTTCAGGTAGCTGTGTAGAGCGATAAAGTCTCCCTTCAGCCTCCTTTTCTCCAGGCTAAACAATCTCAGTTCCCTCAGCCGCTCTTCACAAGACTTGTGCTCCAGACCCTTCACCAGCTTTGTTGCCCTTCTTTGGACATGCTCCAGCACCTCAATGTCTTTTCTGTAGTGAAGGTCCCAAAACTGAACACAGTATTCGAGGTGCGGCCTCACCAGTGCCGAGTACAGGGGGGCAATCACTTCCCTTTTGCATTATTCTTTCTGAAAATGAGGTGTTTCCTCTTGGTGTAGATAAGCAAGGGTAAGTATCAGAATGGGACCTAGTATAGTTGATGCTTCTCATCAATTACAGAAGCAGCCAATAATTTACTGCTTTGTTACTTGCTAGTTATTTCCATTTAAAACAAGGGAAAGTGCTGAGCAGCATAAAATGTGTCTATAAGACCTTTACCCATTTATAGAACATCTATTTCCACATATAAGTGGAAGAAAGCTGTGTGCATTTACTGCTGTCCTTTCTTCCAATCTTTCTTCCAAGAGAGAGAGTTAAGATCCGTACATGTGTCTGGGCCACAACATGGAGCACAGTTGGAACCCTGGAGCTGGTGAGAGTTTCTGCAGAGACCCGCACAGGCTGCCCTGCTCCTGGCGAGATCATGGGCATTGTGGGACACTTTTAGTGGGTCACAGAGATGGGGATAAACAATATTTCAGGGCATTCATGCTTACATGTACTGTGAATTTTCTCCTGAGCTTCTTGCAGATGTAGGCTTGGACTTGTCACTGTAGGCAACAGATGTGAAAAGAACATTTTTACTTTTCGAAGACTTCTGTTAATTCACTTATTGAGGTTAAAAATCCAGAGATTGTTAAAATGTATTTGAACTACAAAGACATCTTATTTCGATACTTTTCAGATTTCCTTGTTTTTTTGAAAAATTTTCCTTCTTAAGGCAAACAGCAGAAATACCTTTGTTTTAGTAAGACGTTTTGTAAAGGTCTGACAAGGTTCAGTCTGTCACCAACACGCTGAAAAGAAAGTGGGCTTTGAAGAAAGACATTCTCATGTGTTCTTTTTTATCTTCAGTCAGGGAAGTTTTAACTCACATGGCAGTTATTAATCTTTTCACTGAGGTAGTCTAACAAGTTGGCTAGTCTAACCAATAAACTAAATAAGCTGAAACCTAGTTATCAAGGCTAACTGGCATGAAATAGTCCATATCCATGTAACTAAAGCTGGTTAGTCTCCAAAAGAGAGTGATGGCAGGCAAAATAATTATTAGGAATGGTCCCTTGCATATGCTCATTCCTGAAATTTGCACAGAAGTTGTTTGGGATAGTAATGTTTGTTTCATTTAAGAGCCTGTCAGGACTGTTTTATCAACAGGTGATCAAGTCAGATGACTCAAATCTGAGCTGTTGCATTAGTTAATTAATTTGCCAGTACAGACATAACCAGAGTACTGCACGGACAGAACACAGTACTGCCTTTAAAAGTAACTTACAAAATATAATGAGTTCTACAAAACAATAATTTCAGTCAGCAAAAACCAGAAGTTGATGACGGAATTGGAAGGAGGCCAACTGCTGTGCTAGTTTTGTCTGGGGAAATTCCGTATTTGTGTATTTCAACATTTATCTCTTTATTTAACAAACTTCTAATTTTTCCTCCGTGAGTGTTGAGTGTTGAATATTTTACCTGAAACAATGGATTGTTAGCAGGTAGCAAGAATTTTTACCCAAGTACTGTAAACATTTGCAAATGCTACCCATGATTATTTTAAAATAATCCATGTTCTGATCCAAATTTGCAGTGTCTTGGTTCTTTCATAATCTTCCATTCCATTTTAGGAAACTATCTTAAAAATGTTATTAAAAGCAGGACTACAGCACATATTTTTCCTGAAAGAGAGCTGGGTGGATTTTAACTTAATGAAATCAGCTGCATAGTTCCTTGCAAAATACGAATTTGTTCCCAAAATATGAATTTCAGAGAAAATCCCACTCCTCAAACAAATCAGTTATCTGACTATGGTTTTTTGTGCTTTTTTTCTTTTTTTTAATACACAGAATATGAGAGTCATTCAAAAACTGTTCAAGCCCTAACTGAGCTGTTAAAAAGAAAGCCTCTTGCTAACCTTTATGAAAATAATTTTCTGTCTAAGAGATCAGTTTAGATTTCTCTAAGTGTTATTAATGAAGCAAAACTGCTAATGATTCACTTTGGTTTTTTTATTTCAGCTTCAAGAATGAGGACAGAATACGGATGAGTCAAAATCACTCCAGAGCGTGTCTGACATAGTTCAGCCTGCTGTGGTGAGAAAAAATTATCATCGCTTTTGCAGAGGTGATACAAATCACCTTGACACTTCTGAGGTAAAGAAAAGACGAGATAGTTTCCTGGGTAGCATTTGTCTGAGGAAGATTCACACTTAGCCTGACAGAAGGTCCCACCAGCCCTGAATACCACTTCCATTCAAAATCTTTCCATCCTGCTGGAGTACTCAAGTGCTTTAGAGCAGGACTCAAGCCCCTTGTGAATAAAAAGAGATGTTTTCTTAATTTTTGCTTTCCAGTGATAGCTCAGTTTTGTTTACCCCCAGTTCATTTAGAAGCATAACAGTTTCTTCAGTAAAGCCGCTGACCTGAATTCCAGTCATTTCTCCAGACAAGGTAAAAATTAAAATCAGAGTTGTTCAGCAGTTGGTGTCTAGTGGGCTGAATTTGTGTGGGATCCTCATCCAGATGAGTCTTACTTTGGGATAAGCTTTCTGAGTCTGGAGGTACGTTTTCCTACAGCTTCCTTTGCACAATAATGTTCATGAAGCTTGATTGCTAATTGTAGGTCTAGATTATATACCAGAAGATGAAATCATCACTGTAAAGACTAGAGTTATTTTATTTTATAGATTTTTTAAAAATATATTCAGGGGTATGTAGCTTTTAATGCAATTTAATTTTGTTTCTTTGGATTGAAAATCAGCAGAAAAGTTTTTGGTTTCAAATAAGAAGTCATAAGATTTTTTTCTTTTATACTGGCAGAGACAAGTTTTAGCTTTATTCTTTTTAAAACGTGATTGAAGTTTTGTATAGCAACAAAAGCAAAGGATGCATCCAGCTTCCATGCGTCATATACCTACCTGTTAATTTATGTGAACTAAACCTAAAGATAAATTTCAACTCTTACCTAGAAATGTTTACAGACATAGCAAATCTTTTTTTTTTTTTTTCCTTTTGGAAGAAAATTTTTATAAATCTCTGATCTATTTCCTTTTTTAAATCGTATGTGAAGTACCTGGCAAGAGCCTGTAGGGTGACCTGGAATCTAGATTCCTGAAAGTTTTAGAGCCTATTTCTGTAACTGGATGCAAAAGTCTAAAGTGGTGGAAACTGTAATTTGTACCACCAATGAATTATCAGCATTGTAAACTATGCTATTGATACCGTGTTGTATGGCAATATATAGTGAATCATTGTTTGTACTTTACCCCATATTTGGTTTTCCCTGCCACCCTGTTACCATTTGCCCAGAGGTCTCAGACCTCTTGTCTTACAGCTCTGCTGTAAATATTTGACCTCTCATTCTCTCGTTTGTCTGTTTTCTCCCACTGAGTCTTTTCCTCTTCTCATAAAAGTCAGCTGGGGAGACGTCAGGCCATTGAGTGATAGTCTGTCATGGGCAGCTGCCCAAGTTGTGCTGTGTGGTGCTGCCCCTCAGCAGGTCGCATCCGGACAGAGGATGCTGCCAGCACGGGAGGCTCTGGGCAGAAGGCGATTTCCTCTTTAGTATTACTAAAAGGACAAGAGTCTTTCTGCATCCAGCTCTTACCTGAGGAGTAAACAGAGCAGAAGCTGTAGCACCTTGCCTAGCTGGCGTTAGGTTCAGTGTAAAATCTACTCATGACAGTAGCTTTTAAAATTTGTTCTCCCCAGGTGACGAAAGCATAACATTTCCAGCCTTTGAGGAATATTAAGAATCTTTCATTTCCCCTGCGCATTCTGTTGCATTGCAGGATGTTTTGACCTTTAAAAATAAAATTACAAAAACAATAGGCCAATAGCCTAGAGGACTTCTGCAATCTGTATATTCATTCTGCTGTGGTTAATGAAACAGTTGGGTAAAGAATGAAGGTGAAGGTTCAGATAGTTTCTTACCAGCTTGAGACATCAGATCAATTTCAGGAAGAATATAATCTGCATTAAATGACTCAAAGACAGATAGACACAGTACTATAGAGCCATTTGCAAGGGTATTTTCATTATTACAGCNAATCTTTTTTTTTTTTTTTCCTTTTGGAAGAAAATTTTTATAAATCTCTGATCTATTTCCTTTTTTAAATCGTATGTGAAGTACCTGGCAAGAGCCTGTAGGGTGACCTGGAATCTAGATTCCTGAAAGTTTTAGAGCCTATTTCTGTAACTGGATGCAAAAGTCTAAAGTGGTGGAAACTGTAATTTGTACCACCAATGAATTATCAGCATTGTAAACTATGCTATTGATACCGTGTTGTATGGCAATATATAGTGAATCATTGTTTGTACTTTACCCCATATTTGGTTTTCCCTGCCACCCTGTTACCATTTGCCCAGAGGTCTCAGACCTCTTGTCTTACAGCTCTGCTGTAAATATTTGACCTCTCATTCTCTCGTTTGTCTGTTTTCTCCCACTGAGTCTTTTCCTCTTCTCATAAAAGTCAGCTGGGGAGACGTCAGGCCATTGAGTGATAGTCTGTCATGGGCAGCTGCCCAAGTTGTGCTGTGTGGTGCTGCCCCTCAGCAGGTCGCATCCGGACAGAGGATGCTGCCAGCACGGGAGGCTCTGGGCAGAAGGCGATTTCCTCTTTAGTATTACTAAAAGGACAAGAGTCTTTCTGCATCCAGCTCTTACCTGAGGAGTAAACAGAGCAGAAGCTGTAGCACCTTGCCTAGCTGGCGTTAGGTTCAGTGTAAAATCTACTCATGACAGTAGCTTTTAAAATTTGTTCTCCCCAGGTGACGAAAGCATAACATTTCCAGCCTTTGAGGAATATTAAGAATCTTTCATTTCCCCTGCGCATTCTGTTGCATTGCAGGATGTTTTGACCTTTAAAAATAAAATTACAAAAACAATAGGCCAATAGCCTAGAGGACTTCTGCAATCTGTATATTCATTCTGCTGTGGTTAATGAAACAGTTGGGTAAAGAATGAAGGTGAAGGTTCAGATAGTTTCTTACCAGCTTGAGACATCAGATCAATTTCAGGAAGAATATAATCTGCATTAAATGACTCAAAGACAGATAGACACAGTACTATAGAGCCATTTGCAAGGGTATTTTCATTATTACAGCACATAGGTGTCACGGTTTAAAGCTGGGCTGGCTATTAAACAGATGACAGATTCTCTTTGTTACCCCCTTCCCTCTGCTGAGGCAGGGGAGAAAGAGAAAAGGGAAACAGACTTACAGGTTGGAAAGGTTAAAACAGCTTTAATCTAAATACAATAATAATGTATTATAATAATGAGAAAAATAATAATGAAATACATATAATTATATACAAAACCAATATCGAGCTCCCCTGATGACAATCACATCACACAGAGGCTGCAGTTCAGGCCCCAGCAAAGTCCCAGACTGTACTCAGCAGCAGGCAGGAGCTGGATTCAGCAATGACCGGATCAGGATCAAAGGCAGAAGAATCCTCGGACATCAGCCGTAAAAGAAGAGAGCAAGACCCTCGTGATCCCTCAGCTTTATACCGAGTGTGACGCGTATGGGATGGAATACTCCCTTTGGTCAGTTTTGGGTCACCTGTCCGACCCGCTCCTCCCCACCACAGGGTCACAGGTGTGACCACTTGTCTGCTCTTTCAGCTCTGGCGCATAAGAAAGTCAGCAGAACCAAGCATCAGCCTTGGCTTCCATAGCGATAACTATAAGCAGGAGACTTTCTGCATATCATTCATATTGTTACTCCAGCAACAGCTATGAACATCGAGACTTATCACTCCTAGGAGCAGACACTGCCTGAAGAACACACAGTTAATATCAGAGAGTGCAGCTTCTCGGAAGAGGCTTAACCTAAAAGTAAAATTACTGAAAGAAAATTGGTTCTGTCCAAGCTCAAACCAGGACAATAGGTTAGGTCGCAGATCTGGTAGATATAACACAATAAAACAAAAATTCGAAGCAGTACACATAGGGAAAAAAACCCCACAAAACAAAGCAACCCCCCCCCCCGAAACAAATACAAATTAAATATTTCTAGCCTTTATTGTTTAACAGCATAACTTTAGCTGAACTAGTTGTTAAATGGTCAAGATTGATTTAGCCCTGCAACAGTTCTCTGTGACTCTTGCGCTGCCTGGGTAAGACATACGTGGTAGCTTCTGGCGAGAGCTCTGCTCTTACAAGCCCCTAGAGAACATCCTGTCACAGATAGTCCTCTAATTTAGCTAAACTGTTTGTATGGCCAAGGTTTTACAGTTCTATTCCAGAGCCGGCTTCTGGAACATTTCGTTTACATAATATTCCCATTGCCTCCTTCCAGGCTATCTTTAATCCCCAAGACCAGAGAAAGCCTCTTATTTTTCTCGTTACAGTGACTCCCTGACTTGCCTTAAAATCAATGCGTCCTGTGTTCTTACCATGCTTTCTTTGCTTCCCTCAATAAATGGCTGGGGTAAATTTCCTTTTGTTGCTGCAAGCTGATTCTCCTCAGTAAGTCTTGTTTCCTCCAGTCAACACATGGACTTGGAGCGCCCGATTAAATTGATTGTCCTGACTGGTCTGTTGTATGCCTGGCCTTTTACTATAAATTCTTGTTGTCTGACTGGGCCAGTCGCCAGTGGAGGCTCCTGGAAGAAGCCATTTGGGCTCTTTACTTTTAGTTTTTACCAGACAGTTATTCTTTACTGCTGCCACATGGGAGACACTTCTCTCATGCCCCGGATGAGGTGGGAAATATAATCAACTAAACCATTTATCTGAGTGAAGTGAACCTCACTTCACTTATCCCAAGAGAGTGAGATAAATGTTGACGTGTCAGATGTACTGCATTTTATTGTAAATCCATCGAAATGAGCTCTTAGACACTCAAATACAAGTACCATGCTAGTAGTGTTTTTATGTTCTCCAAAGCCTAAGACTGTTTCTACGTAGGCTTTTATGGGAAATTTAGTTGTTAAATTAGCTGCAAGCAGGCATATGCTTTCTTCCTCAAATAAAATAGAGACATTGAAAACTGCAAATAGAAAGTTATCTTGAAAACAAATGTTCTATTACAGAATTCAGCAGAAACCTGCTTACAGCTCGTGCCAAGATCTCCAAGTAAGTAAGGCTTCAGAAAAATTGATTACATTATCACATTATGACCATTTAACAAAAAAGGTTGCTAAATATTTCTGCTAAATGCAAAGTTACTTTGCATAATAAAGAGAAGTGCAGATACAGACCAATTCATTTTTATGCAGCTAGAGGAAATCATTAAGATTAGAGCTATGAAAGATTAGAAATCCATGGCAAATCCTGGATCCAAATGAGACGCATTTTAGTATGTAGCTCTCAGTGCTTTATGAATGTGGCAACAGAAATTTGCATCATGAAGAAGTCTATAAGCATATTATATGTTTCTATGTTTATCTTTATTCATAATGCAAGTTTCATTTGATTATTGAATCAAGAATCTACAAGAAAAATAATCAGGCTTAATTAATACACTTCACTGATTATAAGCTGTCAAACCACTTATAGTAACAAGTAAAAGGAATTTTGTCAGTTGCATTTTGTTGCAACATAGCTGATAAGTCTTAATAAATACAAAGAAGAAATGTTCTTCTTACACAAAATGCATTTTCCAGTGTTTTGAACTCAGAAGTCATTAGCTTCAGGCAACAGACAAAAGTTGCTGAGTAGGCTTGGAAAGCAGATAATCATCATCTATCTGGGCTTCACTCTACTATTAGATTACAGTCAACTTGAAAAATAAAAAGCACAAGGAAAAGACATTTGACCACAAGACCTGAATGTTCATTGTTTAATGCCAGTTGAGGAAATTCTGAGTGTCAGTAATCTGGGAGCACTTTTGGAGTTGTATTTGATCTCATTTCCTCCATCAACACAGGTTTTTTTAAATAGTTGTTTCTGACTTCATGGCTGCTTACATCTCAATTAGCCAGAAGAGGAGAATAAATGGACATGCAGCTACAAATACAAATAGTTTTTAATTCTTCTCATCTGTGAACCTTAATCTAGGACTGAACAGGAACCAGGGATCAGGGAAGTTAGGAAAATTACTATCTTCAATTTTGCAGAAAACTAGGCATTTCCCAGTCATGCTTCGATTTTCACACGAAAGAGAGAAGGGAATTCCATATTGTGGGAGGTTAATATTGCTGAAAACAGTGTTCAGTGCTAAAATGCCAAAATGCCTTTTGGGGCAAAGCCACCATTCCACTAGGGAGAAGAAAAACAGCCAATATCTTCACTGAGCAGCTATAGCCAAAGTGGAAAATATTTATAATGGACTGAACTGATGAACACATGGGTTACTGCATGAAGTTAATCCCAAGTTACGCATACTCTTATTCATAATTCCAGCAGTTTGCATGCAAGTCTGAACCTTCCCTCCAAAAGTTCCTCCTGGACACTCTGAAAAGATCAAACTAAAAATGCAAATTAAGAAACAAAAGCTGCTAAAAGTTCAGAAAAGTCTGGAGAAAAACACCACATGAGTGTCCTCTGCCCTAGCATTAGGGCAAAGGTGAGGCTTAACCATCACGATCTGCCATTGCAGGCCTGAACACTGGACGTAGCTGGATCCTTGGCTGCAATCACAGCCTGAACAGGCCATGCTGGATGAACCGGAGGAGCAGGTCCATAACTCTGAACAACAGCCCTCAATCTAACTGAGTTGGACCAGCCTGCCAGTATATGTTAAAGAAGCCTAAGGCTTATTCTTGCTTATATGGTGTGCCAATTATCCTAAAGACCCAACGATCACCTGGAGGTCATTGGAGTTCATAACCCCGGTTCCCTCAGCACATGTTACAGCTGGGAAAAGTGGCATCAATTTTTCCCGGCAGATTTTTCCCAGATCTGTTACATAAGGCTTGTACTTCCATTGCCAAGTGTGTGAAGTAACATATTGCTTTAAACTAGCAGAGCTGCAAAAAATTAACTGGAACACAGCTAAGAACTGCAACAAACTGATTTTTCACTTTGGCTTTTGAGGCACCGACCATAACAGGTGGAAAAAAGGGTAGCTATCCTTGAACGAGTTTTATGTCTAAAACACAGCTTGCTCAGCCCACTGCATGGTGGTCCACCCGCTAAAATTGCTTATTGTCAGTGGAAACTAAAAAGAATAAACTGATGCAGAACACAAAGTTTGCTGCAGTGTGTTACTTACTGAGCGAAGTTACCCTCGCAAGACTGGCGGCCACAGCTCCAGGTACCCAATGGAGCATCTGTTAAAGTTATCTCTCAAGATGAAATAGGCACGGGCTTCCTGCAGAATAAGCAGCGTATTCAGAATACAGACTTTCTGCACCATGTGTGCTTCATTAATTATTATTATTCATGTTTTAATTGTTACTATTTTACAGTGCCCAAGAGGAATGTAGGGGTTTTGTCATCTGTTAAAGACACAATTAGAAGAACTAGACTCAAAGGAGCAGCAGAGGCAGATGGTATATTGGCAGTTAAATTTATAAAGATCTTCTCTCAAGTCCTGCCAGCAAGCGAAATAGCTTTTTGGGGGTTTTTTTATTATTATTTTTCCTTTTGCTTTCAGGCAAACAGTTTATTTCAAGATGAGTTTGCTGTAGTCAAGAGGGTAGAGAGGGACATGAATGGGTGTCCCAAGAGTTTTGACATTCCAAAAAAAAGGCAAGAAACAAAAATTATTTTGACTGAGTCAGAAATCATGTACTCGTATATTCTTGCCACAAAGAAACCTCCACTAGTTTCTAAACCAAATAATATGTGCCATGTGTCCAGCTTCTCTCTTCTGTCTGTCACGTTTCTAGTTAACCTTGTTAACTGGGTTAGTGGAAAAACACTGGTGTAATGTAACACAGGCAGTGACCTGCCAGATGACCTATGCAGATCAGATGAAGAATATCAATTTCAGGGTTGATTGGGGGTGTGAGTAGGACAGCTACTGCTAGTAGAAGCTAGGGGTTTTTACAATCACACCCCTCACAGCAAAGCGGTAGCCCTTCCAAGGTACTGGGAGCTGATCTGAACCGCAGGTGAGAGTGCAAGTGCTCACATACCAGAAAGAAAAAAAAAGTCTACTGAAAGGGCAAATAGTAAGGCTGTTGGAGAGCTAGGATTACTTGTTTAAATGGCATTCTGGGTCAGGAAGCAGCTGGTCTTAAATAAACAAATACTGCTTAGAAATGAGCATTGTGCTCTGTAAATATGGTGATATGCAGGAGTTAAAGGATTTAAAGACCAAAAAGGTTTTGTGGAGTTTTCCCATTTTCTGCTGATAAAACGTGCAACCTCTGAACATTTGGGTAAAATGACGTTACAGTTCACAGGTAGTATATGAAGGAAAATTTTCAAAAAATGTGGTTTTGGTATAGGATACTCTGAATACACTCAAGCTCTAGGCTGTAGGCCAGATTCTGCCAGTGTATGTATTAGAAAGTTTTGCAACACCCACATTTCCCACACGGAGTATTTGAAGGCTCTGTCAAGTGTTTCTTTCAAGGACACATTATTTAGCTACGCTTGTATACTCTCTCCATCTCTCCCAAGCAGCTATACAGAGCAAATACTTTATCCTGCACACTTTTACCCAAGCGCTGTGTGGATGGGTGAAAGCACGGCCCCCCTCACTTTCCTTCTGCTGCCTGTGGAGCGGGGCCAGGCAAGCTCATGAGAATCTATTACTAGCCTCCAGTGAGTTCGCTAGACCTGGTGGAAACACATGTGTTTCAGATATTTAGGGGCAGGGGGCGGGGATGTGAAGAAAAAAGAAAAGATTTATTAGTTCTGCCATACTTTCCAGCCACTTTATAGAACAACTGAAAGCTTTCAACTGTTCCAAAATGTAAAAGAGAATAGCTTGTTTCAGAAGAATAAATCAGTTGTGTCTTTCCCAACCAGCTCAGAGTTCCAGGCAACGGGAGGGGTGCGTGCTGCATCAGAGAGGATAAACTGAAAAGTGGTTAGTTTGTAAGCCCCCACAAAAGAAACTTCAGTACGTTACTCTACTTTCTTTCTTCAAAGGAGTCAAAAGAACAATTAGCCATACAGAAACATAACTAACTAGTTCAATGAGTTTACATAGAAACATGACTGGGAACCTGAGTCATAACAGGTCCTTAGGTCCTGTAGTCCCTTCTGTAAATTCATCACCATCATCTGAAAATTGGCATAGGTTTTGCTGATATCACTTCTGTGCAAATGCTCTCCCTCCATTTGCTCTCAATTTGTCATACCCACATTACAGTTTAGCTCAAATAGCTCATGTTCTGCCCTGCCGTCTATACCTCTGTCAAGTTGCTCTCAGTCTCCCCTTTGGTGACGGACTTTCCATTTTTTTTCAGTGTTTTCAGTATAATTAAAGGAATTATTTAGGCAGTTTATTAATAATACATGATAAAGTAAAAAACCAAACCAAACCAAAACCAAACTCAAATTCTACCAAAATTTGTACGCACAGTTTGATTCTGGCTTCTGTCAGGCACACAGCTCCAGGAGAGCTCCCTCCCCGACTGGATGCTCTCCAGACGGTTGTGTTAGCATTACATTTTATGGGATCTCATATGCTGTAAATCTCTGGAGCCTGAGCACAGTTCCTGCACTGCTTCTAGCTCTGGACTCTGAGGCACGTTCTCCCCAAGTGCACAGCTCACATCTGATGCCCTTCTGTGAAGTCAGGACCCTATAGCTCAGGGCCTAGGCACGGAAATCCATGTGGGCTGCCCTGCTGCGGAAAGGAAAAGCATGTACCGCAGCATCAAAAGTCACACCCATACACTGTAATTTCATAATATGTCAATTTAACAGTATGATATCAGCTGGAGACCACAGATGGTGCATAGGAAGATTTCCCAAATTACCACGGCTTGTATGAAAACATTTGACAACTTGATTATAATACATGATTATAGGCTAGAGCAAGTTTTGAGACTTAGAACTCCACCCTAAGTATTAAAAAAAACCACAAAACCTTAGATTTTGAGCAATCTTAATTTAAAGACTATTGGATCTGTTGCACAGATATGAATTTTCCCAATGAATATAATCAGAGCATGAATGGAATAACAATTCTCATTTATCCCAGTTCGGTACAAGCTGCTTTCCCTCTGTTGCCAGTAAAGAACAGAACATTGAATAGCTAAATGTATCTGCACCCTGAAAAGGATCAATAGAGATCTGCAAATCTTCCATGGGCCTGAAGCTTTTGCTCAGAGACGCTGTAGATAAGATTTGCCCTTATTGCACAGAAAATGGAGGGAAATAGAGGATTTCTTCCTCCCAGGTCTTGAGAGAAATCTCCGTTCTTTCGAATATGAGCAAATGAGAAGGTCCTGGAGGGGGTAATCTGGTTACATCATGTAAGATCATTGAGAAAAGGCGTGCCTCCCCCCCCCCAAGTTTTAATCACCATCCCATTGGAAGGAAACTTAGAGCAGATGTTGCTGGGAGAGACTGGCAGCCACTGGAGCAGAGGGAGGCAGAGAAGATTTCCAGGCTTGACCCTGAGGCATGGCTCCTCCACACAATAGACCTTTGCTGCCTGTGCACTGGGATAGAGTTTGTGGAGATCTTCATCCTCACCAGTGTGGTCAGGCACATTTCCAATGCCTGCATCTACACTGAGAAACAAATCAGCACCAGGAAAAAAAGACCCCTAGCTCAGAAGCCAAGAGGTACAGACAAGCTTGTGTGCACTTTGCTGACAGCTAGCCACTTCTAAGCTAAATTGCCTTGCAATTAATTCTGGCCAGGGATTTACAGCAAGGAGGTAACAAAAGAAGGACCAAATTCTTGACTTGGTTAACAGTAAATAAACACTGCACGGCTGTGTCAGCTCTGTGCCTGAGTGCTCCAATACATGTTTGACCTCTGTAAGACTAGAGGGATGAGGAGTTCACAGGTGTGAGGTGCATTACCAACGTTGCATTAGCATCAGTGTTACGTTACCTCAGTTTATATTCTGTCTTATTTGCAACTAAAATGGGAGTATAACAGTGACTGATCACCCAGCTGTGCTGCTAATGCACCCCTTTTTGGTCAAAATGTGAGTTCTTCAAGATTTACTTTTTAAACTGTCTAAATTAAACCAGCTTGTTTTCCCCAGCCCTGGGGATCCCTAGCATACTTCACTCACTCAAGATTAGACATTTTAAATAGCTCATTCAAGCCACCCAACTTGTTTCACCTGAACTGTGCAAAGGAGCATTATCAGCAAAACGGCAAGGGAGTGTGTCAAACAGCTGGCAAGTGGTGACCCTCTAAGCAGAAACACCTGTTTGCAGAACACACCTGTCTGCACCCCTGTTTCACTTACCCTTACATCCTAGGGAAGTGGTATGGGGATGTTTACACTGAAATGTTAGCTCCCTCAGAGCTAGGCAACTAGTCATCTCCTTCGGGTATTTTGAGAGGTGAAACCTCTAGGAGGTACTGGTAATAGAAATAGATGGTGTGAATTAATTACCTAATTGAGATGTGAATGAATAAACTAGATATATGCCTATCTTTTGGGTGCTGTGCACTAACCAGTCAATTTGGATCAGGTAGCTAACTTTTAGAGTACTAAATTAGGGAAGATAAGTCCCTCTCTTCAGATATATTAATTCTGTTGTTTGTATCTGCATATGTGAAAATACCCATAGGTATATAATTTTGGGAAAATATTTTCTCAAAAAACCCTGTTATTTTCAAAAAGTCCCAAAGATATCAGAAAGAAAGGCTGCATTTATATCACTTCTCAGCCAATCCAGCAAGAATTAAGGAGATAGTGGAGTTAAAGGTAATCTCTTGCTATTCTGACTTGGACAGATAATGGAGTCTTTAAAATTGGAGTCTTTGTTCCAGAGAGAGTCTTTAAAATAAAACTATTTTTTGATCTCCATATCCTGCAATGATATTATAAATATAAATGAAAAATTGTACAGTATGTCATTCCTATATTAATGTCGATGTTTCAGTGTGTGTGCATACATTCCCTGAGGTCGGATCATATATTGTAATTTTTAGAATAAAATAACAAAAAAATTGATACGTAGAGTGTTGTAAAAGGATTATTAATGGTTGCACATTTGCACTTGTGCCTACGTATCGGGTCTGTGTGGCAGAGCTTTGGTAGCAGGGGAAGGGGCTACACGGGCAGGTGGCCCCTGTAAGAAGCCACTTGAAGCTCCCCCAGCTCCACGTCGGCCCCACCTCGGGCTGAGGCTGGGCCATTTAGAGACAACAGATGCACCTCCGCGATAGCATATTTAAGGATGGGACAGGACAAAGAAATGGCAGTTGAGACCTGCAGCAGAGGGAGGAGGGGAATGTGAGGAAAATACCTGTGCAGATACCAGGAGACAGTGAGGGAGGTGACTGGAGCAGAGATTCCCCTGCAGCCCGCAGGGAGAGGGCAGGCTGTGCCCCTGCAACCCACAGAGGATCGCAGTGGAGCAGCCCATGAAGGATCACGGCAAGGCAGAGATGGACCTGCAGCCCAGGGAGGACCACGGAGGAGCAGAGAGGGACCTGCAGCTAGAGGAGGACCCCACGCCAGGGGTGGTTCCTGCTCCCGATGCAGACTGCGAGTCTATGGGCAGCCTGTGCTAGGTCAGCACGGGTCCTGAAGGACTGCACTGCGTGGGAAAGATTCACGTCGGAGGGGTTCATGAGGGACTGTCTGCCGTGGGAGGGACACCGTGCTGGACCAGGGCAGCGTGTGAGGAGCCCTCCCTGCCTGAGGTGGAAGGAGCAGCAGAGACAGTGTGTGGTGAACTGACTGCAACCCACATTCCCTGTCCCCTGTGCTGCTGAGGGGGAAGGAGGGAGAGACATTGGGAATGAGGGGACTCGAGCCTGGGAAGGAGAGAGGGTTGGGAGAAGGTTTTTTTTTTTTTTTTAAGATCTGGATTTTCCTGTCTCCTTATCCTACTCTGCTGCGGAGTTTGATTTTGACCGTGACCATAACTGGTGAGTGAACCCTCCCTGTCCTTGTCTCAATCCACTGGGTTTCCTTACATTTTCTCCTCATCCCAGTGTTGGGGGGAGGAGTGAGCGAGTGGCCACACGGTGCGTTGTTGCGAGCTGGGGCCAAACCACGACAGTAGGGCAGAAAGTGAAGGGAAAAAAGGCAGGGTTGTCCCTTTGCTTTTAAAATCTGTGAGAGTCATCCCCTACCTTCATGGGCATTAATGAAGACTGGGGCACCTGTATAACACTAACATGCCAAATAACACTTTCCTTAAAGTTAGCAATCATAATTAAACATCATTCCCTAAAGCTTAACAATGATTCCTTTCTCCACCTTTAGATGCAGAGAAGCCTACATAAATCTGTTGAAAAGTCGGATTTTTCCCTCTGGAATATGAAGTATCAGGAATTGTCCTAGACGAGACAATGAGCGGCATAGCCCCATGCGCTGAGAGGTTACAGAGAATTTTAATTTTCAGATGACTGACTAGTGTGAAATGATTACTGATCACCTGATTTAGGGTTGTGAAGGCTAAGAAGTTTTTTGATTGACTTTGTTCATATCATAGATCTTGGAGAGATAGCGTGGGTACACTTCACCTGTACCTCACATGTCCATTGCCTGCCTTTTAAGACTTCAGGCAAACAACGGTCTCATTTCTACCATTGATGTGAAGCTGAGTCCATCAAGTAATAAAATGATTTTGTGAACTTGTTTGGACATGATACAAGTTTTCTAGATGAAATTGAATGATTTGTGGTGTTCAGTAGGTCTGGCTACAACAATTCTTAAACTCCAGGCAAGCTGAAAGCAAGGCATAAGAAAATACACAGTAGCACCTGGCTACCTCCAAACTGCTGTTCAAGAAGAAAATCTTAAAAGTCCAAACCTTCTCTTGTCATGAGCACGTAATGTTTCCTTACCACCTACTCTACCTTACTACGTCCATACTAGGCTTGTGCAGAGCTGCTGGAAAGGAGTGATGGTAATATCGCTTCTGCTGCACCTCTCTTGGAAGATACTGTTTCTGTAAATAAATTAATTTTTAAGGGAAAAAAGATCTGAGGGACATTCTGGTTAAAGATTACCATCACTAGATGGGTTTTGCTTCTGAATATCTGGGAACTATGAGAGAGACAATACAAGACTAGGTGGGTCATTAGTTGGACCTGGGAGGGTAATACATATGGTCCTCTCCCACATACAAAGACTAACATCATACCTTGTTTCTCTAGAGAAAGTGACAGTGACTCAGACTCTTTAGCTGTGATTTCTGAAGTGGTTAATCTCTTCCCTGATGAGATTTGACATGAAATTAATGGACTGACTGAGTGGATTCTTCTAGTTCTGCAGCATTCATCATTCTTACTCCTTTGTGCTTTTTTCTTTTCTTCTCTTAAAAGTCTCTATCTGTGTTGATGTCCTGTCTGACACATGAGAGTAGGCAGGTCTATTTTCAGGCAAGTGTCAGATCATATGATGAATGATGTTGGAATGGACAGTGATTGACTGTATGAAAGAGGCAATCCACCTTCCAGAAAATGAGTTTTTATCTTTCTCCTTTCCTGTTACCAGAGATCAGTAGGAGGAAGAGGGAGGGAGGGAGGAAGAGAGATGCAAATTGTCAGTACCATCTGCTGTATGTGACTACATGCAAGGGGAAAAGACCTCTGGAGATGAGGAAACGGGATCAGCTCCTCTACTGAACCCAGTATCTGAGTTTATTATTGAAAGCATTCCTTCTGCACTCACTGAGGTTAAGGTTTCACCGTAACACTCACAGCCGCGCTGGCTGACCTGGTGCTGTTCTAGGAAGTATTACATTCTTACTGCATTTCTATCCTGAGAAGGGTAATAAGCTCACATCCTGAAGGAGCACCTAAATCTTTGTGCTTCTAACCTTTTCTCAGAGCTACCTATGGCATGGGTGAGAATGTGAGGGGTTTCGCCCTCTGCAGGCTCCCAGCTCCATGTCGCCTGTCTAATCCGTCATGGTGAGAAAAATGCATTAGCCATTTAGCACAAGACAACCTCTGCAAGGCTAGAATAATGGGAGACTCAACCACACCATGACCGTTCCTGTGTGGCCTCAGATGGCTACTTAAGCACGAAGCCAGAGATTTCTGTGCTTTTGAGTGCAATAAATGCTGCAGGATTTTTAAATTTATATGCTGGGTGACCTCTCAGGTCAATAAACGTATGTATAAATGAGACAGGGTTTACCAATGAGCCAACACCTCTTGCCTGTTAAATCTATATGAATATCAATTACAAAATATGTTGGCCACAACATACAACCACATACATGTTAGCAGAATAAAAAATTGAGGTGGGAAAGGGTGATTATTTTCTTCCCTTTTTTTTTGTGAGGGGTGTAGCAGAACCTTCTGTCTGGCGAAAACAATGCATTTAAAGGTCTGTAAAAGGTTACAGCTTAAACTTTTGTTTGCATGCCAGACTGCTGAGAAGTGAAATAAGCTTGCACACTCACTGATGAGGAAACTTGAAGAAATACAACTGGTTGCTCTCAGTGACTTCAGTAATTGGCCCATTTCTGAACACAGAGCCTCCTTCAATACAGAGAGTAGTTGATAATAAATTGTTGCTCAGTGCAGCTGGATTTTACCAAGATTTGGCAGCATACTAAAGAATTTATTTATTTATGTATTTATTTCATTGCTACTTACATAAAGAGGTATTTATTAATCTTAATCATACTGAAGTCAAAATGAAATACGCCATCATTTTAAAGGTCTGAAGTTTCACTCTTTGCTATTAGTTAGCAATGTATTTTACTAGCAGTACTTTAACTAATGTTATTAGCTAGCAATAGGTACTTGAGGCTCTAGAAAAAATTTACTTGCCAACTTTGATTTGGCTGGTAAGTTTCAGTTCACTACATGATGCCTGCAATCTTTGTTATTAATTACCCATGAACATTCATATAAACACATATTTTTTTAATTCAATAGTACTTGCAAACTGTAAAAGTCACATAAAATTTCATTTTAGCAGTCAATATATATCATATGTTCTCTTGTTCTTTATCTATGATACACATTACTGCTATAGCTTCCACTGAGATGAATTTGTCCTTAGCTAGAATCACATTGTCTCAATCTGCTAGCTCTGGAAGTCCCCAAATTAAGGCCAAAGCATGATTAGTATGATCTCTTTTTACACTGAAACCTCATACCTACATATGAAGCAATGAGAAAGATTTACAGCTTCATGTGTATGCAACAGATTGCACATGTAATTTATAACTAATCTCCTCTATGTCTTATTTCCCCCCTTCCTTTTGCATATAGATCAATGACACTGGCATTTCTTTGGTTAAAGAAAATGTTATTTCTGGCTATTTCCCAGGCATGTGACCTATAACTATCTTTAATAATATACAAAGCTTAACAATTTAATGATTTCATTGTTCCCTGTTTTTTTTCCGAACCGATTCTGTGTGTTCTAATAACTAATAATGTGTCACCAGTGATTAGTCTCAGAATGGCTCTGGCTGCCAATGCTTGAATAGGCTAAAATTTTTTGAGCGTAGATCGATTTCAATCCATCTCATAGTGAAAGCTGAGAATCAACAGCAGGCTTCCACTCAAAACTTGTATCTTTACAGGGACAGAATATAGGTAAGTATCAATGTCTTTCATGCAGATACCTTTCATGCAGACTGACATTATTTCTCTATCAACCTAATTAAACATTGCAAAGTAAATGAAACAAGACAAACACAGTAATTTTAGTTTTATTGAACACGGAGCTTGTCATAAGAAAAAGTAAGACATACAGAAGTCTTCTGAAATAGTCATATCCAATTGATTGAACTGTATATACAGGAAAGAGTCAGTCATAAAAATTAGGTAGGCAATGTGAGTTATGTTCTTATAATCAGAGGTCAGTAGGCAACATCTACTTTGTCCTAGTAATTGATTATCACTGCTCTCCCCCACTTCCTGACTAACTTGGAAATACCTTGTAATGAGACTCTCACTAGGTCTTAGCACTGAAGGACAGAAGGACTATTCTGGAAGAGCTATTACATTGTATGATTCAAAAGATTTCTCATACCAGAAATCAGAAAGTCAATCTCATGGGGGTGGGGAGGTGGGTGGGAAGAGGAATAAATAAAAAAAAAAAACAACAAAAACGGTGCCAAAATAAACAATCCAGTACAGTTATTTAAAGACATCGCCAGTACACAGAAATAAACACACATATATATAAATATACACATTATAAACAGTGAAACCACTTAAATTGTCAAGTTAAATAAGAAAAATGAGAGTTAATTGGATTCTCTTCAACAGTTTAGAGCTCCCACAGTTGGCTTTATGAACCTCAGGCAGGAGAGGGAGCAAAGAAACACTGAGCAATTCTCATTATCCATCTAAACAGGAGCTGGTGTGAGAGTGCTGTTCATTGCACAGAATTATATGTTTCACCCATCTCTATCTCCCATTATGCCCATGTTTCCATACCTTCCTTATGAAGCTGAGCTGTGACTTGTGTGTGGCAGAGCTCTATTCTGCAGTGCTGAGAACAGTGGAGCCTCGGTCTGTAACTGCTCCTATAGTAGAAATAATAGATCATTATAAAGGCCCTTTGCTCTCTACACTGCAGACCAGCTGTTTTATGCCTGCTGCATCTCTCCTTTCACTGTGAGCAATGCCTGAGTTAAAAGGCACGAGGTTCAAGGCCTGGAGACCGTAAGGATGGACTGCTTCTCGCTGCAATAAGCGGGTCTTAATCGACCTGACTGACTCCACCACGGACCTCCCTCACTCCCTTGCCTATGGCCCAGGAGTCCTATTTCAGCGGAGGTTGGGCCCCCGCTCCCTTTTGTGCTGTTCTGCTGTGGCCTCCAGACCAACGCCTACCTTCTGCTGTTCCTGACTTGTTGAATGGACTTCTTGGACGTTGGACGTTGGACCTGACTTACCACTCTGAATTTTTTTGAAGGTCGCTGGACTTCTGGCACAACCTGTTATTGCCAGCAGCCCTGCCCTGCTTGCCATGCTCAAGTGCCACATGGCTGAGCCTTTCTTTGTGAGGGCTCTGCCCTGTTGCTTGTTGGGTCACTGTGCCTTCTGCCTCACCCGCCTCATGGAGCAGCCCTGCTCCTGGAGGCTGTCAGGGATCCAGAGCGCATGTGATGCGGCTTCGCCACAGCTGTTGTTAGAACTGACCCAGTACATAATTGTCATTGAACATCATCGCAAAAGGTATTTTACATACCAGTCTACTGAATGCAGAAAAAATGTATTATAATAATAGTGGTGTAGCTGTGAAACACCACATCAAGTTATTTCTACTTCATTCATGGTAAAAGTACGAAAAATAGATAGTCTCTAAAACTCTGCTGTCTTTCTCATAAAAGCAACAGAACAGAAGTAGGAAGACATCTTCACTAATATATGTCAGATAACAGTGTTGGACCTTCTTAGAGGAAAACACATGGGCCAACCAGTTGTCGTGTTTAAAGAGAGACTGGTATCATTCTCTCTCACAAGAGACATCTGTCTAGAAAGGGACACTAGCTGATCCAGCTGCAGTTGTCCGGATTAAAATCGTCCTCTATGACCAAAGGAGAGAGAATGTCATGTCTTGAAGGACAGTCAGCACCCCCCAAGTTGGCTCCCTATGTAACACTGTCTGTGACAGGATACGGGGCCTGGCTTCCTCCAGGTGACTTCTGATGGCTTCACTCAGTGCTGGATGTCAGTCATAGTGATCATGGCCAGATGCATTCAATAAAACTTCAACAGAGTGTGCCTGCTTTTAAACTGTGAAAGGTTGATGCTCTAATGAACAAGAATAAGCCTCATCGCTTCTGTAGCAACACATCTCGTTTCCTCACCCCTTGTCTTTAGACTGTAACCTAAATAAAGTCTGACCTTTCATATACTCATTCATGTACAAATGACTCAGAAATTCCCTACCAGTGGACTGCTGAATTAAGGCCCTGCTTCAGTAAATAATTGCCTTTTACTCAATTTCTTTGCCGTTGATATGTACCTTTTTAAAAATTATTTTCAGAGCGATTAGTATAACATTTTCCTCAATCTATTCTTTTAAGAAGAAAATATGCTGCTCAATAGCTGGTGTGGAAATGGAAATATGTCTATTATTAATGCACAATATGTACTGCCACTACAAACTACTGACTAATGTTAAAAAATTCCAGATTCATTAAAATTCATTAGAATCATTTGTCCATGGACTTGCATAAACCTAAAGGGCAGCACGAAACCACAACCATTTGAGAAATGATCACCTAGAGAAAGCCCAGAAAGACAGTCTTTCCTCCAATTCTAAAGGGCCATGGAAATTCTATCTACTTCTTGATATTTCCACAGAATTTCTCTGGGACACTTCTGAAAGAAAAATGCTGAGATTGAAATACAGATACTGTAGATGGAGGAGCCTAAATCTATTTTTCTTCTTGGCTATAATGATAATTTAAACTCTTAAAATATTTCCATCTCAATTTCTGTGTTGTTTTCCACCTTAATGTGACCTAGATTTTCCATACAAAAATTAGAAAAATATATTCAATTTCAGATATACTATTTCATGCAGTCTTAAGGAGAACCTGTATAGGAACACAATTGTAGATTTTATCTACATCTTCCCATTGCTTTATATAAAAACATAATTTCAAATAATATACTTTAAATGTGTTTAGAATAAATAAACGGAAAATATCCATCAATTCTCAGTCATTTGAAACTGAACGAGTGTTTTTTCAGCCCCTAGGCATCACACATGGTATTGAGCAATACACTTGGTTCCCCAAGACAAGAGCAGAACATCAGAGGACAGTATTCTCAAGAGTCCCATAGTCAGGAAAGTTGTTCCTTCATGTAGATAGAACAAAGGGAACTTGGATGTTCCAAACTAATCTGCGTATTCCATTGTCAATAGTCTTAAATTTTAGTCTATGTCAAACAAAATTCCTGATTCTAACTTACTCCTAGAGGATGTGCTTGTTGGGTTTTTTATTATGTTTTTTTTCATGCAAGGCTGAAATCACGTGAAAAACATCAATCAGAGAGAGAGATGGCAGTAATCCAAAACTAAATTCTTGCTATTAGAAGAATTCATTGTGGCCTCATCCTCTAACTGCAGCTCTGATTCCTTTTCACTCTAAACTTTGAACAACCCTCACTTAAGGATTAGTTAAATCTGATTTAGAAAGCTGCTTCTTTTGATCAAATGTAATTTGAAATAACTTCATTTCCTGAACAGACAAATTTCTCCCAGAAATTTCTTCAGAAATCTTAGTCTTTAAAATCTCTACAATAAACAATTTTACAGTGATTTATCCATAAAACAAAATATATATACTTCTATACTTCTATGCTATGTGATTATATAGTTTGTACAGTCTGTATACAATAAATAATTAAATCTACCAACTAGTGTGTACTATTCTTATAAAGTACTGCACAAAATGGCTTTGAAAATGCATGTCTAGGAAATAATTTAATATGAAAACTGTCAAAGGCAGTTACAGAATTTGTACAGAAGTCCAAAGTTGTTGGATTTGTTGGGGTTTTTTATCCCCCAGGGACTGAATATCAGAATCATTTGGCTTCTCCATCCAGTCTGAGATGATAACACAGTAAATTATATCTCACAGGCTTCTCCAGAAGGTGGTGGGAATTTGATACTCTTACTGCAAGTATCTAAGACACGTTAGATACCGCAGGTGTCTTACTTGGCCTCCACCTGCAGAAGAGTAAGGATATCTCCTAGTCCTATCATATCTGTTGGTCCTATGTGAATGTCTGACAACCTGAAGATCTGAAATATCACTGAAAGTTTGTGTGCTTAGACAACTTAACTGCTTCTGGAGTGTGGTGTGGGGAGCAAGGCAGCCCATTGCTTTCACTGAGATCTGGGTTAGTGTCTCAGTTAATTAAAAAGATGATTCATTTTTTAATGAAACATTTTTTAAACTATTTACAGTTACATTTTTTCATGTCCTTTATTTCAATTGATGTATCATTCTATTATACATTTCTGACATAATTTCCTAGCAGCTTCATTTTGAGACTACAAGCAAGACCGGCTCATGCTCATATGAGTTATGCTAGTCTAAAGGAGGAGCACAGATTGTGCCATGATGATATGGAGGTTCAAAACTATGTATCTTTTGTGGATGTAGACGTCGTCTCTTTTCTCCAAACTATCTTACTATGGGATCTGCCTTCACTCACCTCCAACATGCAGTAACCTCGGATTTGTGGGAACTGAAGAGGATCTGACAAGACTTTTGTTTTGTGATCTATAGCAGGCTTCTGTGAGTCACAGCCATTCTGTTTTCCACAGAGTAGCCCCTGCTCCAAGCTGCTCTGGGCATCTTCCTGGGGGGGTCTCAAGGGGCAGGTGGTTCATTTCCAATGGGACTGGCACTAGTCTCCTCTGCTACTGCTCCCCATATCTATCAAGTGTGCCATTATGTGGGGTCTTCCTTGAGGTTTGTAAATTTGTAGATATGTTCCTCTTTTGAAGAGGAAAATGCACCGACGGTGAGGGCTCACCATTTCCAAGGACATGAGTTTGATGGAAGTTTTCTGCTCTCTCCCTCCCTCCCTCCCTCCCTTTGTAGTCAAATCTCACTCAGGATTATTGTTGTTCCCTAAACTTGCTCTCAATGGGCTTCTCCCCTCATTGACAAAAGATTTAGTGGCAGGAACTGGGTTAAGATCTTAGAGAAAAAGAGATGGGAGAATTAGGCAGGCCAGGCATTGAAATAAACTACTGATGTAACAGATCCAGCAGTATATATTTTAATACCACGTGGCCTTTGCTCTTCTGCTGTGAAATCCATTAAATGGCTTTCTCTGATGGCAAAATAGCACAAATTTGCACTGATATTTTTGAGGAGAAACACAAACAAGCTGTCAGCTGTATTTCCTGTGAAAAGCAGCTTTACATTCTTGTAACAAGCATTTGGGGATGTGCAATATTACTTATACAATAGTCCTCATCTGTATAGCATTAATTAGGTATGAAAAATATGATTAGCATGCAAAGCATTAGGTATGGAAACCGTAATTTTATTGTGGTAAGTGCCCATGAGATACAGGTGAGTAATGACATATAACAAAAAATACAAAATGAAGTACTATTAATGTGTGGTTTCTAATATAGGATTAGTGAGTTGTATTTCTAAAACAGAAGGATAGCCTTTCTGTTGCTGTTCTTTTTCCTTCCCTACAGTTTATGTATTACTGAGAGATAAATGGTGAGATCTGTATGTGACACCAAATATATGGAAAAAAACGGTGATAGTAAAATAAATCACAACATCTAAGTCCTTAGAGATCTGCGAGTTATCAAGCAACATGTATTTTCAGGGCTTGGTTTTTTTCCAGCAACAGTGCTACACATTATATGTACATTCTGCCTTTTAAATATAATGATGAAGATGTAAAAAAATGATTGAATTCAATAAAAAGATAAAATACTATCTCTTAAGATCACTTTGACACAAATCTAATGTCCTTGTTATTCAAGGAAAATAAACTGTTCGTCTCAGAATGAAGAAAAAAACCCTCAGAATTTTAGTAAAGAATAACTGTAAAACTGTTCCATCAGTCTAAAAGACAGCATTCTTTTGTCTCTGTAGAATGGTTCCTAGCCCTGTTTAAATATATCCTGGAAAAGCTATAGGTCTGATTTTTTTTCTTTTTCTTCTTTTCCTGTTAAAAAAACAACTAACAAAACTGTTAAATTTTTTGTTTGTTTTATCATGAAGGTGTAGCCTTAATTTCTCAAAGAACTGCACAGTCAGAGGAGTAAAAAATGAGCAAATAAATAGAAGCTGTTTTCTGCCTAAAGATATGCAAGATTTTTTTTGAGATGCTTTTACAAGCAGTGCAAGGCAAAGTTTTGCTCAGTTCTTTGGAATATAACAGTGTGAAATTTAGTATCATAAGGAATTTCCTAGTAATACAAAAAAAGCCCCTACAACACTGTAAATTACATCCTCTCCTCTTTCACCAGAATTAATGAAATACGAATTTTTGTGTTTATACAGATATTACTGTGAAAATTGAATTAATAACTTCATAAATTACCACTATTTTCAGGACATAGTTTTCTTTGTATTCACAACGGAACCTCCGTGCAGAACCTGTGCAGTTATAGAGCAACACTAAAAGAGTAATGTGATCTTGAGGGTTTCCACAGAGGCATTATTATAGATTTACTGTAGCTGACAGCCCAGTTTGCCATATAGTTTGCAGAATTAATTTTCTTTGTCAGCTATAAAAAATTTTGCTGATCAAGACTGTCTGTGCGGTTTATAACTATCAACTTATAACAAATGTTTCCATGTTTCAGTATATGATATGTAATAAAGATCCAAGATCACTCAGTCACTGCACGTAATATTAGAACTTTTAATCCCATTACATTACTGCACATAATTTTAGAACTTTTAATCCCATTACATCTTTTACTAGTGTCTCTCTTGAGCAAGAAAGATATTTTGGCACTCAAGTATTCTGACTTTTATTTTACTGAGAATTTAATGGATATTTTCCCAAACTGAAATAAGGAACAGTAAGATTTTTATATTATTGTTTAAAACCTCTTTGGCTTAATAAAATATGTCATAGGAGTAATGTTCTTTTAAAAAAAATATTTATAGTAAGTTTTCCTCCTGAGTAGATAATCACACTGATCCCAAATGATAGGAAAGCAATGCAGGAAACTCCTCCTTTTTCAAGATGAGATGGGTTAGTGTTTGCTTTGCTGCAATGTTGGAAGGTCCATATCTGCATAAATAAGTAGTTATACCTTGAACAAAAGGTAGCATCTGAGCACCTCTGGTAATTTATATGAGATGTAATGTCCTTTCTAAATTTTACATTATATACATAAAATTCTCACTTCACAGAAGCTGCAAAACTATGCATCTTAAAGCACTGTTTTTTAAACGATCTTATCTTCCTCCAGTACTTATAATCTTTAAACATAAAAACTGAAGCAGGATAAGCCTTATCGCTCAGCCTTCCTGCCACCAACTACTTTATTCTTTCCCTATGCCAGAACTCCTCAGCAAGCATTGCTTTGTATAGTCCTAAAAGAACAGATTAATGTTTTCACTGATTCATACAGTTTAAGGGATTGGTTCAGGCAGCTGCAGGAACAACTCCTGAGGCTGAAGCTTGATTTCCTTCAGTACTTTGCATTATCTGTTGGAACTCCTCTGCTCCCCTTGACTCCCTGTACCCTGTGGTTTTGTCTACCATCCTCCTCCTCATGATCAACCACAAAAGTTCACACCACCTCTATGCAAGCCTCCCGCTCATCTGAAAACACACACATATTCACATCTGTCAACATTTGGCGTTTTAGTCTGAGGTGATGCAGGGGTTTATAAAGAATTTCCGGAGGGGTTTTCACAGGCCTGAAATACTCTTGCAGAGAGCACCTCGTACTCTCTTAGTCTTCCTGTTTGTCATTGTAATTACACTTTAGATTGTCTCAGAGTCACTTGCCTTTCCATCCTGGAGAATAATCAGTCTTGCCTGTGAGTGTGGGAAGCTGGTCTTGGTAGGGTTTCCTCAAACTTCCCTTAACCTGTGGCTGTCAGTAAGCAAGTGTCTACAGATCATTTAGGTATGAAGGTTTGCACTGGCTTTGCTTTGGGTTTAGTCCTGCCACCAAAGTACATGCTAAGGGAGACCAGCCGAGAACTCTTTTATCCTGAATGAAGATTTTACTTTGGAAATAATTTTTTGATCTCATGTCCATTGGAGCACTGTAGGTACCAAGAAATATACAGTTTATGCTTATAGCTTATGTGTGCAGATGCCTTGTTTCAAATTTTGTGTTCTTATTCTATGTGTTATAACATTAGTGTAAAAAACGTCCGTCATATCATGTAAGACTTGTAGATGGCAAAAAGAAGACAAAATCCTGTGATTTTCATCTTGATGAGAATCCTATTAACAAAATAGTAAACACAGAAAAAGTTAATAAGGAAAATATTTCTGAAAAAGTATGACAGATTAGCGAAATCACATTTTACCTAAAAAGTTTTATTTCCCACACTTGCCCGATTTCAGCCTTAATGCAAGTTGAGCTGTAGTCACAATGAAATATCTATTTTTTAATGGTTGAAATTAAGTTTTAGAAAATGTTCAAAATTATTAAGGAGACTTTCCTTGATATCTTAGATACAGGACAGAATCAAGGATTTTTTCCTTTTTGTTCAGCTAACTTATCCAAGATATTCTGAGGGAAACACTTAACATTTGTCAAATAAAGCCTGAACTTACTTCTTTTGATAAGAAAACTCTCATTGATTTGAGAAGGTGGAGAACTTGATCCACTAGGAAGGAAAATGAATGTTCTTTCTAAGTGAAACAGAATGGCTGCTCTGAAAGATACTGCTTATCATAATGTTGCTTTTTTGTTATATTACACTGTTTAGCAAAAGTCCAAACTGGAACCTATCACTTTTAATAAGGATACATTTGAGAAGATGAATTAAGTTTCAGACAGAAGAGGTAGGTGAACTTGTCCTAACTCTGGGTGGTGCAGTAATTAAAAGTCAGGGAAAATGCACTCTCTGACAGTTCATTAGACAAAACAGTATGTGGAAAATGTCTTGTCATGTCTAATTGCTACAGCTGCTTGGATTTCTCTGTTGTACTGGGACATCAGCTATTCATAAACCAGCATGAGGAATTAATCTATGAAAAGATGCACTTCCTATGTTACATGTGTCCTTCTATGTGATCAATGCCTCCAGTCTTTGACTAAAAACTTAACTAAGAGACGTGGCAAATATAACAGTGGAAAATAAATATCTAATGAGAGTATTAGAGTTATAGAGTTCAGCTAGCAACATTACTTCTGAGCATAATTCTGTCTGAGTGGGATTATATTGTGTTGTCTATCAAGATAATTTTTAGATATACATTACTAAGCAGTTCCAGATGTGTAATTTGAGTGAGAGCTACTGATGCTGGAGCCTTCTTGTTTCATCTCACAGTATGTAGAGAAACTAGCTTCAGTATGTGGATGAATGGTCTTACAGTGTAGCAGCAGACATATATCACACTGATTTTCTGTACTTTCATTCATATTTTCCGTTATACATATTGTTAGGATGCAATTTGTTTTTTCTGTAGTAAAATGAGAGGCATTTCACAGCTAGGCAGCTTTTTCGCTTGAGTTGGTTGTAGTTCAGACACTTTCAGCACAGCACATCATCCCTTAACTGGACACTTCATGGGTACTTTTAGACAGTGCTGGGATTTCAACTGAAGCGACTGGATTGATGTCAGACCGACTGAAATCATGGTCTAATTCATGTCTGCAAAACTGATTTATACATTCAAATAAAGGCTATACGGTTTGATATAGCCCTGATCCTGCAAACCTTTGTGCCTGTATTTATCATTATGAGCATTAGTAGATTCATTTCTTTTGATAGAACTTTGTATTAATCTGGTAAATATCGAATTCTCATTTCACTAACATTCATCAGTAGCTAAGGGCTACTGGGAAAAGAATACAAGATCTATCTATCTCAGTCTTCAGATTTCCTAATATCCTAAGCTTTTTCTTCAGGGACTACTTCAGTGCCAAGAAGCCTTTCCATGCACATACTGCCTCATGCTCTGAGGCACCAACTTCATCAGGCTTGAGTTTGCTTGACATAGACACTCTCCATGGACAAGTACTTTTCATAAGGGATTTGTAAACATGCTTCTGAACATTTATGGCGTATGGTTGAAGACTCGTTATGTAGCATTTTACTGATGGTATTGTGCAAAGTTGAAAATTATGATGATGATGATGATGATGAAGATCATAATAGAATAATAAATAATAATAAACCAGATCCACAGAGTTTCACTAAGGCTCTTGAAATTGATTTTTTTGTATAAAATTTAAATGTAATAGGTGAGAGTTTACTTGATCGATGGCTACAGTGTTTGCAAGTAGCTTTGCATGAGTAAAACTCAAGCAAATTGTCCATCTTTTGCACTCAGAGTCAACAGAGCAGTAAGTAAACAGGATCTGACTGATCTGTAGGAGGTATTTGCACTCTGACACAGTGGATTAGTTGTGGTCTGGTGCCACTCCCTGCAACTAGTGCAAGTGGATTAAAAGCTTGCAGTATAGCTGCAAAAGCAGAGGCATTAAGGAAAATAAAGAAGAGATGAAGCATTTCAAGAGATTCTGTGAATGCATGCAAAAAAAGTAACTTGGATGCAAAAAGTATGAGTTTGAAAGGTATTCAGCATTGGTGTAAAGCTTCATTTGATTTAAATAGCAGCAATACTAGGGAGTGCATTTAAAAAGACTGACTTTAAGAAGAAGAAATTAAATCTACCGCCAGTGGTGAAAAATAGCCTCCACCAAAGGAACGGTTCAGGGTGGTAGCCCAAGCTTAGGTACTCTGATTTATTCTCTCGAGTTTTCTCTCACCTTTGACTTTTGAAGATAAAGAGAAAACTATTCTGAGAATAACATAGAAAAAAAAGTTTATAGTGTGAATTACCTGAGTGCTTTTTCAAAACAATGCTTAAAAGGCTTTATTCATCACGATATTGATCAATAGTTATGTCAAAAAAGCTCCATCGACTTCAGTTAAGCTCTACCAATAACTAACAGGGATATAATTAAACATTTGTGTAGTTTGTTTCTACACAAGTATACAAAACAAGGGTGGAAAGAACATTGATATATCTGACTGCCTGTTTTCTTAGCCATGTGGTAGAGAGAAAAAAAAAAAAGTGAAAGTAATAGGTGTGAATTCTTCAAGTAATCAGGAATATGTCAAGTTTAGCATTTATCTTTTGGGTAGTGATTTTAAATGCTGTGTAAATTCTGTCACACAGAGAAGATACTCCCATAAAGGTCAGCTCCATCTTATGAAGTCCAGCCTAGTTGTGCATGATCAATCTTGTGGCAGGAGAGATAATTCAGGTAACTACGGCATCCCTGGTATTACACAGTGACTCATAAGCAAATCACAAATCACATTATACATATTTTAAGAACTAATAATCTACACTAGGTACTTAGCAGCCATGATTAGAAACTGAAGATGTGGCCTATAGTTCTTTTTTCCCTGGTACTGCTTACTTGATTTTTAAGGCAGTTTTACACCATTATTCTACTTTAACTTTGTCTCTAGTACTTTTACTATTTGACTATTGCTCTCTAACACACAGGAATCCTGTATCTCTTTGGATGTCAGTAAGTAGTGTACAGGGGTGCAACTTATTAATTTCAGTAATTCTTCATTCTTCTGAGTTTATTTTTATTTTTGTCTTGTATCCTATCAGCATCTAGAAGTGAAATTGCATTTTTTAGTATTATTGATTCTTCATAAAAATCAATAGATTGTGTTAGTGCCTGCTACAAGGCTTAGATGGAGGACTGCAAATTGCAAATTGCAAGCATGAGTTTGTACTTCTCAGCAAGATGGCAATTTAACCTTTTTGTTTGCTCCTAATCTTATTGCAGGTCCCCTGAGGCTGTGTTTACCTTCAAGGCAAGTGAAGGTTTTGAACATATCAGCAGGAGGAGTTAAACAGCCCTGTACCAAAGGAGAAGGAAGAGGAATTTTGAAAGGGTTTCAAGTTTAGGGTGAGACCCAGACTACCCTGTCCAACCTGTCGCTCAAGTTCTCATTACAGTTCCAAGGTCAATCACTCAGACCAGGATAATTTGGTACACAACTGCACTTTACTTTTAACACTGCTGGAGATGAACAGCTTTATTTTTTGCAAGTTTTCCTTGAAAGTACCAGTGCTTTCAATGTACCTCTTAGTGGTGAAATTTAGTGGGACCTACACTGTCATTCATTTTTTCTTGTCTTTTTTCAGAGCTGGGACCAATGAATGATTGATGGGCTGAAAGATTTAAATCCTGTTTTATCTAAGCATCAGGCACCACCAGTCAATGCCTGCTGTAGGTTTCAAGGATACCGACACTTTTAGATTCTTCAAAAAAAATAAGAAGGAAAAAAGCATTGCTAGTAGCAAAAGCAATCATGGATACAAAATGAATGTCTTGATAAAAAGCAAAGAAATGTAAATGTGCACAGATTCTGAAACTGGATCTGCACAGATTGGTTCTGGCACCAGGTTTCAAAAACACAAGTCTGCCTATAGAAACATTATTGGAGTAGAAAAATCCGGATTGCAAGTGCAAACGCATGGATTCCGTTTACATCAGCTGGAGCTACGTTCAGCTGAAGGTGTTCAAGGCAGAAACTGTGCTATGCTTTACAGTTGTAAAATATTCAGCTTTGTACAGACACCTTCAGTTGTGACACTTAGGTACTATTGTAATAATAAATAAATAAATAAGAATTACAGGATGTAATGTTGAAAAAATATATATGCATATGTTATAATTTCTTACAAACTTTCTTGCCTTCTTATGTTTCCTTTATTTGAGATGAGAAAACGGAAGATTAAATTTGGTAAAATCTTCCACAGCTGCCAATTTTTGTCTAGGGAGACCACAAAGGGAACAAAACTGACATGCCTGGAATGCTTAGCCTGGGCAGGGGAACCAGCAAAACATTGCGTGGCACAACTCTGTGCAAATCTGCTCTTGTTGTTGTCCTTACACTATACAAGTAATAAATTAGTTCATATCTGCTTAGGTAGAAAGAAACTCATATCAGAAATCTACATTTCACAGTAGGCTATGGAGAAATTAGGTATTTTGTGTTAAATATAAATAGCAGATAAAGACTTAAAAAACCTAAAAGATTCAGCAGAAATCCTGAACTATATTTTCCTCCTTACATTTACTGAGAAGTGTATTCTCCATTCTATCTCTTTTTGTGTTAAAATGAACGATAAATGGTATGTTAATTTTTTTTAACCTGACTACGTAATTCTGAAATCTGTAAAAATACTGTAGTCCATAAAAGTAGAACAAAACCCACTGTATCTATTACTGTATGAAACAAATAATCTTAATGGAAGACCATTCAGAATATAACTTATCTGTAATTTTTATAGTAGTTTAATTTCCTCTTTTATATGCTATATTTTCCTCACCGTTCACTGTAGCTGAGATATTGGACCACACAGAACTTCTAAAATAAGCTTTATTGTTTCAAGCTTCCTTTTTCATCGGTATTAAGATGTGACCACTGTGACTGATGTGACTTCTATGTGGGAGCTGGGAATTCAAAGAAAGCCATGTCTTGTCACAGGATTCAAAATCAAAGTAGGAGCAAATCCTGTGCCAGATGAGTTGAATCGAAACTTGTCCTTCAGAGGGGCTTATAACCAGGTCTGAATGTCATTGCTTGGAGCTCTCTTTCCTCCTTTTTTAAATGTCATGTTTGCTTAACCCAACAGCTCTAAAAGCCATAGGGTATTTTTTTGCCATGCCTTGCTTTACCTCTTAATTTATGAAACCGATAATTCTGAGAAAGCCATGCCCAGTACAGCACGTTGACTGCTCAGATGAAGGTAAGCCCCAACACATCACACACATACAGATTGACTTAACACTGCATAGGTTGTAAAATAAGCATATTCATAGCAATACACTATTTAGCTTTTCTGGACATACCTAGTGGCAATTGTTCCAGGGTTTCTAGATAATAAGTAGTCCTGCCTACCACTGACGCAATAGATTCCCACCCATTGTGATTGGATTATAAGTCTAGAGGTCTCCCAGCCAAATCAGCAGGTCTCTCATCTTTTCCATTCATACTGGAAAAAATGTCCTCATTTGTGCTTCAAGCACAAGTGAAAACAAAATAAAGAATAAAATATGAATTTCTTTTGAAAATAAACCTATCTGGGTTTTTTTTTCAAAATATTATATCCTGTTATAATATATATTTACTTTTTGTCCTAATCAAGTCTGACAGTTCCAAAATCACTGCTTTGGTATACTGTTCCATATAATTTTCCAACCAGTCAAGTATTTAGCTTTTCAAGTGAGCTATACTATAATTGGACAGGATGTCAAACACATGCCAACTGAAGATTTCAAACTGAGCAAGCTGATCAATGTTAGTGAGCAGTATGTCACAAACACGAAATTGCTTTAGGCCAAGATTTTTAAAAAACAGGTGCCTAAGATTTTGCGTCTGAAGTCCATGTGCAGGTGCCTAAGTAAAGAAGTACAAAACCTAAAGATAACTGGCTGTCTTTATCTAGTCTAAAAATGTTGGGCTTAGACTGTAACTGTTTCTTCATTATTCTGTTGATGATTCACGTTCCAATCTCATCAAGTGCCAGATACGCTTTAGATTACACTAATGAAGATCCATTTAAAAAAAAAAAGAGGGTTTTTTTTTATGGTCTTGCAGAGCTTGCCATTCTCCTGTTGCCTCCTGGGTGGCATCTCATATAATGAAAACTACATGCAAGTGAATAGCACTGTTAATTGCAGGAAGGATGGAGGGCAGTGTTGAAGAAAAGAGTGGTAAGTGCTACTGGGCAGGAGGTACTTACAGTGAACATGGTAAGAATTATTTTATTAACCAAGCATGTTCAAACTGTCTGTACCCACTCTTTTTCTTCTCATTCTTGTTGGCTGTGTTGACTGACAATGTTGGGGAACGGCAACTTCAACAGTAAGCCAGTTAGTTGTTGAAAAGCAGGACAATGGAGAAAGTTAGAGGTGTGGTATGTACAGTTATGCAAGTGGAAATGCACTGTGTCCTGGAAGGGGCTTTTTTTATCTTTGACTTCATGCAGAGCAGAATTAGAAGGACAAATGACATTAAAAGATTGCCAAGGCTGGAGACAGAGGTTTGTATGTTATTTGACTCATTAGAGAAAACTCAGTATGGTCATCAGCAAGGTACTGCTGAAGAAACACTTTATAATACCACATTCAGCTGGTGGAGGACAATTTTATGCAATTGTCCAAAGCTTTAGTCAGAACTGGGACTTGTTTTGAGTACATAAAAATAGGTGAAGTAAATCCTAAGCTGGAAAGAAAAGACTGTATGGAGAGAAAAAGCATGCAAGTCATTAAATATGCTGAAGAGTTGGTAGAATTCTGTTAATTATCTAGGTTCTATGTGAGCATAACCAAAACTAGCATTAAAACTTCACTAATTATAGAAAAAATAGTCAAATTCATCAGCCACCAGCAAATTCTTTGATCTACCTTTAAAAAAGGTTGATTTTTCTAAAAATATAATTTGATCTCTAACAGCAAATACCGTTTACTTTTTAGATGTCAGTATACTGATTATTATTTTTCTTTGACAATAATAATAATAATAACAACTATAATAATAATATAATATAAAAAAGTAAACTCAGGAAATAATGGCCTGCTTAATTGTATTCTTTTCATTGTATAACACACTGACTGTATTGGTATCAGTACATAATAATAATAGTAACATAATAGCAGTCTAACAATATCCTTCAACTTAAGTAACTCCCTAGTTACCCTTTTTATTATGCATGAGAATGTAATGCCTTTGTAAACTGAGTTGATTTGGATTTGGAAAAACAATGGGAGATACTTTTGCAAATGCAGTGTATATTATTCATTTTCCCAAAGCATTGGGATTTGTTATTTGCCAATTATCTTATATTAGTACCAGGAATTCTTTTGCAAATTCCTTGTCTCCTACTGAGCATGAAGACGTTGTAGAATCTGTATAACATTCTAATTCACCACATTTCTGAATGCTTTTTCTAAACTATTCTTTAAAGTAAGCCAGAATGTGGAAATAGGATTTATATATAAATATGCTAGTTCTGGCTCTAAGCTTCCTAATAGTCCAGCTAAACTTAATAGGTATTCAGTTATTTCTTTAACTATGTCTGGTGTTTAGTCTCTAGATACTCTTAAACAGTTTAACATTGTCAGAAAAATAATTTATTTTCCTTTCATAACTTGGCTGGGTAGTGAAATTCTTAGCCAAGCACAATACAAAGAACTTCCGACTGTTTCTGTCCAATTTGACACTGTATAATTCATCACATTTTAAGAACAATGATTATCAGCCCTTTGTTTTTTCATTAACCCCCAACTTAGATGTTTCAAGCATGAGAATATTGGTGCAGAACAGTGACACATCTCTGCAGTGGGAGAAGGGAAAACAACATTTCCTACTCCAGCCCAGCCAGGGTACGTCTGCAGGCAGCACTGCGTATGTTGTAATGATGTGCTTCGATGAGCAACTCCAGTTTGTGGAGCTACCCACATACTTGGCTCTTCAGCTGCCCTGTTGATTCAAGGGGAATCTTCTTTTTGCCTTTACTCAAACCGATCAGGGTTTTCACTCGTATATAATGGAGCAGAGTGCAAACGCATGAGTTGTTTGTCTTTCCGCTGGGAATGATCTGGACCCCCTTTTCTCCTTTGCCTGTTGTTCTGGTTATCAAAGATGTGACATATAACAACAACCATACCACACCAGATTAAAGATCCATCTAGTTTAATTCCTGATGATACCTTACATCAGATGCCTGGGGAAGAGTGAAAGGATTCCACAAGTATACAGGAATACTGTCTCAGGATTCTTTCAGTCTACAACAATATGAAAATCAGGATTTCTTTCTGAGATAGAAAGTGCATCTTTCCATTCAGTGGCATTGTTAGAGATTTCTTTCTTATTTTCTTCCAAACATTTCTTGAAGTGGTATAGACCTAACATGCACAACACTGTGGGGTAGGAAGCTTTATAGCATAATGACATGTTATGTGAAAAGCTGCTTCATTTTATTTATTTTGGACTAGCTTGATTTAATACTCTCTTATATTTGACCGAATGAGGAACAGTTACTTGTCCAACATGCCCAGTTCCATTAATCTCTCTTCACACATTATGGGCTCCAGCCCCCAGTCATGTCAGCAGATCTTCACTGAACCTCTCCGGTTTATCAATGTCTCTTTTGCACCTGGAGGCTCCAAACTCATCAGGTCACTCACATACAGCCCTATAACAGCTGCATAGAGGACATCAGACACATGGAGTACAGCACAAGTGTTGAGTAGTTCAAAACTCAGCGTCCTTCAGGAAGTCACAGGTGAAGGGCAGATACATATAGGCTGCTAAGGTTATACTGCTAACAGAAGAAAGGCAAAGGACAAGCTACTAGTCCAAAAGTCAAATGGCATTACTAATTTGCAACATAGTGCTGTGAACTAGCTCACTCTGGAGCAGACTGGTTTAGTCCACACCATTTAGCCTCTGACTGAGTCTGTTTGGTGGCTTTGTGGCCACAAACCTAATCTGTTGTTTTGTGTGATTTTTCATTTCAGAGTGCCCCAAATAATTTCAGGGTTTTACTACAACCCTCCAGAGTGATGTTTTTATAACATAAACTTGGGTGTGTGTATGGCATGAAAAACCGTGTTGCATAAGGGTCTAAACTTCTCTGTTACGTGCAGTGTTTCTAGGGGTTACAGGTAAACAAAACAAATTTACTCACTGTTTGTTACAGATATATATGAACTCATTGCGCTAACATAAAGTAATGGATACCTTACGCCTTACTGCACGTTAATACATCCATTTTCCCAAGTAAATTGCCTTTTAGGCAATATTTAAGGAATTTAGAATATGTGCTGTAAATGACTAATAATACTGTTGATAAGCATATTTAATCAGAACTATAAAATCCTAACTCAGTTTTGTATGCTGTATTAATTGTTGATACTAATTATTAGCTAAATTACTTATGAAGAAATGGTTATTTCTCAGTCTTTATTTAGGAATGTTGAACTATCATTGTCTTATGAATTTTAGACAATGATTTTAGAAAATAGATAAACAATTTTCTTCTGATGCAATTCAATCTTACCATAGCAGTGTAACCAATTTTGTATAAATCATCAAAAGTTGAAATTAATGGAATAGACACACATATAGTCCAACTATTTTGTGGATTATAAATTCACTAGTCATGTACTTTTAGGATATATTTGTTCCACATTTACTTTTAGAAAGAAAACAAAATTAGGAAATGCAGGTTCAGTGCTTACGTAATGTGAGGCAGGAATTCATCCTTGCTTTTTTTTTTTTTAAGCTTTTTACATTTCAACACTTATGCACGTAATATTACTTTTNTGTACTTTTAGGATATATTTGTTCCACATTTACTTTTAGAAAGAAAACAAAATTAGGAAATGCATGTTCAGAGCTTACGTAATGTGAGGCAGGAATTCATCCTTGCTTTTTTTTTTTTTAAGCTTTTTACATTTCAACACTTATGCACGTAATATTACTTTTCCAAAAGAAAGAAGTTTGTCTGCCAAGCTTTTTTCATGCTGGCCGGACTGCTGTCCCTTGACCCTGAGGAATCTAGGAGAAGTTCTTGTTTGGGAGCTTCCCTTTTACACTGACAATGTGGCTTCTGTTCTATGCACTTTTGTTTGGTCCAATCTGTATTCTAATTTTGTAACATTTTGGGACCAAGCCCACCAGTGTTAAGAGAGTCTAAGTTTGCAATAATATAGCTGCTTAGGCGAGTGGGATACTGCGAGTACCTTTGCTCTTCCAGAGACTATTAATTCCAAATCAGGGCCTACAGCACAGGTCTTTAAATATCTTTGCTTATTTTACTTCAAAAAGAGTATAAAATAGATGCTCAAACTGTACCTACAAATTCACATACATTTTTTGGTTTAGTTACTTAGTATTTTCAATATGTCCGTGTTGTTGACAACACCTACCTGAACATTTACCTAGAAGATGACTATGTTCACTGTGCTGGAACAATTCCACTTCTCTAACATACTGAAACTTTCTGTCATAAAAGCAATGCTTACCTACGCATAAAAAAAATTTTGTGATTTGTCTCAAAGCAATGAGATGGAACATAAAAGGAGTATCTTAAACTTGACTGTGCCCAGTCTGTACTTTCTCTGCAGTAAACTGCTGCCCGGAAAACACAATACTTTGCTCTGTGCAGACCAGGAGAGAAAAGGAGGGCGAGAACAAAACTATATGACAGATGTCAACAATCTGCCTTCTTTTTCTAAAGAAAGGATCTTAGATATGAGCTGAGGAGGAGAAGGAGGTAATTACTTTACATAAGATTAGATATTATCTGGTGCAAAATGCCACAAAAATCCATCAACAAGTTTTTAACATTTTCATACTTTGGTGCACATCTGAAACAACATCTAACTGCCACTTGTCAAACAAAACAAGACCAGATGATCCATGTAGACCAGATTTCCCATGATTTTCTGACAAAATATAGAAATCTTAGCATACTAGTAATTTAATATATTTACTTTGATTATTCCTTTTTTTTAATTAATTAGAAAAAGAATCTTGTGATTTATTTGCAATTTTGACAGCAAATTGCTATATATCCTCTTCATTGTTCTCTTTAATTTGCTTTTAGTGCTGTTTCTGAGTTGGATCACAAAAAGAATGGATTTCTAAAACCAAAACTGTACTTTACTCCTAATCCATTTCAAAGCAGTCCATCCTATTAAAGCAGGCAGAGAAGTCTCAGTATTAGCTGATAATTAGACAGCAATGACTTTACAATGTAAAATTTAATGATCTGGAATCCCATGCCATTAAAGACTACGTGCTTTCTTTAAAAACTCTCGGGTTACGATTGCAAACACATAGATTCTCAGGAAATTCCAACAGCATCAGACAGAATTTAGTACTCTCTAACATTTGTACTAACAAGTAAGAAATTGAGTTGCAGGTACTTAAAATCTTATATCAGGTAGTCTGTTCATAAACTTATTTATGGTCAAGGCCTGGTGATGAGTCCCAGAATTCATTAAACACTAGTAAAATGCACTTCTCCTTTGAACAAAAGACATTTCCTGGAGTTTAGTCTTGACATAAGCCAGAAGAACATTATACTTCATATAAAGTCAAAAGTTTTTTAAGAGTACTGGCAGGACTTATTAAGAAAAGTAATTTATTTAAAACCAGAATGGGCTATTGCTCTTGAGGAGTAACTCCAAAAACAGTCCAGGTAAATTTTAATGTTTGATGGAAAAAAAATATACACCCCCTCAAAAAAACCCTCACAAAGGTTTAAAGCTCTTGATTAGAATATAGTACTGTATTTTCCAAGATGTTCACTGCTGTTTGCACTTTTCTGTTGCATCTATTCACCTTAATAAATGTCAGAATTTCCATGAAATTTTCAGAAACCCATGAGACACTGAGAGATCAATGGAGTAGCCTGATCATTGTCTGTGTAGATTATATTGAGACTAGACAGATTTGTTTGTGACCTAAATTTGTACTTTTTTTTTTGTTAATAAATAATAACTCAGAAAATGTTGCAAGTGAAAGTTGCAGATTAAAACAAGTAAACATTTCTAATTTTGCTCACTGATAGTTTACATTTCCTTTTTTTCACTTGGGAACAAGACTCAAAATTTTGAAATACAAAATAAACCCCACTATTTTTACAAAAGATTTCACTGAAATATGTAATTATTTGCTTCTTTTTTTTTTTTTTAACTGTATGCAACAAATGTAAATTTCCTACTGTCCAGTACATCCTGGATATCTATGGGTATTATTACCATATGGATATTTTATGGGTAATATTTTTGCCTGAGATTGATTAAACAGTTTGAGATAGAGAGTAGTTTCAGGCTAACAATAATTTTATTTCTGCCAGTACGAATCTTTATTATTTTTATGTTGAAAATTGAGTATCCCTTAAAAGACACAACAGTGTTTTCACTGAGATCATTCTTAATATTTTTCTTCTAGTCTTGCTCCACTTGTGACTCTTCAGAGCCTAATAGAGATCCAAGAGAAGAAGAGCAGAGAAGACATTCATTTTAGCTGGCCATGTGCCAGCAAGGAAACAAGAGGAAAAGACAGCCAGCCTGAGGGCACCAAGCATCCAGAACCAATCTTATTTAAGATAGCTGGGGAAAATATGTCAATTCATTACATCAGCCCAGCAGGACAATTTTACAGCCAGGAATGAGGGAAATATACCACTGAGTATGTTTCTGAATGTTCCAGCTGAGTACTGATTTTATTGACTATTTGCCAGGTAACGGAGGATAACAGTGTTGTTCGCATATCCACCAAATAACAGTAGTAGTTAACTAGGACTGTTAAATAACTAGTATTACTACAATATTTTTAATATTGGTTAGAAACATATAATGGTTCTTATGCAAAGTTTATGGTGCTGATTTTAATTCCACTGCTGGCAAGGAAGTTTCTGATCCTCCTTTTTAGTATCAATAATGGCCTAAAATGTGATTTCAAAACAGAAGTGTTTCTCTTAGTCTACCTTGAATTCCCTGCTTACACATCAGGTTCTGAAGAGACCCCTGCGGTTTAGTGTTGTCCTTTAAAACTCCATCTCAAGAACTAATTGCAAAAGGGTAAAAAATTTCAAGAAATGCAACAGCAATAGGCTGTGCTGTAAGCCAAAATCAGAGTGCGAAGCAATGTATCTGGGTCCTGGAGAAGAAAATGGATGAAGCTTTAAAAGGAAATCACCAGTAGTAATTTGAACTGTGAATTTTGATGTGAGTAGCGCTCCCAAGATTTGAGTACTAAATGCATTCTTTATCACTCTCTATTTCTTTATTTCTTAGCTTCAGAAAAAGCCTGTCAAAGCTTACAGAGACCTAAAAATCTGAGTTAATTTCATCACTTAATCACAGAAAGAGAAAAACTTGTACTGAAGTTAGCAGAAAAACATGGATATTCATCTGACATAGTACGAAAAGAGAGAATACACTTCAGAGCAGGAGACCTTGAGTCCCTCATGTAGTTTTTCACCATGAAAAAGGAGAACATTAATCACTAGTGTCACCTAAATTCCACAACTCAGTAACATTCACAGTATAGATCAGAAAAATCATAGACTTAGGTGATTGTTTACTTCCATTCATGTGATGAACATTCAAGCACTTACCACTGGATAATTTAACAAGACACCCTATAATAAATCTCTCTGAAACAAGAGTAGAATATCAGAGAATCTAGTCTTGTCATGGTAATTAGAGGTGTGAGAGCTAGAATCTCTTGCGTAAGATGTCTAGGTCAATGATAAAAAGTATACATGGTAAAAACTTGCTATTTTTCAGAGTTTGTATTGCAAAGAGTTGTCAGTCACTGAAATGCACCTTGCTGGCATCAGTTTAAAAAGAAATAATAACCTGCAACAAAATTCACTGTGTTGTATAATTACAAGTCTAAACTTGAAGAAAAAAGTAATTGTTTTTTTCTTTGACATAAAACAGCCATGCTGCTGAAAGCTGCTTTTACACTTTTATTTCACATAAGCAAAGCAGTTAGAGCTCACAGCTATTGAAGTCCTTACACATAAAATGCACCTCTGTTCTCAAACTGTCATATACAGTGCATTTCGTTGCCTATTCTATACACCTTTGCTCCAGAAATCAAAAAAATACTGTCAGGTTCACACTGAAAAAAAATGCACATTCCTTAGTGACTAACGTAACTAATTGCCTTCCAGAACAAACATGATGAATGTTTAAAAACATCTTTTCATTTTAAATGAAGAGGTGGATTAAGGCTAATTGGAGTCCTATCAACCAAATATTATCTACACACAAGGGACTGACTCTCTGTCTTCCTTCAACAGATTTTGCTTTAAGTTAGATATTCTTTAAAACTAGTCTTCCTTTCACCATATCCCAAATCCCTCTGCCCTATTTTTCAGCCATTTCCAAAGACTTTAGCCCAACTATTCTGAGCCTGTACTTGTGAGTTAAAGAATAGCATAAGCATTATAATGAGTGGCACCATAAACTTTTATCAAAACCATTTTTTAATTACATATAAAGTATCTATTTTGACTATAAAATTTAATTGCTGTTAATTCAAATATTTTTATCTTAGTTGCAGAAATCAAATGCAATTTATTAGAAATGATTATTGTGTAATAAATAAGGATTCTATAGATAAATAATTAAAAATCTTAAATGATGAATTTTTTATTGTAGCTCTTTTATATATTCAAATCAGAATTTTTTGCATACTGGAAGTCGTCATCTTGCATTCTTCATTTGGGAAATGTCCTGACAGCTTTGAATAGGTTTTTTTTCATATTTTTCTTATTTACATTAATAAATGGGATAAGTCTAAACCTTTTTGACATACTCTTTCAGGCTCATTGAATAATCATTTTCCAACTAGAACTGTTTTGTCAAAAGATCTTGCTCACATACCTTAACGACAATGAACAAATTTTTATTTGCTTTTATAGTCCTAAGGACTTTAAAAATAATTTATATTCCAGTCACATTTTGAAAAATGCTGTTTTTATTAGCTCCTAACTTTTATTTTAAAATGGGAGAGGACCTTTTCCTTCTTGTTTTTCTCTCTCATCTTTCTTTTTATTTTAAATTTGATTTGAAGTTAATGCAATCAGAAATAAGTGAAAGAACATTTTCTCCTAGGAATACCAATAAAGTGCAGGCCCAGGTCACAGCATTGTTTCGGAGTTTCAAAGAACTCTGCTGATGTTTTAAACACAGATGAAATAGTGAATTAAACTATCTAATTGTTTTCCAGAGTGTCAGACTCATGCCAAGTCTTTGGGCTCATCAGATGATTAACACTGTGAAGTATCTGCAAAAATAACTTCTGTTGTTAATGCTCCACACTTTGGCTACTAGGGTAAAATACATCTCCAAACTGTTGCTACAACTATAGAGAAATGATTAAGCAAATATATTTTCCTTGTTCAAAAATGTGGCTTAATGTTCCCTGAGAAGCTGACATTATAGACCAATCTTAAATGCAGTCACAAATATTTTGGCCTATACTGCTTTTCATCCTCACTTCAGAACATGCAGTATACCTAAAGGAAAATATGCAAGTGGAGAAGAATACCACATTTGCTAAAAAAACCCACTTGCTCATTTCTTTAGAATTCAAGTTATCCCCTACAAATGTGATTTTTTGGACAGAAAGTACCATAGTTAAAGGTTCTGAAATACACACACAATCATTGTCAGAAATGACAGGAAGAGCATCCACATTTTTCAAAACTGAAAGGTTGTGTGGAAGGTTCTTATTTTCTAGCCTAAGTTGTTAGTCTATGTTCTCCTGCCTCCAGAGTGCCTGTAAGAGAACCAGGACTCCAAAAACTGTTCTTTCAAAGTCTTTTGTTCTTCTCATCAGCTGCTTAGGATCTAGGTAACAAAAATGATGAAAAGAACAAGCTTATTCCTCTCTAGCCATCTCCAGATGATATAGCAGAAGAAAGAAGTATATGGGAACATTGGAGTTGAATGCAATCTAAGGCTAGGCGCCTTTGAGGCCAGTCCAGGGAGCAGTGCAGTGGCCAGAAAGCCGCTTCCTTTGGAATAGTCTTGGCTGAGCAGATCTGAAGATAGAGTTCTCTGTGTAGTTTTGTTCCCTCCACTTCTGCGTTTTGAAGATTGCCTTTCAGAACACATTGTAAATCACTCATGAGCAACCCTAAAGCCAAAACAGAGTATCGTGTGAAGAAAAAAAATAAAAATCAACCTTAGCCATCACTCATCTAAATTTTTCTCAATTTGTATTATAAATCCTGCACTGAAAGTGATCATTACTTGGACTTTGTTACAGTGTTTTACATTGTGAAACCCATAATCTAACCGAGAAGTTTATGGGGCTTGTTTTTAACCCAATTCGCAGCTTCTGGGTTTTGCGTTCTTGTTCTAGCCTTTAGTTTCTTAAGGAAAAAAAGAACGATTTCAAGAGATTCCACTGGAAAATACAGAGCAGTTATCCAGTTTATTCCCTGGTCTTTTGTTCTATACTTAACACACTGGGTTGCAGGATTTAAGAGTATAGTAATACCAATGCAGTCTTCACTGGTCTGTTCGTAAAGCCCGAGAAAATACTGTCTTTGCTGAACAACTTTTCTATATCGAGCAGAATTTTTAATTTAAATAAATAAATAAATAAATAAATAAACAAACACCTCCCCTATGTTTTATTGCAGCATATTTTAAGTGACTAATACATACTAGAATTCCATACCAGAAAGAAATTAGACACCATATGTAATTAATTCAGTAGAACTTTCCAAAAACAACTTCAGCTAAGTGACATTTTCACAAATTGAGTTAGGCACCATGTTGTAAAAATATTTGGCAGAAAATGCAATTAGGAAAATATTGTAAATTAAATTGTTGCTCTTAGACTTTTAAGCCCATCTAGAAGTTGACAAAATTTATTTTATTTTTTGTATAAATATGTATAGATAAGTAAGATGTGAAATAATAGCATTTCCAACACATGGAAGATCTTACTTCTCTACAGCTGTGTTTGGTTTAAAATTCAAGCTATTGTACTTGCAAGACCCAGCATCCTTCTATCTATCACTTTCTATCTGGTGTTAATAGGAACAGATTTCATGGTCTGAGGTTTTCATTTTTCTGTAGAAATACAAGCACAGGGAATTAAATGAGAAATAAAACTAGGGAGACTGTTGTAATGAGTATCTTTGTGCTATGGATGAGATCTGACCCTAAAGAAGCAAATGTCAAAATTGGAGCTGACTTCGCTGGTATGAGAATTTCAGCCTGGAAGTAGGATTGTGAAAATAACAACTTTCTATATCTCTCTGGAAGATCTCCTGAACAGTTCATGTCGTTTCCCCAAGATCCAGAGCTGACAATTCAGCTTGAAATTGTTAATAATTTTAATTTTAATTTATTTTTTCGTCAAACAAGTACATGAAGCTGTGAGTTTATTTATTTTACATGACAGGCTTGAGTGGCAAGTGTAGAGATGCCTTCATTTAGCCTCTATGAGTTAGTTGTATATCGTTCTTAAATCATCAATAATTATTCCAATAAACTATGCACAATATGTCTTTTTGTTGTCTTACTGCTCTGTTGCCCCCTCTGTACCAATGCTTACACTGACACCATGACAAACATCTTGACTTAGCAAAGAGCGTCTCTGTATGTCTGCTCACCCTGTCAGCCATTTTAAGTTAGGAATGACGTAGGCTTATGTAATTCCTGTATCATACCTTGGAAAAATGAGTCCTTGGACTTGGCTCATTTCCTAGTAGACACAGTTTATGTGCTAAAACCACCACCTTAAAAGCCACTAATGGTTCCTTTAAGTGAAATTGGCAATTTCATATAGAAAAGCCAATTACTAAATTGACTAAGAAATTTTGATTCTAATGTCATCTTTGTAGATTGTCCTTCCAGGTCTTGCTTGAGGTACACTGGAGAGGTAGCCAAAACTGTTATTCTTCATGTACCTTTAGATAAATCACAATTAAATGTCCTTGTTTGCCAGTCTTGCGCTTTATCCACTAAACATAAAGCTAAATGCTGTACAGGCAGGACTTAATAGTAAATAAACTTTATATTTCAACATTTTAATTTGCTTTGGCATGGGTTATTGTTTGAATGTCATCTTTCTCAAGGACAGCAAATTGAGATAACCTCACTCCAGAAAGAAAATGAATGAGAAATAATTCAGAGAAAGTAGGACAAAGTAATAAAATAAAGACAAAACTAAAGTCTGAACGTGAACCTTTACCCGTATTTAGAGCTATCTGAGAACAGTAAAAAATATTAAAAGGATTGAAGCTCTCATTCTGTGACTGTATTTCAAACATAGATGAAATATTTGTAATGAAGAGTTTGCTTGTTTCCTTGCTTTTTAAGAAAATATTTTCACTAAAGCAGGCCAGAGATCTTAGTTTAATACTAAAAATTTTATTTTTATGTTGTAGAGGAATACAAGCAACATTTTGAAAGTTTCCACAAAAAATTTTGGCAGAATGTGCATTCTGAAAGGCTGGGCATTTACTTAAGATTTTTCTTCCTTTCTTAATGTTAATTGTTTTCAGCAGAATTTGTATTTACATGTGGAACATTTCAGATTTAACAAAAACACATTTTCACAGGCAAAACATCCCTTGCAAATTGTTGAAGAAATTGTCACCAGTTTTGCTTTGGAGTACACTGTAACAAACTGCTAGGATTCAGTGTTTCAGTGGAGAATGAATTCTAGTTAATATATTCTGAATGAACTATTTTTATTCCATGAAAGTAATATTTCCCAAAATTAAAAAGATCCCATGGCAAATTTTCAAATGTTTCCTGCTTCAGATTTTGAAAAATGAAAGCATAGCCAAATGGTGACATAATAATTCTAAATGGTTATTTTCTGTATTACCTGCATGTATTTCTTGTAAGAGATGGAATATATGAAATTTAGTATCATTAGGTATGCTATGAAGCAGCATTCTTTCTCAGAATAAGATGTAGCAAAAAAATCAGATGTGGCCTGGATTGCCCAGTTAAAATAAGTACAGTAAAAATGTTGGATTTTACTGTTTTGGTCTCTTGACTAAGCCAGTAAAAATGTAACTGCACTGACTTGCTAATTTCCCTTAACTAAAGGACTGACAATGAAGTAATTAGTATTATATTTTTGGTTATTTTTCCATTAGTAAGAGTAACTAATTTAAAAGAGAAACTTTGTGAGCTTCACAAAACTAGCATTTAAAACTGTTTGGTTTTTTGTTTGTTTGTTTTAGGCCTCCATTGATTTTATGCATACTATTTTCTTGTGTTCTGAGGAGGTGGAGGCCTTTCTGTTGGGGTGTTGTAGTTTTTTTTTCAATAGAGAACTTTTGCACACCAGACTGCATTCTTTACACCCTGTTGCAGCTCTAATTCATGTTCATAGAAAGAAAGAAAGAAAGAAAGAAAGAAAGAAAGAAAGAAAGAAAGAAAGAAAGAAAGAAAGAAAGGAAGAGAAAGAAAGAAAGAAACAAAGAAAGAAAGGCAGACATTAAAGAAATGGGGCTTTTACTTCTTGTGAGAATTTATTATTTTCTGACATAATTATCTGAGTTAATAAAACATTTATTTAGAAAACAAAATAAATTCAGGGCTTAATTTTCCTGGAAACAGTTATAAATGAACATGTTATGCAGAAATCACACAAATTATGCAAGAGCTACAGAAACAAACACACATGAAAGAATGAGCAACAACTAATAAATGCTTAGGAACGAGAATATAATTTTTCTACTTCAGGCAAAAATAAATGGTATCTAATTTCTTATTAATATCTTATCTAACTCCCAAAGACATTAACTGGATTTATTTGCTTATGCTGGACATGGCAAACAGATCACTATTTGTGTTTTATACACCTGTTTTTTTGAATACATTTCATGTGTATGTGAGTCTAAAATTCTAGAGCTTCTTTACTCTTTAATGCTCCCTGTTAGCCATTGAAACATTTGCTCTTGTTTAAAAATAAGTCAGATGATGCTCACATCTACATATTGATTAGGATTAGGTGAATGTTTAGAGTCCCAGTTTAATAAGTTACCTAACAGTAAGGGCCTACCTATAGCAGTTCTCATAGATTTTTTATCCTAAATGGGAAAAAATAACACACAAAAGGTTCATGTTGTGAATGATGGAAAATTTACAAATTCAGCTCTCCTATTGAGATTGGCATTACTATGAACTGCATGAAAAACAATCTCTTTTGGTTTTGCATTTTACTCAGAATAAACTTAAGGTCTGGAACACAAGCTTCCTGATGAACCATTTCTAAAATTCAGAAGGGGTGAAGTATGAGGTTTCAAACAGCAACTAGAGCTCTTTTTTTTGAATTGATTTCCTCAACTAATGTCTAGACACATAAAAGAAGACAGCTATTGAAATGCGGCGCACTGCACTGATTAACTTTTAAATGACTTGCTGCCTAGTTTGAGGTGGATAAATAGGCTACAATGAATGGAGAGAATAATGACCAAAACTGGCATCCATGGGAGCCAGATTGTTGAGCAGGGAGTTGCTTAAAAATACCTAGAAGTAAATGGTGAGGATCAGTGACTGACTAAAGTCCCTTTCAGGGAGTGACATCAGGATCCACAATTAAGAGTTATGCTTCAAGGATTTCAGCATCTCTACGTGTAAGAAGGCAGCAGAGCTACAGGGACTTTGTCTGAACACTTGCAGAGAAGGTGTTTTACAGGTCAGTCTCGAAGTATTAAGGTGGCTAAGGACAGCAGAGTACCTATGAGGGTAGGCAGGTCCTTTGACAATTATCCAGTGGCGGTTGGGTATCCACAGGTTACCCATGTTCTTTTAAGTAGATTCCTGGATGTGGGAAAGGTGGAAATGTCTTTCTATGGTTCAGCATTCACAGCTCCAGGTTTAATCTTGGACTTAACGTGGCTGCACCAGACTTTGAGAAAATATCCCTGTCCTGGTCTTTACTTCATGTGATCGATGTACAGGAGACCTGTCTTCTGTTTGTCACTGTCTCTGAGATTGCTTTAAACTTACAGCTCTCACACGTCCCCTGATCTGCAGACACTCTGGCACATAGAAGTTATGGTATTTGCTGGGCTTGAGAGAAGTGAATGTTAGCGTCTGCTTAACACTTAAGATTTTCAACCCATGTGGAGTAAGAACAAAGGGGAATTCAGGAGGGACTGAGTATCTAGCATGTAAGCGTGAGC